>NMRB01000841.1:70431-118935 GCA_002633025.1 Notospermus geniculatus
CGAATAAGCAGCTTCACCCCATTGTCTGTAAGATTGTATCTGTAAAACTGGCTATGGAATACCTTGGAACGTGTGCAGCAACATGTGATAGCTACCCCACCTTGTAGGAGTGGATGGCAATACCCGACGACTGTTTTTGACCACCTGCTGCACGGATCGCTTGCCGGCTGTTCTATTTTCCCAGAAAAACTTCCTTTATGTAAATCAAACAAAGGGAGAACGATGGGATATCCAGTCTTGGTCCTAGCATAACGGAATATCAAATTATGTTTAAACATAGTTGCCTGGGGATAAATTCTCCCGTCTTCTGTGTAGGAGTAATTATAAATCATTGTGAGAACTTGTTTCGAAATATTTATTTTGAAGACCAAGATTCTATTAATAGGGGATGTAAGAGGTCTTCTTATTTTTACGAGATGTCCATTGTCGTCGTCATAGAACCATTTATCTTTAGTTTCTGACTCAAGTCTTGGTTCAAAAAGTAACTGTCGGACTTTTGAATACACCAAAGCACAACTGTGCGGCTAGGAGTAATAGAAAGAAATCTATATTATGTTAATTTTGTTCGAACAAATTGATGAAAATCGTATAAATGAAGGCTTGACCTTTTAGCTACATGTAGGTAAACCAAAAATAGATCCAGTAAATACGTAGATACCCCGGGATCGGCCAATTTTAGAGCACCTCTATAGCCGCGGTTACACTGCATAAAATTCCTGTGTTTTTTGCGGTCACCCACCTATGAATTGCTGGGTTTCAAGAAACCCGTGTCTGAAAAACACGGGTTTTTGAGACACGGCAAGCTCGCCGTGCTTTTCGAAATCCCCGTGTTTTCGTTAATTCTTTGCACGGCGACAGACGGCGCAGACATTAAGTGACCACATTTTCGCGCCTCCGTCAGTGTGTGTCAATAGAGAAATGACCGAAGAGTCAATGCATGCAGCGCACCTGTCGCCGCGCCACTTAACTAGAATGCAGTTGTGTGACCTCTCGGCGGGATTTTCGGACACACGGGTTCGACACGGTGTAACGTTTTTTCAGTGTGGCCATTTTTCTGTGTGATTCCCATTGTTCAGAACACAATAGGTTTCTTTCATAAAAGACGCGCGCGCTGACACAACGCGGTAAGCCCAACCCTCCTCGACCACTTTATTGAATAGGACAACCACGATTGGCTCTCGCTGACCCACCAACACTATACTCGCCCCGCCTACGATGACAATGGCAATGAATGACCAGCTCGATCGTTCCTGCTGGACTTCAACGCCCCCATGCGACCGGTGTGTTAGAATCTGTTTTCTTTGGAAGAGTAAACAATGAGACTGGCGATCAGTTCCCCTTCTTGGTCTTCATGAGTGTTTGTACTAAAGTCAGACACAACCTCATACTTCGTCCGTGCAAATCATTGAGAAGTTCGCCGTGATTTGTGTTTCCCTCGCACCTCGAGTTGCCGTGCACCAATCAGGACACTTCTTTTTTAGTGGTCAACACAAAGGTATGCATGATGAAAACGGGGAGCGATGTCACAAGCCTTGGCAAGAGGTCATATCATGGGCTAAATCAAAACAGGCATGAATGATAGTGCGGATTAAATGTAAAAAGACCTCCCCTACTCTAACCGGACACTGTAGTTTCATATCCCAAACGCGCCGCGCGTTGAGCTGCCCTTCTATTGTTTGCCATAATTAACGAGCAGTGCGCGCGGCCTGCGCGCCTCGCATTTATTGTTCCATTAATTGTTTAACAGCCCACACGAAGCCCACCTTATTACAACTCAAAAGGTGATTCAATAATAACCGACTGTGGTCGCTTAATACACAGTATACATGTGGTAGACTCTATATGCCAGCGTGAGTTATTGTACAGTGACTTTGTTTACCATTCGCTCGCACAGCCCTTCTGGCGCTGGTCATTCATGGTCATTCGCGTTGGCGTTTCGGGGGCTTTGCGAAAACTCCCTATTGTTAGGTCCGCGAGAGCCAATCAATGTTGTCCTATTCAATAAGGTGGTCGACGAGGGTTGGTCTTACCGCGCGGCATCTTAGCGCGCGTCTATAGTGAAACAACCCTACTGAGAAACGGACTCGCTGTTTCTCTGTGTGTCGCCCATTGTCGAGTCGCCCCTTATTCCGTCAATCTGTTGTAATGTCACACTGGCTCACGGGCCTCACTGAAAAACGTTACAACGGGTCTGGAAAAACACGGGTATTTTGAACAGGTGTAACCTTAGCTTATTTGTGTCATACTAGCCGTGTTTACACCTATGCAATTTTTCCAGGCCCGGGTTCGAATTTAACCCGGATCCATTGAATTTTCTGTCCACACCTATTATTCGTCTTACGATATTGAACGCTGACCATGCTATTTATAGACACACCACCCATTCAATTTTATCAGACCGACACCTGTCGGTGGGCTCAGTAAACGTTTTAGCCCGGCATTTTTCTGTCCACACCTATGAAATTGCCGGGCTAAAGCATAACCCGGATCAGACCCGCCGAGCGAAAGCGGGCTAAATTAGTCCGGCAATTTTTAATCCGGATCCGATTTTCATAGGTGTAAACGCAAAAAAGGCGGGTCAGAGCCGGGTCAGGTTCCCTCCCGTTGTTCTTTCAGAACCCTATCTTGACACCTCTTCTAGCCCCGGGTAACATAAATCGCTTTTAGCCATCCCATGTGCTACTTCTGAGCAAGAGAAATGAAGACAAGTTTGATCCCCTGTTTCATTTCTGGGTGTTTGGCTGTCTGCATGGATGTGCAAATAATTCTGATAACGATGACATTGATGAGAATCATCCAAATAATGATCATCTTCCAAGAAGGCTGAATGCTTACCAGTTGAGGCACGGTGGCGACATGCCTAGGAGTGCCGACATGCTGTTGAACATGGTCGGGTGTTGAATGTTGCTGAACAGGGAGGAGGTATAGGATCATCGATTCAGCTCTTCGTGGATGATTACAGTTGCTCGTACATCAACCTGAAAGTTGGCTACTCTTTCTTTAGCATCAAGTGGGAGTGCACTGTGTCCTTCGTTTTTCGGCGAAATGCGATGCGTTTTCTTACCATAAAACTGGGCAAACTGGGCGACAAAGTTCGTACGTTCTGGTAGTGCCCTGCGCCTCCTATCAAGAAATGACTGATGAGGAGCATCATCTTCATCCTCAGGCCACAGACCATCGTGATCCGTGCGAACCCTTCGGCTGTGAGCATTCTGTTCCGCTAGTTGCATGAGGTGGTCAGTGTCCTGCAACCATCCACGAAGAGTCAGCACGTTGAATGGTTAAAAGTGATTGATCATAAAAGGGTTAAATCTAGCGAACCACCTAAATGGTCAATTTCATAGTGTTTGTTCGACCATTCTTTTGTCCAATCTCCGCTTCGTCGTTGTGCTCACTGAGGTACGCTATTCTCGTTCATGTGCAATAGATCTCCAGATCGAAGGGCTGTTTTTCTTTGGTGTCTGGCCTGGACCCCCGATCACTCGGCTATATGAGTATGAAATTGTCCTATGCCAAGTCAAAACCGCTTTAGAAACCCCCCCCCCCCAAGTATTTCGTCGACTCCCTCCGTGGGCCCCATATTATGACGCATATTGAGGTGCTCTAAAATTGGCCGATCGCGAGGTAACTACGTACTTAGTGTATCTATTTTTGGTAAAACTGAGCAATTATTTTTAATGAATGCTTTGCAAGAGTGAAGATCCTGTCAAGTAATCCGAAAGAAACGGACTGTAAGTACCTTTTTTTGCGATGCAAACTTGGTAGAACTGAGTGTAACGTCAAAATCCAGCATCAGCAAAAAATGACCCGTTCCTAAATGAGACTTTTTACAAATTTTGTGGTTGGTATCTATAAACGACAGATAAGCGGATGTTTCTTTTCCCCTGCCGATCCTGCTTTATAAAACACATCATGTTCCTAAACCTTTCAACATAAACCTGCCAATCATGATGGGAATCCAGGACTGGATTGAAAATTACTTCATCGACAGTCATTGTTTTTGTGCCATTGTCGTTAGTTCCAGGGCCAAGTCCTGTTTTTGTTTGACACGCCACCGTGAAGGTGAGTAACTTGACTGATTTTCCGGACTGTTGAGTTATCAGAAATAGATTGTCATACTTTGGATATCCGACGACATCAGTTAGTGATGGATAGGGATACGGATAAGGTAACACGGCAATGCCGACCTTCCGATAACCTGTGCTGTGAAGACAAGTAACTATTTTGACATTTGGTTGCCGTTGGCGTGGAAAAGAAGTAAAAAGTAGATCTATATCAGAAAAGAAAGTATAATAGATATCTCTTGGTCTCATACCAGACATAGATATCATTGTGCCGTTTGTGAAATTAATGGTTCCTTTTAATCGTTCAATGACCAAATCATAAAGACTAATGTGCATGTGATCTAAAGCAGAAACATATCGGCAAAAAATCAGCACTTTAATCCATATATATATAACAAATTTCCATCGGCTCTGACCACCTAGTAACGTTTTGCACATATTACTTGCTGGTATAGCTGTTCTGTAATATTTGCTTTTTGCGAAGTCATAAAAAATCAACTTGCCCGATTTTTGATGAGTTAGTAGTATAAAATCTTGGAAGAAATGCCCCAATGTTTCAAACTTTTCTCTAATAAAAATATCTGAACGATATTTGGTCGTAAAAATCTTATTACTTTCTTGGTAGGCATAAACTTGGATGCTCGTGAAGAACATCTTGTACGGGTCCAAGTGAATTATGCACCCTTTTCCTTGGTGGTACCTCACTGTCATAGATTTAGTTTTAAAGCTAATTGGTGGAATTATCCTAACCTTCCTTGTGAGAGTGCAATATTTGATAGTTAAAGACTGAGGAATAATAAGAAACTTTATATCATTTAGACGTAAATGTAAGAAGTTTGGGCTTATAGTCTGGTATCAATAACGCCAGTCTATCATGAAACCTTTCAGTAAGAACTCAGATGAGCTGCACATTCAACACTGTAAGCTGAGTACCGTATTTCAGAACGGAACACAGCTGAGTGGAGTGACGCAAGGTAGGCAAAGAGAACTGCCTTGAGTCTCACGTCGATAGTGGGATTCGAACCAGGGACCTTACTACGAGATCCTAGGAATTAGACCGTCGTAATTCACATATATGTATACTGTGGCACATCGTGTTATACATGCATGAAAAATGTTAGCAGTTTTTAGCCAACCATCGATAAAGCCGGCAATACACGATCAATATTATTGCACAATATGGGGCCCAAAATAGGTGCATGTGCTTCCTGCACGATGTGTGGAAGAAAGATTGGCAATAATATTGCCCATTATTATGGTCCTCATATTGTGCAATAATATTGAACGTGTATGGGCGGCTTAATGCCCGTTGTACACGGTAGGATTTTTTTGTACCGGTACTAAAAATTATAAATGGGGCTCAAGTGGGTGTTCACAATGGCTTTCAGCAGGCAATCGGTAGCCTTTGACCGAAATCACCCTTCATGAGCCTCATTTATAATTTTTAGTACAAAAAAATCCTACCGTGTACAACGGGCATTAAAGCCCCACAGTATTGAATTTTACTGGATTTTCAAAGTGTTGGGAGAATGCTGGTCGAGGTCTCATAGCATCGTGAAGGTTCCCAAAATGCCTGCCTGATGCGTATTTCCGAGAATCAAGGCTTAGTTTTCAGCACACAATGAAAAAATCTGCAGGGAGGGCTCTAATGTATTCAGATGGAGCGCAGTACATTTTACACGTCGTGACGTCGTGCACTGACGTCAAGAATCGCGGCGATGATTTGCGTTTTTCAGATTCAATACAGTGGGGCTTTAAGCCGCCCATACACGGCGCAATATTATTGCACAATATGAGGCCCAAATGGGTGGTCGTGTACTTTTCGCATGATGGGTAGAAGAAAGATTGGCAATAATATTGTCCATTGTGATCCTCATATTGTGCATTACAAAACATACATGTAGTGTGCTGGGTTTTTTTCTTAGAGGAGGCCTACAGTCAGACGAGCCAAAGTTTGTTCAGTTAGAAATTTCGTGGCAATGATGGTATATTTCAGAATCAGGAGGTAACAGGTGTCAAGTCGCAAAAGTATCCACTGTAATTAACCACCATCAGATTCCATTGTACCAACCTATTTTTCAGTAAAGAACAGTACAAAACCGTGCGGATAAACAATTCTAAGCAAAAAGAACATGAACATATTGTTCATCAGATACCACTGCAAGAACATAGTTTGCTACCAAATGTATATTCTCATTTCAGAAGATTCTTCAATGTATCCACAGTAATCAGAATTTATAGCACCTCATGTTTTGTAATGGCAATAATATTGATCGTGTATGGGCCGCTTTAGAAACCGTCATTTCATAGATTTAAGACGACCGACATTACCTGGAATGGAATGTGGTTTGTGGTTCGAATGACATAATTGCTGTTACATATGCCGTATGCTGAATCAGATGACTGGGGTTTATAATAAACATTGGCCTATAAACTGGTTTTCATCAAATAAGGTTCACGCGTAAATAAATTTTGTGGTCGATATTGAATGTTCCATTTCCTCCACTTCCGCATTCCACCGATCGGCTGTAGGTTGTGTCGGACTTTACATTACCTTTCTCTGATACATTCTGCATCCAATCTGATTAGTTGCTTCCTTTTGTTCAATACATGCCCCTCTCCTCCGACTTAGTTGACAATTATACATATTATTATGGTCTTTCTCGACGCACACATTGAAAAGTTCACAGTTTCGGATGGCCAAGCATGAAACAGCACAAATCAGAATACGAGACACAGCGAAATGATATAAGTCAGGAAGGGAAAGGGCCTTGTATTGTATCAGATAACTGAAATAGGTCTGTGATTTCATCTTCTTGATAATTTAAATGAAAAGTGTCGAAATATATACTTTACATTCATTTCTCTAAGACCAGTGCATTATATCCTTATGCACCTCCCTCCGCTTTAATATGAATGAGGTCATAGGGCCTACTTTTAGTCCATTCAGGTTGATTGGTTCACACTCTCCATTGACCTGCTCTTGGAACTGTGTGGTCAAAATACTGGTCAAAATAGAAAAGCCACAAGCCATGCCCCGTATACTACAAATTCTAAAGTCACCCCACCATACGTGATCAATAAACCTAACAAAAGATGAATCAGTTCAGTCTAACTCAGTGAAACAGACATGGTAACCTTCTCTGCATCGGTGCACACAAAGACACAATACCCTGCCAATTGGTCAACCGTATTCAACTGAAGGTAATGATGGGTTGGACTTGACGCGAGGCCTGCATATCTGGCACTGGTCTTAGAGAAATGAATGTAAAGTATATTTTTACAACTGATTAAAGCGACGTAGTGTGGACACATTCGTGTTCGGTAGCACATTCGCAACATTGTGTTCAACTTGAGACCGGGCCCAAATCCATAAAACCATTCTAAGGCCTAGTTGGCTGCCAAACCGCACTAGAATCATTCTATCTCTTAGTTGCTTGCTAAGCCTATTCCATAAAACCATTCTTAGCTTAGTACGGTTCTGAGTTGTATTCTAACTTTAGAGTAGCTCCGGGGTACTTCTAAGTCCTTAGCATGGTTCTAACATGACTTTCCCTGCAGGTTTTGGCAGTCAACATGGCAAGGCGGATCTTTAACTCGCTGAAATGCATCAGGTTATGGGGAGGGAACGCATTGTCCATGATCCGAGAACCCGATTGACGTTTTTGATGATGCAGAATATTGTTGCCGCCGATATTGAGCATCCTACATGTATGAGGAGAAATTATGCTGTGAAATTCCCTGTGCAAAATATACATATTTTTTACTTCCTTTGTCTGTTTTTAGAAGGAATCAGTATCAATGAAGGCATCATGATGACAGCACATGCTCCGCAACCCCAATATACAACAGACAGGAATGCAGAGCAAAAATAACTTTGAACCAATAAACCCTTCTCCTATTGTGTAGTGAAATTGACCTTGTGGTTTTGAGGACCACACCATTCTAGGAAGCTCTCAGCAAGCAACTAGTAAGAATGGTCCATAGAATGGTTTTATGGAACAAGATTTAGTTGTTTTCCAACAAGCAACCAACTAAGCAGTTGGAATCTTGCTAAGCCCTAGTATCATTCCAAGTTAGAATGCTTTTATGGAATTGGCCCCTGGGACCTTATTCACTACACCTCCGTCACTTTAAGTGTATAGATCTTTCTAACAAAGATGGCGGTCTAACAGTTCTCACCATATTACGTCAGATGCCTAATACAGTTCAATGGCCGATGGCACGCTAAGCTCGTCAAGCGGGCCATGGGCACAAATGTTCAGGTAAAATGGTTGTCTGAGATGATGCGTTTGGTAGTAGTAGTGTTATGCCATGCGTGGACAATGAATGGTCACAATGGGTGATGTGAATACAAATAAGTAATACTTTTACTCCAGTTTTTGAAGTATTTACTGGTGACTATATGAATAAAACAGAAGTAATTACTGCAAGTAATTACTTGTAGCTACTACTACTAAGTACATGTAGTATTAGTTAATTCTAGTGCAGTGGTTACTCCAAAAAACAGTAAATACTGCCGAGAATATGAAGAATCAGCAGTATTAACTAGGACTTCCCAGTTATTACTTGAAATTTTCAAGGTAGCTCCCTTGGACACCGAAGCATACAGAAGTTTACTAAAAATCATGGCAGCGTTTATGAATATACCGCGGAAAAGGAAGGTGTATGAGCCAAGAAGGACATGTTCTGAGCAGGGATGTATAACATAACTAACCACGCTCATTATTTTGCATATAAGTGGACAGTAGCACAATTTTTAAGCATGACATTCATTTTTGCGACACCCATTCGTTTCTCCCCGGTTTCAATATCCGTTGGGGCACATTTGTCCTGGACGGCGTATCTTTGACAGCCAATGTTTTCTCTGGCACTCTACATTGCCCAATGCTGATGACAGTCAAATGCCGCAATAGCGCTCAGCTCAATCAAATATGTTATAACTGTAAAAGTAACACATAATACATGTAGCCTATAAGTGTTGCCAGCGCAAGTTTATGTATACATGTACTAACATAGCAACGCCTGGTTTAAACACTAGCGCTACTGTTAGTTTGAAGACATGTATCAATGAACATTTGCCTGCAGTTGTTGCTCCCAGAAGAACTCAGGAAGAACTCAGAAGAAAGCAGGAAAGTGATAGTGAAGTAGTTCAGGCATTTGGATTCCTTCGCCTCACTGGTGATTTCAAAGTTGGTGTTAACACGGTGTTTATAATCCATTAAAGCATTGTAAACACCGTGTTAACCCCAACTTTGAAATCACCCACTGACTGAGACTAAAGCTAAAGCGAAACTAAACATAGTTTTGCACCAAACAAACGACAGTAGGGACGGCAAATTTTCTCAAGTTTCTGTAGATCACGATTTGTTAGCGAGATGTATCATTTAGTATACATTTGTACGTCACTGACATGGAAAACAAACCAAACACGCACTGGCTCTCCAGTATTCTGCGCATTTATTCTACTCAACTCCGGCCTTTATAGCCATAATACAAAACACGTCCTGTTGTTTAGGCCTCCGTTACATAGAAGTACCGGTATACGGTATAAGAAAATGCCGGGTAAAACAGGCTTCCCGAGGATTCACGACCGTGAAGCCATTCTTAACCGGCGTTTGCGTATACCGTATACTTCTATGTAATGAATGCCTTAGGCCCCAATTACATAGAAGTATATGGTATACGAAAACGCCGGTTAACAATGGCTTCACGGTCGTGAATCCATTTCAAACCTTTGTTAACCGGTGTTTTCGTATACCGTATACTTCTATGTAATAGGGGTCTTAGGCCGACGTGATATCATAGGGAACACAAAAGCCGTTACTTCATCTCACAGCGCTTGAACGATCGCACAACAGTAGAAGCCATCGGCGTGAGCGGAGCAAATACTACCAGGGTATAACTTCATCCTCCACAGTAAACTCTCTATACGTATTTAACACTAAAAAAGGTACAACTAATTTCACACAAGCACAAAAGAATAATACTGTACACGTTAAAAAGCTTCTAAACGCGGAAACGATGTGTCAAGAGAGGGTGCCGTGTGTGTTTGTCCATGGATGAAAAAAACACCAACAAAGTCATCAGGGATGAGGCAGGACATATTGGGCCATATGAATCAAAAAAAGTACCTACTTTTACTAGCAATTTTGAAGTATATACTGCTGTCTGTATGAATAAAACTGAAGTAAATACTTGAAGTAAATAGTACCAACTATTAGTAAAAGTATTTAGTATTTACTAGTTCAGTAGTTACTACAAAGTTAGTAAATACTCTAGTCGGTATGAATAAAGTGGAGTATCTATTTACTCAGGTTTTTCAAGTACATACTCCATATTTTCAAGGTAGCTCCAGACCTACCTTGGAAGCCGAAGTGAGCAGACGCACCTTGGTAAAATGGCAGCTTTTTTCCAAATTCCGTGCCAAAGGAAGGCCTATGCCGATGGGCGAATGTGCCAGGAAAACAGGTACCCCGCCCTGTTCCTCTTTGATGAGGAAAATGTGGTTTGGATGGCTCAACATTTTATACACTCACTAGCCAAGTACATGTATTGCAACATAGTTTTTTTTAAAAATTTCTCCATAGTCAGTCATCAGTCTTTGATTTTCAAATGTGGATGTGACACTTTGAGGGGTAGTAGGCCTGTTGGTTCGAAAAGTTGTAAGGAAAAGTGAATATATCACGAAATTATCAGAATATCAAAATATCACCCATTTGATATCTCGAACATTTCGAAGTGCAAGACGACCAAATTTTTACAAAATGAAGACAACGGAAATACATTCACAACTGCGAAAAAATTAAGCTGAAAATGCGCATCATTTTCATGTTATTTGACATAAAAAATGTGCGATTTTGTAAAAAATCCATTTTTTGGAGAAAAGTTAAATTTTCTTAACTGTGGCTTTTAATTGGATGAAACTGGCATGGTGTGACACATGGGATGACAGCTATCGATAGCAGCGTTAAATTTCATGCAAAATCTCACTTTTTCAATTTTTGATCATTTACGATATCAAATATCTTTGTTCACAGTTGATATTTTTCAATTTTTTTCTTGTGAATCCTTGCTCATCACCAGGCTTCATTATCATGAAAAGGAAAGAATGATCCACCAGAACATATCTCCCCGGACATTTACCCCTGTAGGACTTCTGTCGGGGGGGGTCAGGAGGTGATCAAGTGGGCGACAACTGGATGACCATGAGTGTGCTGTAATAAGGCCTTATTGATCTTACAAATAACACAAACATCAGTGGTGGTCACTGGTCACATCGGTTACATCGAATTGCCTGGATATTATTATGACTGTGGCAATTCAGCCAACCATTTGGTCATGTCAGTTTTCCTTTTTTCCCCTCTATGAGGTCCTCACAAACACAACTGTAGAATCAGGCAAACTGCTGACTTATTTTAGTTTTAAATGCAAATATCTCTCAAAGTGATGTTTTAAAATGGTGTTTTCAGCAATAAAAGATAAATACACACTGAGCTAACATATGTACCAGATTCATTAATCAGTATTTTGAGTGTTTCTGCTTCATTTCAGACATTTTGCAAATGTTCTTTGTTTTACCATTCAGTTATGTAAAACATTTTTTCTCTTTCACAATATCGAGTGATGTCTAAACTACATATTCCATCCATTTTTATTACAACTACCCAACAATTAATACCTAAAAATGACTTGGTACAATCGTTCCTTAAGGAAACAGCTCCTTTGAGTTGTTGACTGATCATCAGCCACTGACCACCATTTTTGGAACAAAAACAGGGGTGCCTTCGCTAGCTGCACTGAGACTACAGAGATGGTCGTTGATCGTGATGGCTTATGACCATACCATCCGGTATAGGCGCTCTGCTGACCACGCCAATGCGGACATGTTGTCGCGTTTTCCTGTTGATAACTGTGCATGTAAGACTACTAGTGAGCTGAAGATCAACTATTTCCGTCTGGTAGCCGGTCTCGGCCAAGGACATAAGTGAGCAAACTAGGAAAGATCCGGTAATGTCTCGTGTGCATCATTAGAGAGGAGGCGCAACTTTCCGACTCCGACTCCAACTTCAACACGAGAATGAATTGCAGTCCGCTATGGACGTCCTTGATGAAAACGATGTGATAGAAGATTTCAATTCGTCAAACACCATAAACTGAAGATAGAAAAAATGGGCCTAATAAATCGGAAGTGCGGATAAATAATGAATATTGAAGTCGTAATCCTAGTCGTTACGACTTTGAGACACGACTATGACGACTACGATATTTGCGATTTATGCGCACTTCCGATTACCAGTCAAAATTATTCTGCCATTATGGCATTTTACGATTTGCAAACGTCTATCAAATCGTTTTTATCAAGGATGTCCACAGCGGACTGCAATTCATTCTCGTAGTTGAAGTCAGAGTCGGAGTCGGAAAGCTGCGTACCCTCTCTATTATGTTGTCCATGGATGGCCAAGTCATGTAGATGACCCCAGTTTGTTTGAGTACTGGAAACCTCGTAATGAACTCTCTGCTGATCAAGGTTGTTTACTTTGGGGAATCCGAGTGGTGATTCCACCCAAGTACCGTAGCCGCTTGTTGAAAGAATTTCATCATAAGCACTGGGGTATAGTCGGTATGAAAGCAATGGCACGGAGTTACCTGTGGTATCCTGGTGTTGATCAAGATATTGAAGCAATGGTTAAGTCATGTGATGCATGTTTGGCCTTTCAGAGCAAACCAAGACCTGTGCCATTGATTCCTTGGCCTTACCCCACCCAATTTTGGGACCGCGTGCACCTGGACTTTGGCTATCTAGACTGTAGAGCAGTTGAATTATCTCCTACTGGTTGATGCTCATAGCAAGTGGGTTGAGATTGAACTGAAGTTCCAGAACACCACTGCTGAGACAACGGTCAAGGTCCGTGGTTGGTTTGCGCGGTTTGGGCTTCATGTAGAACTGGTTTCAGATAATGGTCCTCGTTGGGGCTGAAAGGGAAAATGTCGTCCTGGGTATATACAAAGATTACCCAGGATCTCAATCTTCACAGAAACAATACCCTGGGTGTAGTTTCGGTAGCCGAACATCACCCAGCATCGTAGTATGACACCTAGATTCGAGGTTGTATCGCCCGTGGTCACGTGACCGCCTGAAGAATGTCATGAACAGCTACATTCAACAAGTACCGCGGCGCGAGACCGCGAGATTCCACGGGATTTCTAAATAGGACTCGTTCCTAGGCACTGACTGCGGAACCTGGGTGACGTTCGGCTAACGAAACTACACCCAAGGAATTGTTTTAGTGAAAACTGAGATCCTGGGTATCTTTGTATATACCCAGGATGACATTTACCCTTCCAGCCTCTTTGGACTTCATGTAGAACTGGTTTCAGATAATGGTCCTCTTTGGCCTTCTTGTAGAACTGGTTTCAGATAATGGTCCTCAGTTTATTGCGCACGAATTTGAAGATTTCTGCCACCGAAATGGCATCAAGCACACCCTCGCTCATCCGTATCACCCTCCGACGAATGACGCCGCTGAGAATATTGTTAAGGAGGCAAAGAAGTCTTTCAAGATACATTATTATGCGGGACGAAGGGGCAGCGAGCTCAGATTGTCAGCACAACGTGATGATGATTTCCTGCTAACCTTTCGTAGTACTCCACACTGTACCACAGGGGCTTCGCCAGCTGACCTTGTTCTCAAACGCGGATTGCGAACCCGTTTCTCTGCTCTCCGACCGGACTTGCACAAATCTGTCACGCAGAAACAAGAGAAAATGGTTGAGGTGCATGACAATCGTGGTGTGAAAATGCGGTCATGTTGTCAAAGTGAAATTGTGAGAGTTCTGCAAGCGGGAGGGAGAAAAAGCGAACTGGTTATCAAGGAAGATCGTGAAAGTGGTTGGACCTCAGTCGTATGTCGTTTGCGTTGGATCGCAAAATCGCTATGTTCATGTCGATCACCTGCGGAGGAGTGGTGAAACTGTGCCAGCATTAGAAGTGGAAGGGTCACCACCAGCGGATATCATCCCACCTGATCTTGAGGATATTCAGGTCCCAGAAGTCATGAGTTCCCCATGCTCTTCTGGAGGTGGTGCATTGGCTCCGGTACCTGAATCTAAGGGGTTAAACCCGCAGTCTGATGTTGGCGGGTCACCAATTGTGTCCGCGACTGAACCAGCGAGTGCTGTGCCTCCGCAACCTCCTCCGTCTCCCAGGTATCCCAAGCGAGCTAACCGGAAGCCACCAGATAGACTCATTGAATCAAAGAATTAATTCAGTCATCGGGTACTGTTAGCATTATTGGTATGTGTAAGTTCCCAGTGTGATAATTAGTGAAATTGTTAACGGTATACAATAACTTCAGTGTGTAGTAAGTTGGGCCTAAACTTGCGGTCTCTTCCTAAGGTAAGGTAATTCAATTTAGTTGTTCAGGGTCGTTCTCGTCAATTCATTGCGGTGTTTACTACAAGGAAAAGTGGTGTTGTGATCAGAGGTTTGGTTATTTAGGTGTTTAGGCCATGATAGAATTTGTATGGTACAGTGATACCCATTACATTAGGACATTGTATCTGCTCAGTTTCCACATGTAGTTGTTTAATTCAGTTACCCATGTGAGTGCTAAGCTTCAGCCGTATGGAAGGTTGTTTCATGTCCACAGCGAGTTAATTCCAGGCGATTTCACTACAGATACCTAGTGCGTAATGCCAGTTATACATTTACCATGTAAGGCGTGTGGTTGGTTGTTTTTGGACTATTCTGAAGTGTTTGATGTGTCAGTTTAGGTGGGAGGAGTGTAGTGTATTTGTCCTTATGCGGTGCTGCCGCCCTCGGGATGTTACAGTGTGACTACGCAATAAAGGATGTTATAAGATGGTTGACATTGTCGTTGGTGTTCTTGTTCACCCATGCCATCAAAAACCGTGTTGGTCCGGCGATGTCAAGGCGAATAGCCGAGTTCAGCCCCATAATAAAACAGTTTCCTCTGATCCATACATAGCCTGATTCTATCCAGGCAAGCTTCGAGACGCTGTATTTTATTTCCCGGGTGACTACACAGTTCTTTTTCAGAAAGATATCAATTTGGTTATCGTACGGTAGAAGTGATATTGCAATCCATGTCGTCTTATCGAGAGATGCGAGGATATTGATCTTCATTGATCACCAATTGCTTTTCTTGTCTTGACGTTATTGTCAATAAAATAAACACGAATTGTTTACTCGCTTTGGATATCCCTAAATCCCGCTTGCATACTAAATCGTGGAATGTACTAAAAGCCTGTTGATTTCCTAAAATATGGCACTACGGTACCTACTGTTTATTCAGTAGTCGGAGAAGGCTAGAGTGACACTTTCTGAGGGCGCACACGTTATTATTCGACCAATACAGCCCCCCCCCCCGCAAAAAAAGAATGCGCCATGTCATACTTCCACCACACAGAGCCCAAATTTACTGCTAGTAATAGATGGAGGATGGGTGTCCCAGAAAAAAAACGTCCCACTTTTCAAACTTCAATATCTCCTGAGATGTTGGACCGAATGCATTAAAACTGCACCAAAATAAAGGTTATAATAAGATACAGAACTGGTGTGAATTTGATCCCAATATCCTTCTTGAGTTTGAAATAATGTCCGGAACAAAATACTGGTCCAGTTGTGCAGTATCATTTATCATATACCAAGGCGCCGTGAGATCCGAGAAACTCATACTTAAAGCGAATCGAAAGCGGATTTTTGTTTACATTCGGCTTGTGTTTGTAAACAATCGAAAGACGCGCCTCCATCCTACGTCATGGGTCACGTGATTCCCAATGTTTACTATCATTCGTCGATCCACGTGTGATCTGTCAAGTGTACCCGGTATGCAATGTGTTGCGGCTGTACATGCTGCAGACGCGGCGTTTTTGTAGACGATTAGCGCGTTTTTATGCCTTTGAGATATGGCAGAGGAAAGTTTTAATAGCAGCGATGTTTTGCCCAATATTTCGGAGATATGTGCGATGGTGGAAAAAAAGTCTGAAAGTGATACAGGTACAGACAGCGAAGATCAAGTTTTGGACTATGTTTTACGTGAACCGTATGGGCCGCCGCCTGGATGCAGCACACCGAAATGTACACGCCAACCCCAGCTTCAGCAGGTGGTCAGTGTAGGCCTACATGATGTATGCGAATGCAAAACAAAATGTGCCACAAGAAGGTGCCCTTGCAAAGAAGCCAGGCGCCTTTGCCAAGAAGATTGTAGGTGCAACAGCTCATCATGCAAGAACAGGGGGGCTAATGTAGGTATCATCATTGGTATGGTAGACCCCTTGAGGAGTAATTCCTCCAAGGGAATGCCTACAGTTGGCAGTCACCAGGGGTAGCGAGCATAAAGGGGGCGTAACCCTACGTCAGGCCTAAGCCAGGCGTAGTGCTGGTCGATGCCCTATCTTCGACCATCACTACGCCTGGCTTAGGCCTGACGTAGGGTTACGACCCCTTTATGCTCGCTACCCCTGATCACAATATTCTTCCCCCCCCCCCATGTGGACTGTTGGCTGAAGCGAGTCAGACATATCATCTAATCAATCTATGGTCTTCATTATGTCGCAGGCCCTTCCACAGCACAGCAGCCCTTCATTTTCCAGGAGTAACCCAGTTCAATATCCACAGAAGATATTCCCATTTGCATGATCATCAAACATGTCAAACTTTATAGAAATCAACACAATCCCATGAAGAATTGGCAATTGGTCAATATCCAGAGACGATTAAAAAAATTCACTCTATCTGTCAGTAAAGTATCACCGTAATATTTATTTTGTAACCATAGTAACAGCGGAGTAGAATTGTATACAAAAATGAAACACAGATTTACACCAGAACACATTTTTGTCCAGGCACCACAGTCAACGGTCAAAGCTGCTGCAAGTGTAGGTCACCATCAAGATGTTGCCCCATCAACAAGTACTGGTACATCAAGACAGGTAAGCTTGGCTGAAACACTGTCCTTTGTCTGATAGCTGACACCGATGTCTAGGGTTAGGGTTACATTTTATCAGTCACATAAGTTTGGAAGCCCATGTCTATACACACCACAGGTGAAATTTTCCCGCAAACACACATTGTAGGTATTGCACATTTTGGAACAACAATTTACATAGGAATGTGCAAAAGCAAGTGGAATAACACCAAGCTTTCTTACATTACTTCAGCCATCACAGCAGGTCGTAGGGACTACATCTGGGCAGGGAGTAGTTGTACATGATGATCAACAGGTAAGCATTCAAAAATACTGTAACATACAATGAACTCAGTCCACCTATACGAGGCAAATACAAGGCAGTCTTAATCTGCTAATGTCACAACTGGCTGACATAACCCCAAATGGTACATGCTTTGGTTTCAGCCTGGTCCATCTTCAACAGGAGTAATCCCAGCAGAAGCCCCTCATGCTTCAGAAATTCCTCAGGTAAACTCACAATTTTGATGACAATAGTGTTGCCAAATCAGCATGAAGCCTCTAATCATGAAGACACAGTACTGATGAATAAATTTAAGTCTGGCATCCCCACGCTGGCATCCAATACTGCATTCAATAACCTGAAAAAAGAATCGAAAATAAATTTGATTTGAATACATTTTTCACCGGCAGGAACTCCTTGAACAGATGACAAATTATGAAGTTTGGGGGTTTGTTCAAATGGTTTTGGAGGATCAACCAGAGCTGCTCCAAGTGTTAAAGAACTATGCTGAAACGACCAAGAGACCACGTCCAGAGCCCCCACCAATACCACCGAATAGACCAGATAGATGTAAATGTGGCCGTTGTCGTCAAATGCCAACTCGAAGAGAGCAGGTGTGTTGTAACCTGAAATGGCCTGATTGTTTGACACAGCATGCAGACATAAGGAGACTGTGCATTGGAGACGCTGTGGTGCTCGTTGGCTTCAGAAATATCAGGGATGTTGTTGCCGGCAATTTAGAGCGGACGAACAGGGGGATGCGGCATGCTGCCTATAGGCAGTACGTCTTATTCACATATGGTCATCTGGGGCAGGGTGTCCGGGTAGTAATACCTTCTTGTGTGGTTTGGATGATAAGGGACAAATATCCATCACCAGACAACCATTACACTGGCTTTATCCCTGGAAGGCGGCTTATTTAGATAAAATTACCTTTACTTTCCCATTCGTGATTTTTGTCTTTCAACCAGTTGTTCAGTTGTGACACCCTGAATTGGTGCAATATTTGGCGCAATGTTCTTTGGATGGGATGGCGACAATTCTCTCTTCTCTCGTAACCTGCCGCGATTCTCTCGCCTCTCCCGGAGGAGCATGTACCTGAGAGACCTGTAAATATCAATACCTAAATATGATTTTGTTGATGGATAGTAATTTTAAATGTAAATGTAAATATTATTCAAATCTGCAATAAGATTTAAATAGTTTTATACTTGAGGTTTTCACCATTTTTATTGCAATTCCAAACGTTGAAATTCACGTTTATATTTCTTTCAAAGACTGAAATGGCCATCACTCACCTGTGATAGGAGTAATCCTTTGGTTCTTTCTTGAACCGCAGGACATATTGTCCACTCCCCTTTGAAAATCCCTTGGTCACCACAGCCTGGCCATCACAGGTAACAACATTTCTGTGTATGTGATGGTTGTGGTCCATGGCTGCCAATCTTGTTCTTGTCAACATTGTGTTGTATCTGGAAGAAAAGAGATGATGTTTTTTAAAGGTTTACCTATCATCATGCCCATAAGAACATGCAATGAATAAGTTAGGAAATGGAACAAGCTCATACAATTGATTATCCAACGTCTACAAGTTTACATACTCTGAACTCATTCTTTCACTTTCTGATGACTGGATGGCAGGATGACAATGACTAATCAGATTTAAAACTTCAACTTACTCAAAATGTGTCCGTTTGGTTGCATACATCGTTATCAGGCCATTGAAATTTTCGAGAAGCCCAGTGTGGTGGAATCCTGTGTAGTATTTCAGGTCTGCAAGCAAGGTCCTGTCACATACTACATTCCTGATAGCCTCCAATGCAGGACCTTCAGGAACTGGAGTTCTTTTTTCATCAAGCGGGCCATGACTGCACTCTCCAGTACCCCATTCGTGAATACCTTGCACATGGTATACAACACCCAGCCATTTTGCCTGAAAAACACAAACAGAATGAAAAAGTTGAATCTGTGTTGACATTTTCACTGCAGATGGAAGCAATGGGTTCAATATGGTGCTTTCTATACATGATGAACAACATACCTTTAGTAATTCCTCACTTCCTTCTGATGACTTACAGGAGTGCCAGAAATGGTTGACAACTGGCTTAACCCACTCAAGTACTTGCTGTTTACTTCGCCCCACTTTTGCCTTTATGACAGAGAATGGAAAATACAACATGGTTATGCTTTGCCCATACAGAAAGCTATTACACAAAGCAGCACATTTGTCACAAGTCGATGTTCATGTATACTAACCTCAGTCAGTGACTTTCCAATTTTTTTGGACCGGTGCCAGGTATCCAAGTAATGAATGACACCCTGGATTGCTTGTATGTCTTCATCGGTGAGTTCAGGGGCAACAGATTTTATCTTATCAGCTGTCTTGGGAGTACCAGCTGGAATGATAACAAAATGAACAAAAATGGCAACCATCAACCATTTCAGACTAGAGTCAGCATGATCAGCATCATTACCATGAGCACAATGAGCAGCAAATCACAAAAGTCAAAGACTTAAAAAATGTGTTAAAACGTGATAAATAGGCTTACTGAGACAAGGGCGGAGGTGCCGGTGATCATCAGTGGTGAAGGAAACCACCTTCATCTTCCTGGCAAGGAAGGCAAGACCAACAAGAGCACCAAGACGCTCCATGTTTGGGCTCTTGCCACCAACTTCCCTCTTGTCGGTGGTTAATAAATGGACGATATAACCGGTGTCGGTGTCCATAAATCCATACTGCGAGTAGTGTGCACTGAAACCTAGAAAAGAAATTGATTTCTTTTCTAGGTTTCAGTGCACACTACACTACTGTAATTCTTTAAAAAAGAATTACATGTATCATGTAAAACACTTGACTAAGAGAAGTTTGGCCAGGATGGTAGTGAAGAGATCAATTTAAGCTTACCCTGGCTATCACACCGGGCATCGCCACACAAATGCAGGGCCGTGTCCCTAAGTGCACCGTGTATTTCATCAATCGTACTGGTCCAGAACTTTTCAACCGTCGGATTCACATAGCATACTTGAATTTTTCCAAACGTTGTACGACTGACAAACTTGATGTTGATGAAGCTAAACAGCATGGCGACTTTGCTATAGTTATTGCCTGTCATAACCACCGAGGCACACAACATGAAATTGTTTATGTACAGTCCACTTGTCCTCTTGCTAGTAGAAAATTTATTCTGTAGATGGCCCTTCGTGCAAACTTGCGCAATGACAAGTGTGGCTCCAACGAACCATTCTTTCGTGCCAACAATGTCCTCATCGCATCGTTGCCGTTCACATTTTGCTGCCGTACATGTATGCGCCATCCCGTAAAGCTCTCTCAACAACGACACTGAGCAGACAACAAGCTCCTCATCAACCAGCCTTTCTTCTTCAGGCGGCAGCCCACTTTCAAATTTTTTCTCATACCCGAGAGATAAAAGCCTGAATAGAAAAAAATACATGTAGTCATCAACTGTCTACTGTAGGCCTAAGAATTTGACCCACCCCATGACGGAACATTGTAATATAATGCGGAGGCAATTGGCAATGCATAACATTTCATTTCAACAAATGTAAACAAAGTGCTGGACATGGTCCCAGAGTGGGACATGGTCATCAATGTTACATATATCTTGTCTGACATCAGTACACGTAATTCATCAAAATTAACACTGACCTTCATCTACATGTACATGTAAAACCAACTAGGGCTAACTGGCACTGAATACATCATGAGTGATGATTGAATTTGAAAAAAAAACAATTACCTTCTTTTCCCAGAACTACCACTGTCTACAATGTCAACATTGCTGACAGAAGCATCC
The DNA here is from genome assembly GCA_002633025.1 of Notospermus geniculatus. NCBI lineage: Eukaryota > Metazoa > Nemertea > Pilidiophora > Heteronemertea > Lineidae > Notospermus > Notospermus geniculatus. The sequence continues at coordinate 91,526 of NMRB01000841.1, forward strand.
ACAGTTGCAGGGGCTGACACCGGGGACTCTTCCTCATCTGACACGTCAAACTCATCTAGTGCCTCATCATCTGTTGGCATATCATCATCAGAGTTGTCAAGCTGAAAATAATTTTTATAAAACAGTCTTGATCATGGTCTTTTTTGTATTTGGTATCATGCAGCATATCATTATCAAGCGTTTTCATGTCAACAGAACTGCATAAGAAAGTAGTATGATACATTGTAATGTATTGTAATTCCACTTGTCTGAGGGTTCTTTGGAGTAAACTCTGAAGAATGAAGCATGAATCAGTGATGTATGCTGCAGCATTGGCATACATGTAGGCCTAGGGTGTGTAGGGCAAGCTAAAGGGAGGGGTTTGGTATAGGCCTAGGGCCTACAACACAAATTTTAACTAACCTGTATTGTTTGATCAAATGCAATCGGTCCATTATCGAAGACTTCCTCAATGTCATCATCACTCAATGCTGACCCTTGAACAGCTGTAAGAGTCACTTCATCCTCCTCCTCCTCAGGCTCGTTGAGATGAATGACCCCACTGGTATCGCCTGGGAATGGCATGCCAAATGCTGACACACTCACAGTCTCTTCATTCTCAGGCTCGTTGAGATGACTGACCCCACCACTGGTACCGGTATCCCCTGGAAATGGTATGCCAAATGCGGACACACTCACAGTAGTCTCTTCATCCTCAGGCTCGTTGAGCTCACTCCCGAGGCGACTGACCCCACTGATGTCACCTGGGATGCCAAAGGCAGACAATGTTTCTTCATCCCAGGTCTCCTCCTCCTCTTCTTCCTTCTCACTCTCAGCAACAGTAACAGGCCTACCGGTAGGCCTACCAAAACTACTGAAAAACAGAAAAACAAGCGAAAAATTAAGTCAGGCCCCTTTTTCTGTGATCCATCCGCTGTCACTCAATACGGGACGGTAGGCCAAGGCCTTGGCCTGCCGTATGATACGAAATACATGTAGGCTTTGTGTAGGCCCAACCTACAGCCTAGTATGTCGCCTAGGCCTACATTTGTGCCAGTGCACTGCGCTGCATCACGTCACTCGGCTCAGTGCACCATACCATGCATAGCAGCATGCATGGCAGGCAAGGCAAGGCCTATACTAACTAATACTACCGGTATGTAGGCCGTTTAGTGGTGTCGCGTTTTTATCGGCTCACTCATCCAAAACGTCTGCCTGTGTCAACTGTATTTGAGGTCTACTAACCTACTTGTGAGACTATATTCCATCTCCTCCTCCTCCCGATCCTTGAGCTTGACCTCCTCGCCATGATGATGCTCGCCGCCGCCGCTAACTCCAGAAGTCGCACTCGAATGAGGCTCCAGCTCGCCAAATTCAGGCCTCGGCCGTGCAAAAACAGACGTCTTTTCTAACATCCACTTCGCAAGTAACATAATAACACAACATAACATAACATTGGGCCGTATTCTAGAAGCTTCCTTAAGTGTAAGGTCGACCTTAATCTTTTGTATTCTACCCTGCAAACACAAAGGTCGACCTTACAGTAAAGGCCCGTTTCCACTACAGCGTTTTGCGGAGCGGAGAGCGGCGCGTTGTGCGTTTTTCACAGGCAAACGAGGTGGGGACCGCTTATTCAATGTGGCGTAGGCCTTCCTTGATGCCAGTTGCCTGTGAAACTGACCACCGCGGCGGATTCCGTTGCGGAAAAACGCTCTAGTGGGTACAGGCCTTTAAGGAAGCTTCTAGAATACGGACCATAATCTTTATTTTCATCGGTATGGGTTTAAAAGTACAAACACGAGCAGCGACGCTCTTAAACCGATATCAAACAAAGTATAAAATTAGACTAAGGTGAAACATAAAAATAATGGACAGCATAAAACATAAGAGATAAGAAGAAAGAAGAAGAGATCAATTGCACAAGGTCGGGAAATGATAGACTAGAAGCTACGTTTACAAGCATTGCACATACAGTTAGTGCCGTTCCATATTCTAATTAGGGATTTGAAGTGGTTTACATTTTTGGCATCTCTGATGCATTGAGGTAGACTGTTCCNAGCAAAACAGCCCCTGTCAAGTGCTCCACGCCAATCCTCTGTAAGAGCTAACAGTGCCGATTGGCAGCTGTAGCCCCTCCGATAAGCTGATAGAGACGGGTGGAACACTCTCTCAAAATAGCCGTTCAGCTGGTCGACCATGGCCCTCTCAAAGACCTTTGACATAATTGGAAGCACACTAACCGGACGATAGAACTTCTTGTGCAGAGGGTCCTCTTTTTTAAATATTGGAGTGACCCTCGCTTTTTTGAGGTAAGATGGGAAACTACAATCGACAAACATACGGTTTACAAGACTAGTGAGTTGTACAATATAGGCCGGGCTAATCATTTTGAGTATCTTAGCTGATACATTAGCTGATATCTTAGCTGAGTATCTTAGCTGATACGTTGGGCCAACATAGCAAGCCGACAGTGGCCCAACGTCGGCAAATGTCACCCCAATGTTTGCCAGTGTTGGTCCGACATCATCTTGCACACCGGCTTGACATTGGCCCAAGATGAAAGTGCATCGTCTGTTTTTAGTCCAAGCATTTTTTTACGTTTTCTCCACGTAAATAGCGTTGATTTTGCCAATCGAATGCGATAAATCGCGAACTCACCGTGCTGAGATTTGGCCGCCATTACTGAAACTTTGTAAACACATCATCAGCCAATCAGAATGCACGAATATTTCTTTGTTGACATTCTGGGGAAGTTTGTTTACATTTTTTCCCGCCACAGCGAAAATTCGTCCCGTTTCAAATTCTATTTCTAATTTCAAATTTTTTCGCTTTCGATTCGCTTTAAGGAAAAAAGCATTGCAAAATTGCAGACATTTTCATCTGCTACAAGATGGTGTAAACTTTAATGCCAGGTGACCGAAACGAAAGGGTGATTTTCACACCAGAAATAAATGGAAATTACGTTAGAAAAAAGAAACTTCGGTCGCACTGCTCACAGCGCCGTGTCGTGACGTTAGTTCCTCCGGTTCCTCATTTGTCGCCAGTCACGGTCTACGGAGATTAACTTCGATTGTTTTCGAAGTCTGTTCTTTTGTTGTATACCTCCAACATGGCCGCTATGACGTCACGTGCAAACACTCTAATATTAGAGACCCTGTCCATTTGGATTATTTGGGTCTATTAAGAAACCACAGTTGTCACATTTCCCAGAACTCGCATAGGCCTAACTCAAATTCCTTTGATGTCACCTCTAGCCTGAGTCAGACTATAAGAACTAGGCCTAGGCCTACGCCTATAATATTCCAGATGAGGATGCAAAAACAAACATAACTTGCCACCCCTCAATAAAAGTGGTAGTCTCCCAGCAGCATGGTGTCCGGGAACTCCCCGGCAAAATTATCACTCTCGGACACTTCCTCAAAAAAGCATCAAAACCGATGATAACTGTTGGATGATGGTTTGAACATGCTCGAGGGGTCGAGGGGTAATTTGTCTGAATGCAAACATTCATTAATAATTTTTCTCACCACCAAAATCTACTTTTATTTGAAGCAGCAATGTTTTTGGGCGTTTGTCCGGGAACTGACGGCGTCCGGCTTATCTCCCTCATTTAGGCCTACCCTTAGCCAGCCAAACTGCGCTGGTAACTGAGATATAAAGTTGAGCCATAGACCGTTCTCAAATTGACGTAAACAAGATCTGCGCACTTCCGCCGAAAGGGGCTGTATACTTAGGCCCGTATGCACCAGTTCAGGCTAAGTTTTATCTTAACTCCAGCTAAGCTGATCTTTAACTTAAGCTGAAATTCCGCTTATCCCAACTTGAGCCGCAGCCCATTTGAGTTATTTCTTAACTTGCGATTAGTATAGCTATAACTTAAGCCTTGACGCGTAACAGGTTTCACTGTTAAGCTCGCAGTTCATTTGAGTTATTTCTCAACTTAAACTTAAACCTTGACTCGTAACGGATCAGCTAGGCCTATTGTAGGCAACACAGGTTTCGCACAGGCTCACAGATAGAAGACAACGCAAATTTCTTGTCAGAATATGGAGATAGGCCTATCTCGCACTCAATCAACTGCAAGATTTGGCGAATATTCTCCTTGGCAAAACCAAACCATTTCTGAAATTTCTCATCAGGATAGTGGGTTATTCTGGTCCCGGATTACTCCTTCTGGATACTCCCCTGTGCAATGGATCAAGAGCATCCACAATTAACTTTCATGCTGACATTGATGGCAGGAGCGGACCGAGGATTTGGGAAAAGGGGGTGCCTTCTGCTAGGACAGTGAAATTTGCGCCAAATTCCAGAATTTCACTTGATATCACCTGGGATGCCAAAGGCAGACAATGTTTCTTCATCCCAGGTCTCCTCCTCCTCTTCTTCCTTCTCACTCTCAGCAACAGTAACAGGCCTACCGGTAGGCCTACCAAAACTACTGAAAAACAGAAAAACAAGCGAAACATTAAGTCAGGCCCCTTTTTCTGTGATCCATCCGCTGTCACTCAATACGGGACGGTAGGCCAAGGCCTTGGCCTACGTATGATACGAAATACATGTAGGCTTTGTGTAGGCCCAACCTACATCATGTATATAGCCTAGTATGTCGCCTAGGCCTACATAGGCCTACATTTGTGCAGTGCACTGCGCTGCATCACGTCACTCGGCTCAGTGCACCATACCATGCATAGCAGCATGCATGGCAGGCAAGGCCTGCCTATAGGCCTAGGCCTAGTACCGGTATGTAGGCCGTTTAGTGGTGTCGCGTTTTTATCGGCTCACTCATCCAAAACGTCTGCCTGTGTCAACTGTATTTGAGGTCTACTAACGCCGAATCGGTTAATGTCGTCCTGGGTATAACAGAACTATACCCAGGTTCAATGTCGTCCTACAAAATTATACCCTGGGTATAGTTCAATCTACAAAAGTATACCGAGGATTGGATACAGCACCTGAAGACGAGATTGTTCTCGCGAATGCCACATCACCATGCACCAGCATGAAGTCGAAAAACATCGCTCTAGCGCCCGACACGACGGGCGCCATTTTAATATATCGTACCGACATTCATCAGATAATTTTTCGTGCCGTTTATTGCCACTCAAATCCACAACAGTACTCGGAGCACGGCTGATGTAATGTCGATGCGGACGTAGATGAACACGCAGATCGGCTCTGTTCGTTTGCTCATTTCTTTGAAATTGTCACCGTAACTTGCGGTAAGTTTGAACCATTGTGTTAAGACAAATGTTAACAGCTGACCCATGCTATTATGAGCACAAAAGCTGACAATACTGACTGGTATTTTGACGATGTTGAACTTGCAAAACTGCCGTCTCAGTTGAAGCGAGAAACAAAATGGCGGCCATCCATTCCTAACTCGTACCTAGGCTCAAAACTACGGTACTGGGTATACTTTTGTAGATCGAACTATATCCAGGGTATAGTTTTGTAGGACGACATTGAACCTGGGTATATTTCTGTTATACCCAGGAGGACATCGGCGCTACTAACCCACCGTAGGTGTTTTGTCTTACCAGACTTCTGACGATTCCAACGAACAGGCAATATTATAAAATAAATAGTAGGGGCGTATTTACTGACAAGCGCCAACACAATACCCCTCCGTGGATAAATTCGCATTGATGAAATTTACCCGCAGGACTATCGTCATTTTTACAGAATTCGTTAGAAACAGCGTTAGTGTTATCGTTATGGGAGCAATTTCCTGAACTCTCGAATGATTTTGTTCAAAAGACCGAAAAAAGATTGACCCTTTCTGTCTGATAAAATGACCCAGTCGATCCTAACTTTTTTATTGCTTTTCTTTGTTACACAGGAGATTAAAATACATTTTAGCAAGACATTCGCATTGGATAAAGGAATATATTGTAACGACTACGTGCAAATAAACAGGGGTGAGTTCTTGTATGAATGAAGTGCAAAAGGAAGTCTGACTGCAGTTTCGATGAATCATGATCGGTTCTGTTGATATGAAGTCATCTAATGTTAGTATACCTTCATTTTGTTTTCTCGTAAGAATTCCAGAAGAAATCAATCTTGATCAGTCCTGTGCTGGCATCCTCTTGCAACAGGTCCTCTAAAACGCGCTCCCCTACTCGCACGTCCGAGGCCCTGTTGAAATTGGCGCCTTTTCGCTGTGGAACTAGCGACAGAAAATCTGTCGCTGAATATCACCAATCACAGCGAAGCTTCTCTCCCGCCATGGTCACTCCCAAATATGGTGGTTTCAAACATTCCTCGATTCGCTGACAAACTCGCTGGATTTTTTAATATTCCTGAATTAACTTCGCGTAAAAATGGTTGTCATGGATTATCTAGATAATGGGAAAGTACCGACGGGTTCAAAACACGAAAGTATGATCCAGTTCATGTGTTTGGGGCAGCTGTCAGTCCGACAGCATGCATAAATTATGGAATGAGATGCATTGCTATGAGACTGGTACCCGGTAACTCACAACACCAGATATATGTGCATACGTTACAGCACTAGGCGCGATGTCTGCCCATTACATCAAGTGGCGATCCCCCACTGCATTGCATGGTTTATTCGTGAATTACCAGTTGGCGAGTACACATGAGGGAACAGCCCTCTTCCCCATCAAAACGGGGTGGGTTTCCCCAGGGCATTGTAACGCGCTATGCAGAGTGGAAATGCCCTGGGTTCCCAGAATGTGTGCTGGGAGACATTTCGCTGGGTGGCGAGCAGGTCGCTTGCTATATCATATTCATAAACATATACTTAAAGCTGCCCATACACGATCAATATTATTGCACAATATGAGGCTCACAATGGGCAATATTATTGTCAATCTTTCTTCTAATTATCATGCTAGAAGCACACAACCACCCATTTGGGCCCCATATTGTGCAATAATATTGTGCCGTGTATGGGCGGCTTTAGTCAGAGTGTGACATTTATCTCTTGTGTTGAAGAAAGCATAAGTGTGATACTTAGACTTTTAAGTCTAAGTACTTAAAAGTACTTAGTACTTAAAAGTACTTAGTACTTTTAAGTCTAAGTACTTAAAAGTACTAAGTACTTAAAAGTACTTTTATGAATATGGGCCGTGGGTCCATCCATATTCATATAAACATACTTAAGTCAAAGTAAAAGTGTGATACTTATCTTTTGTGTTGAACAAAGGATACTTAGTAAGTGTCACGCTTACACTTAAAGGGCGAGTTTTACATCAGGTAGATGCGCCTAAACACACTAATTCCACTCTGTACGTGATCTACTCAACCATAGAAAACATTTTGTATCGTTAGAGATGAGTCATATAAATATCAGTTATAAAAAATCCTGATTTTATTCGCTCCTTTGTCATGCTAAACGGACATGATCGACCGTCGCCATATTAATCAAATTTCCCGCGGGAGTGACGTCACGCATGCAATAGCGTCACTGTCATCATGAAAATGGCGCCCGTCTCGCATTTTTCTCTCGCTTCCCCTAATTCCCCCACGTTGTTTTGCTGCAATTGAAATTGATGTAGCTGCAGTTTGTGAAGAAGGTATCCTGAAAGGTTTATAGGATTAAATTACCCTGTAATTTCACCAATCTCGGTAAGTATTCGCCTGTTTTCACGGGATAAAATTAGTTGCCGGTACGGTTCTTTCATTCAGCAGCAATCACCGCATGCAGTGTTTCTGCATGTACATGAAGTATGTACTGTGTGTGTTTGCGTGCATACCCTATGCACTGCTAGCAGTGCGGTCCAACTAAATTGAGGCAACAAGCATGACAAGCGTCAAGTTGAGACAACCCCATAACTTGCGTCAGCAAGGGTTTTTCATTTATTTTTTGCCAGTTTACTGTGAGGAAGTGTTCAATTTACGGAGTCGGAAGTCGTAGGCCTGGGCCTATCTTCTGAGAGTTTGAATGCATTTGTGGAACAGGGCCAACGAAGATATTGATCAATATTTTGTTGCATGAAATTGCGTCCGCCGACTCTGCAGCAGTGTTTATTATAGGCCTAGGCCCTACCCCAGTCTGATGCTAGCTGTGTTTTTTCAGTTTACAACTGTAGGGCCTACCGGTCGGTAGGCCTATGGCCTATTTTTTAAATTTTGGACCTGCTACTAGCAGTTGCATTAGGAGCTTGGCTACTTAGGCCCAATTTCATTCACTCTCCACTTGTGTCGTGACTCCAGACCACCAGGCTGCACAGCAGATACAGCATGGGTCGATCTCAGCGGTAGTCCGAGCGCCCACGGCTACCAAAAATCACGGCAGGACAACCAAAATGGTCCAAAGCAGTTGTCTTGTTATGGTTGGCTACTATGAAAAATCCCCAGAGTGACTCCTATCTCATTATTTGCAGTACAACAGTCACTCAATCATTTTGCACCCCAGAGACACCCGGCTTACTGTAAAGACCTGGTTACATCGTTTTTCATATACACTGTATTTGGTAGGCCTGTCTATCAAATGGGCCTACAATGTACAAATAAAATGCTAGCTGCATCTTCTATAAGTTAAACAGTCAAGGAGAGTAGGCCTATACTATGGCAAGTGGCACTGTCATTTATTGGTGCTTTGTGTGTTGAGTGTTTGTACAGACGGTGCACACAGCAACTTCTCTACTTGAGCCCCAGCCCACGCCTGTTCAATTCATTTCATGCCCTGCTTCATTGTGTTCATTGTTGTCATTTCATTTAATTTCTACACTTGCAGATAAAAAGCTGTGACACAATGCCTCGTTGTATGGTCCCTAACTGTGGGAACATGTCAGGGAAAACCACAGGTATATTGTACAAGCGTTTTCCAAGGGAAAATCCTGAACTTGCTGCAAAGTGGTTCCATAAGATTCGCCGGGCAGATCTTCATCTCAAGAAAACGAAGTGGAACAACAGCCATGTTGTTTGTTCAGATCATTTCACTGAGGACTGCTTTTCATTTGAAAGTGAACTGAAAGCTCTGTCATATGGACGGCAGCCCAGGCGCACAATAAATGACGATGCTGTGCCATCCTTGATTGTTCCACAGGATGTTGATCTGTATCGTAGAAAGAAAGGAAGACAGACTGGAGCAAGGCGTGACCGGAAGCAGGTGAGGGTGACATGAAGTGTAGAACCTTCTAAAAGTAAAAGGGCATGAATTTCAGGGAGTGCATTGTACACTACCGGTAGATTGCATGAACTGTCAGGATTAATGTTTTAATGTGTGGAACAGCAGTAATGTTTGTAAGAAAGACTATACACTGAAATTTCAATGTTTTACTCAGTTTGTGTAAATCCTCATTGTCTCTGATGTGATATGATGCATTGATTCAGAGGATACATTGTATGTTCAGCTTTTCAAAAATAATTTCAGATGTTGGAGCCATTATTTCACTCTTCTGTCATGTCTGTGCCAGATACCAAGACTGATGCTGTGATTGAAGACTGTAGTCAGGGTTCGTACACCTTCTCCTTCCCAAATTTCCAGGCCTTTTCAAGGCTTTTCCAGGCCATCCAATCCAGAATTCCTGGCCATTTCCGACACTTTTTTACGCTCATCCAAGAAAAGATTTTAAAGTCATATTCACCATGTAACCAAGCCATGAACTGGTCATCCATGCGTGGCATGTTTGTTTTGCAATGATGTTGATGCTGAGTGACTGACCGTCAGGGCAACCTGATTAGGTTCAGGATTAGAGGAAACAGTTTAATGTCTTTTTACTAAACAAAGCAAACCATTATTATAAATACAAGTTCAAGGTCTTTTCCAGGCCATACTGAGATAATCTCGTTTTTCCTGGACTTTTCAGGCCTGGATTTAAGCATTGTGAAATTCCTTTACTTTCCAGGCTTTCAATGCCCCGTACGAAGCCTGTGTAGTGATGTCAGTGTGGAGGTAGATGAACCCGAAATCCCAAATCAAGTAAACAGCGTTAGTGCTGAGACACAAACGGAGTGGGATCTGATTTTCATGAAAGTCGTCGATCGAATGATCGAGTTAGCCTCACCCCCACTTTGTGAACATGATCACAGTTACTGTAAGGTGTGTAATATCAAAATCATCCTTTTATTCAGTAGATTTACTATTTGTGTACGTACAATTTTTGAATCAGCAGTCATGGAAAATGTGTTAGGCAATTTGTAGGGCACTACCAATTTAGCAGGGCACTGTGGCGTCAGTGCCTCGGTTTACGTCTACCTGTTGTTCAGTTACTTGATATAACTTGGTGGGATACATAAGAAGCGGGAAAGACCCAGAACAGCCATGAAGCCTTGGTGATAATGATGATGATATAAATGTGACCATAAATTGACCATTTCGGATACTTTTTCAGCAACCACCCCAAAATTCTGATAACCAGAAGTCTGAATCCAAGGTTGGACATGTGAACTTGAATGTCATTGAAACTCAGGTGAGAAACTTTTCCATTGAAAATTAAACCTTATGCAATCTAATGATCATGTTCCCCAATCAATGTAATGACTTGAAAATCTTTTTTTACAGAAACCAGGAAATGTCAGTTAATGCCAATGAGTCGTTAGTGAGGGAAATTATGATGAAAATTTGTATTGAACATTCCTGATACTTTTTCAGCAACCACCCCGAAATACTGATGGCCAGGAATCTGAATCCAAGGTTGGGCGTGTGAAATCAAATGTCATTATTAAAACTCAGGTGAGAACATTTTCCATTGAAAATTAAACCTTATGCAATCTAATGATCATGTTCCCCAGTCAATGTAATGACTTGAAAATCTTTTTTTACAGAAACCAGGAAATGTCAGTTAATGCCAATGAGTGGTTAGTGAGGGAAATTATGATGAAAATTTGTATTGAACATTTCTGATACTTTTTCAGCAACCACCCCGAAATACTGATGGCCAGGAATCTGAATCCAAGGTTGGGCGTGTGAAATCAAATGTCATTAAAACTCAGGTGAGAACATTTTCCATTGAAAATTAAACCTTATGCAATCTAATGATCATGTTCCCCAATCAATGTAATGACTTGAAAATCTTTTTTTACAGAAACCAGGAAATGTCAATAACCTGCATGATCAGTCAGCGATGAAAAATATGCCCAGATTTCCAACCATCAGTGATGACCAGGTACTAGACGTTTTTACCAATGACCCAGACTTAAAAATTGCAATTTAAAATCAGACTGGTAATTTTTTACATAGATTTAATTAGTGTGGTGGAAGGTAATCCAGGGCAATTCCCATATTTTGACCACGAGATGGTTAAAATGAACTTGAATTCAAACCTGTGTAATTGGTATGGGCAGCCTGCATACTTAACTTAGAAACATCTTAACATCAAAAGTTAATTCTTGTTTAAGGATACCGATACTGCTTCTGATGGCTTAAAGGAAGAAAGGGCTTCTGATGATGATTCTTCTGACATGTCTGAAGAAACGTTTTCAGATGATGATGATGATGAAGATTATCAACCACCGTCGTGCACTGGTACACCACTTGATGACAACAAAGCACATCTTTTCCAAACGATTGGCAGCTACGGTGTTGGAGCTGATTCATTGACGTCTGAGGACAAGTTCATAGTTTTTGAACGAAAGCTATACGAATTGTTCATGCTTATTCCATGTCCAGAATGCAGAGAACCATTTGTGGAGGTTGGGAAAAACAAACGCAGTTTGGGAACTATGATTAAAGTAAGATGTGTTTGCAAAAACCACCATGTATTTTATTGGAATTCTCAACCTATGCACCGCAGAAATCCGTTGGGAAACATTCTATGCTCGGCTGCCATTCTGTTTTCCGGAAACACATTTGAACCATTAAGGAAATTTGCCAAAGTATTTAAACTGCAGATGATATCTAAGGGTACTTTTCATCGTAACCAGTCGTTGTACCTTTTTCCACTAGTCAATGAAGCATGGCAAGATGAACAAAGGGAAATTCGTTCAGAGCTTAATGGCCGAACTATTACAGTTTCTGGAGATGGTCGATGTGATTCTCCTGGTTACAGTGCCAAATACTGCACCTACAGTGTTATGGAGAGTGAGTCAAGTAAAGTTATTGACTTTTCATTGCAACAGAGTAGTCCACAACTCAAAAGTGTGAATATGGAAAAGGAGGGGTTAAAAGAATGCTTAAACCATCTGCAGGACGATATGAACTTAGCTATTGGAGTTCTGGTTACTGACCGACATGTAGGTATTGCTAACATCATGAAAACAGATTCCCGTTACAAAGATATTATTCATCAGTATGATGTGTGGCACTTGGCAAAGAATATCTCAAAGAGACTCAACAAGAAAGCTCAACACAAGTCATGTAGAGACCTTAAACCCTGGATCAAATCGGTAGTCAATCATCTTTGGTTCTCTGCTGCATCGTGTGATGGAGATGCTGATATCATCCGGGAAATTTGGACGTCGATAATAAATCATGTGCAGGACATGCATGAGTGGCCAGATAAAAAGTTCTTTCATGCATGTAACCATGCTCCCTTGACCGATGAGGAGTCCCGCAAAAAGAAGTGGTTGGAACCTAATTCTCCTGCTTTGGAGGCACTAGCTTCGGTTGTGCTGGACAAGAGAATATTGCAGGACATTGGAAAAATTACCATGTTTTGCCACACAGGCAATTTAGAAGTCTATCATTCAGAACTTCTTAGGTACATGCCGAAGAATAAACATTTTTCATATCAGGGGATGATATGCAGGACTCAACTTTGCGCTATGGATCACAATGCTCATGTTGATCGTCGTCAGATAGTTAACAAAAGTGGTTCTCGAGCTGGGTTACCTAGGTATTCTCACTCATGTCCAAAGGGTCGTGACCATTGGGTAGCTAAGATAGTAAAAGAACCTAAAACCTACCCTCACCTCCAGAGGCTTGTTTGCAGTGTTGTTCAGTGTGTGATTTCTGGACAGAAACCCACTTCGCTTCCATGTCGTGATCTACCACCAAGAATTACGTCAGTTGAACGTCCTCCACTTGAGGAATCTCTAAAGTATTGCCGGTTCTAACTTGTATGGGTGGACATTGTGGTTTACACTCCTGGAAATGTTGCACATGTGTAAAACAGGAACTACCGTACATTTTTTGCATTGCGTTTTGTCCAGTAGGTCCTTTGACACATGCAACAGCTACAACCATGACAACCCTCGAGGCCTATCTACAATGACCTACCCCATGTCACTTGATACTGTCGACATGATGAGCTTATCATTACATGTGTCTTATGCCCAGGCCATTGTGAAATTGATATATCAAAGGGTGAGATTTTCAGTAGCTCAAATAACTTGAATCCTGGGTCACTATGCCATGGATTCCACGAATAAGTCCATCCTAATGCTTATTAATGTGGGTAACACACATGTATTGTATTGTATTGTATTGATAATGTGAGTTTGATAATCTGAAATACATGTAACTTGGTGGCTTCTAAGTCCAAAACCTTCACTTTGTCATGCTTGTGGTGGGTTATCACTGACGCTATTATGTAATGACCTTGAAGGCACAGGTCAAGGTGAAAGTCGAACAGTTCTCATCTCAAAATATCGATATACAGGAAGTTCACCACATAGAAATTTTTAGAGTCCAAAAACTAGGCCCACAGTGGAAGTCCTGGAATGAATGCTGTAAATGTCATATCACTTTACGGCAAATTTTCGCCCAACTGCAGTAGGGATTGATTTTGGGAAGGATAAATTGCAATAGGCCCCAACTGATCAATTTCACAAAGGCCGCCAGGGATAATTCAAGGTTCCCAAAATGCATCACATTCTGTGGTTTGGAATCAATCATTTGGTTCTTTATGCAACATTCTGAAGATGAACCATGAATTACGCCTGGCTGGCATTTGTGAAATTGATCAGTAAGGGTCTGTTACAATTGACCCCTCCCAAAAATCAATCCATGCCTCACTTGGGCAAGAACTTGCCCGAAAGTGATCTGACCTTTATACCATTCATACCAGGCTTCCCTTTGTGGACCTGGATTTTGGATTTAGAAAATTTTCCACGAAAGACCAGTAAACTATGAACTTTCCTGTATTTGCATAACTTTCAACGAAGACCAGGGCCCGGTTGCACAAAGAATCTTAAGTCTAAGAAAAAACTTAAGTCCGAAATGAAGTCACCTGATTTGCTGAAACCTGGTCACATGATGACTTAAGTCAAACTTTAGACTTAAGATTCTTTGTGAAAGTGCTATTTTGATGAGTTTGTTTGTATGGGTATCTGGGTTTTCCCCGTGGACAAAATTAGAACATACCGAGATGTTTATCTTAGCTCTCTACTGGCATGGGCTCATGTGACACTGGCTGACCCACTTTTGGCAGACTGATGACAGCAGTCTGCATCTATTATCTATCCATCACATCCAGTAGTAAACGTAGGACATGGAAAGTATTAATGATTTCTGAGGCCGTGTTTTTGGTTCTGGTACTGGCTATTTTTTTGGGGGGGGGGGCAAAGTTTTGGTTCATTGCAAGTTGATTACAGCCATAATCTGTTTATGAGTATCAAGGGGAGTCATAAACTGGGGAAAAATATCACCACAGCTCTGCTTGGTCAAAGTAGGTGAGCTGTTTTCCACTCAGCCTCCTATCTAAACCTGCTACCTTACACTCCACTCCCTTTGTGCTAGTGGACAGTCTTCAAAATTGACTGGTAAGTCAATTCTATTTTTTGGTAATTCAGATTCCGGGCTCGCTGGGCTTCAGTGTACAAACCCGAATGTAGGCCTTTATTCAGCATATTCAGAAAATTGGATGAAAAATTTCATCGTGAACAGCGGGCATTATTGAATATTGGAAATGTGTTGACCGATTTAGACAGGAAACTACCGGTACCTAGTGGCATGGAAACAGCGTCATCAGTATCTGGTGTACCCAATGTCGTTTTTCAGATAATTCGATGATGTTATGGTTTGACTTTGAAGGTTCAACAGATACAATTACTTGTATGAACTTACACAGAACACTGACGGGTGTGTGGATTACCTGCATACCTGTGATTTTTGTCATGAAGGAACAACCATGGCGTCCCTTTCTTGTTTAATGATATTGTGCTCTCCAAAGGTGTAATGTAGGTAGACATTCAAAGCACAATTTTCCTCTTGAAATGGGCTACTGATCACAAGGCTGCTCAACTGTTGGCGTGAATGTAAAGGTAACCTTTCGATCATTCCGGGTTGGCAGATATTTTTCTCTGAAAAGTGCAACACCAGTCACTCTAAGAGCCAAAGTAGTTTATAAATTCCAAAGTTCCTGTGATAGGAACTTGTCTTACATTGGTAAGACCAAACGTCACTTGGCTACTAGGGTGTCTGAACACTTTTCGGACAGATCTGCCATCCTGGACCATCTGAAAGATTGTCACACTTGCAAAGTAAACGCAAACATTGACAACTTCTCCGTGTTGACTAATGCCCAGTCGGATTATGTGCTGAGGATTAAGGAGGCGTTACTGATTAAAGAACAAAAGCCAGCCCTGAACAAACAGCTGGCTCAACAAGGGTCTTTCTTCTTCTTGGGGATCTTTTAATCACCCCCAACAGAGTTACTAATTGTATTATTGCTGTTATGTTAATGCTCCAGTCTTTCTTCAATTTGTAACATTTCTCATTTTACCTGATGAGGGCTAGCAGGATGCTGCCGAAAACGTTTGTACCGTGTATATAGTGTAATATATAGATATGAATATCACATTTTGGATTTGCTCGTTTCTTTGGTTCTATAAAAGAAAGTATACTTTGCAAATTTGGGTATTTCATATTTTATTCTGTTTCTACTGTATAGTTGTTGGCTTACATCCATCACATTTCAAAACTCAACTAATCTTCGATGTCATGCAGTGCTTCCATGAATCCAACATAATGTCCCAACTCATCAGGAAACTGTCCTCGGATGCTTTTGACAACACAACTTGGGATCACTTTCCGTATCTTCTTGCCCAGAAATCCATGCACCCAGAATATAAACTGGCGGTAGGCTGTGTGGCGGAAACACCTGAAAGACAAAAACGGCATAATGTCAGGATCGGAATCCGAGCTTACTTTAGAAGTACTCAGGAAAAGGACAAGAGTGGGATACAATTACAAGAGCATGTAGGCCCGTTGGGCCCCCCTTGTTAGAAGTACATGTAGGCCCTATTATTAGATTGGGCCTAGGCTAGTCGTGCTAGTGCTACACTGCTACTAGCCTAGGCTACACCGTCAAAAATGGGCAGGCATAATCATTTCTCAAATCAAATGGCTACTAACTAGGCTAGGGGTAGCTACTGTGGTACGTAGCTATTCATACTGGTGGTCATGTGCCTGTGCTGCATGCATATGGGTGTGTACACCTACTGTAGGCCTACATCTACATGTACCTGTTGGATGGGGTGTTGTTCTCAATCCTCTCGATCCAAGCAAAGTGGAGTCTGGCCATCGTCGTCTCCAAAACCGCTCTGTTGAGGCACACAGGTGTGAAGTCAGGGTGATCGACAATGCACTGCAACCCATCATCACCACCATACCACATCTTGTCGTTCAAAACGTCCATTTCGGCACAGCAGCAACATTCCACGTCAGTGGGCATGACAGTGCAGCTGCCACACTCGCACCACTCATCAACCGGCAGATCAATTCTTGTCGTCTTCTTCGCTTCTTCTTGTTGTTGTGACTTATCTGTTGTTTTTTGCCGTTCAACCTGCGATAGCTCCTCTTGGGTGTACTCTGGCTCAAAGTTGTAACCTTCAATTTGAACTATCCCGGCAGAACTTTCGATAATATCCTCAAAATCCGAATCGCTTTCTGACAAGTCTGAAGTCGCCGCCGCCATGTTCTCTATTTTTGCACGTGATTGCATGCGTGACGTCACGTTCTCCTGTTTTGGAGGCGGGAAATATGATTTTGGGGATACAATGGCGACGGTCGATCATGTCCGTTTAGCATGACAAAGGAGCGAATAAAATCAGGATTTTTTATAACTGATATTTATATGACTCATCTCTAACGATACAAAATGTTTTCTATGGTTGAGTAGGTCACGTACAGAGTGGAATTAGTGTGCTTAGGCGCACAACTGACTGGATGTAAAACTCGCCCTTTAAGTAGTTTTATGAATATGGGCCCTGGTGTGCTACAGACTGAAGTAGGATTTAGGACGATCTTTTCTTGCAGTGTACGCACATGTGCATTTACATGCAGCGAAGGCGACAACATGCTATGAGACAAGAGGTTCTTATAATTACAGTCCAATGTTTACATCTTAATCGAATTCTTATTATAAGTTAGAAAGGACTGCTATACCTTTAAGACTTTCTTAAAGTGGTCCTAAACCGCCCGGACGAGCGAGACAGCCTCGTTTTCATTTTCCCGCGCTACGCCCATCTCAAAACGAGATGAATGACCGCCTGTCAATCATCACGTCACGTGATTACTATGGAATTTACTACGCAATCACTGATTGGGCAACTTCTGATAACTGACAGCTGCTTATCAAAACAACATGGACGCCACCAGTTCACCGAGTGGTGATTTCTCCTCGATTTCGCGGAGTTTTTGAGGATACATTCACGCCTAGAGTGTTCAATCCGACACGAGTGACACCATTGATGACGATGTCGGCCGGTTTGCCAGGCAAGTTGGTCTTTTCTCGGAAGAAGCCCCAGAAATAGCGGCCGTTTCACCGGCGCGGCCGCGAGATTCGCTGTTCGGCAATATGTTAATGATGCCACACACAAACAACCTCCTCATTCGTCTTAATACGGAAAACTTTCTTAAAACTTTTTTTATTATGAGCCACTTCTATAACGTCTCTGGACAAATCCACAGCCATGACAGCCGCTGGTCGGCATATGCTACCTTTTTAGGCCGCCCTGTCCCTTCTTTCACTTCTCGCTTCGGCATCCTGTCTGCTGCGGTTTGCACGACAGTTAAAGCGATGTGTCAGCCAAAAAATTTGAATGCAAAAGGGGACGAATTTTTGTTTACAAACACTCATTTCCTGCATTCTGATTGGCTGTGAGGGCAATGTTTACAAACATCATCGTTCTGTTTACAAAACGACTGTCGATTCGCTTTAAGGTAGCGTACTGCGCATGCTCAGAAGCCAGAAGCGGAAATCGGAAGTTCCATTTTCGTCGGTGGTGAAAATGATCTGGTGTCAACTTTTGCTTGGCGGTTTAGGACCACTTTAAGTATCATTCGTTTCAAAAGGCTGTTTCCAATGTAAAGGTCTTGATTCCATTTTGCATCTACGCACTTGCCGCTTGGTTTTCACAAGCGTTTCATGAGAATGGCTGTGGGAACCGCGCGAAGCAAGGGCGGAAAACCGCTGACGCGAATGGGTACAGGTTGACAACACCTCGACAATAACTCCACCCATTACACTTTTGATGGCCTCTCAGTAAATTGTGGACGCACATCCAAAGCACTACTCTGCCATTTACACCGGCTAGAGTGGTGTACATTTCTCCAACTGGCATTCCTTTCCGTGCAATGGACACGTCATGTACGTACATGTACATGAATATCATCATCATCATCATCATCATCATCATCATCATCATCATCATCGTCAGTTTCATGTTCCTTTTGGAACTTTGCCGCTCAGATTTTTCTGCGCGAAGGGCGATTTTTGCGCGGACCTTACTTAGGTTTGTTCTCTTTATTAATTGCATCAATTTATTTTCACTCGTATCGTACTCGTAGTCCCATATGTAGTCATCTCATAAATCCTCCTCTAGCTTGATATCCAAAATCCAATACGTTAAAAACCATTTGAACTGTTCTTTGGGGAAAAGTCACAACGTAGCAATATCATGATATACTATATACAATGTATCCAAATATCATCCAATGTCAAATGTATCTCCTTCATACAATAGACAGCAAAAAGAAATTTCTGCTAGGTTCCCCTGGCAGAAATTCTTTTGTGGACCCCTCAAAGGGCTGTTGTTGCCTAGGGCCTCACAAGGGGTCCTTGTTCTNCAAAGGGCTGTTGTTGCCTAGGGCCTCACAAGGGGCCCTTGTTCTTTATTCCCATGTAATCACATGCTCTTAATTAGTTTGCATAACACCACCTGGGGTTCTGCAGCGGATAAGGATCAATATTGACTCCCTGAGCTGAGCCTGGCCCTAACAACCAATCACAGTGCAGCTTGGCCAAGCTCTCAGGGCCTGGGCTCCAGGGAGTCATTCACTCTCTAACTTGCCTGAAAGCAGGACCCTAAACTTTTTGCCCTCCCGCTCAACCCCTGTCATGTCTGTTAGGCATGGGGAATGTACAGAATTCTTGTATTTTTGTATGTCAGTTCATGTGCAACAGTTTTTTTTTGTATTGTATGTCAGTTCATGTGCAATGTATTCAAGTGTATGCGGTTATTGCCCCACTCTCCGCCCTTTCCGGGCACTTACATATACATGCAGCCACCGTGTAATTAGTATGTCTCGCAGTTTGGCTGCTCATCATATATATAATCTTTAGTCTAGTCGCAATAAAGTCACTCTGTGGCCATTTCATGTCTACACCTGTCTTGCTTGTATCTCTGCCCTCCGGGCTAGTTCATTCTTTATATTGTGTCAACCCAGGAGGGACGCCACAAGTTCATTCTTTATATTGTGTCAACGCAGGAGGGACGCCACAAAAGCCGTTAGTATTCCAATAAGAAGGCAGAGCCTCTCCAATGTGCATCCAACCTCGATTTAAAAACATTGACGCTTTCTGCTGACACTACTTTCTCTGGCAAACTATTCCAGGCCTCCACTACACGATTTGAGAAGAAATGTTTCCTGCAGTCCAATCTTGCTCTCTTGACCACTAGTTTATCCGAGTGACCTCTGGTACGCAGCGTTGATTTTTCGAAGGGGATGTTGGCTCTTAAAAGATTTTTCCGTAACTTGAAGGTGGTAATAAGGTCACCCCTTTTCCTCCGTGCAGCTAATGTTGGTAGGTCCAATGCTTTCAATCTATTTACATATGGCAAATTTTCTAATCCAGGCACTAATTTGGTGGCTCTTCGTTGGACTCTCTCTACCAGATCTATATCTTTACGAAAACGTGGGCTCCAGATCTCTTGGGCGTAATCTAAATGGGGCCTGACGAGTGACTTTATAGAATTAAGAATGATCGTTTGTCCAAGGAGGAGAAAGTTCTTCGAATCGAAGCTAGAATACCGTTTGCCTTCTTTGCCACTGCAGCAACATGATCTGAGAAAGACAGTTTCTGATCAACAATCACTCCCAGGTCCTTTTCCTGACTGACATGATCTAAAGTACACAACTCGCCCGATGTCCTGTTCTTCAATTTATAGCTTGATGTTTCCACTATGTTTCTCAGTCCTAGTGCCAGATGCTTACATTTTGGGGGTTGGAAATTCATTTGCCACTCATCTGCCCAAATGTCCAGGTTTGCCAGAGTATCCTGTAATCTTGCTGTGTCATCCGCTGACTCCATCTTGCAAAAGGCCTTTGTATCATCTGCGAACATGTTTAAACCTGTGCCTTCCACAATCCGATTGGGGAGATCATTAATGTAAATTACAAACAGCACTGGCCCAAACACACTTCCTTGGGGAACGCCACTCCTCACTGGTACCTGGTTTGAACTCTCTCCATCAACAGTTACAAACTGAAATCTGTCGGACAAGAAATCCTTTATCCACCCAGCTAGGTTTCCTTTAATTCCAAATCCTTCAATCTTTTTCATAAGCCTGCAGTGTGGCACCGAATCGAACGCTTTTGCGAAATCGAGATATATAAAGCCGCCCATACACGGCGCAATATTATTGCACAATATGGGGCCCAAATGGGTGGTCGTGTGCTTATAGCAAGATAATTAGAAGAAAGATTGACAATAGTATTGCCCATTGTGATCCTCATATTGTGCAATAATATTGATCGTGTATGGGCAGCTTTACGTCCACGGTATGACCAGCATCCATCGCAGTGGTCCACTCATTAACCGATTCTAACAAGTTAGTTACGCAATTCTTGTTTGACACAAAACCATGCTGTGACTCAGAAATCAACCTGTTTATGGTTAAGTGGTCAATAAGTGCATCCCGAAGAATCTGCTCCATCACCTTGCAAATGATAGACGTTAGACTCACTGGTCTATAATTTCCTGGATGATTTCTCTTGCCTTTCTTATAAAGAGCCGTCACGCGAGCTAACTTCCACTCACTAGGTAGTTTCTCCGCAGCTAAAGACTTGCTGTACAAAGCAGCCAAAGCAGGTGCCAGAAATTTGCGTATCTCGTAAAGTACCAAAGGATGTATATCATCCGGACCGGGACTTTTAGTAGTATTCAACCCTTTCAGTTTCTTTTCCACCATACTGTCCGTGATATGTACAGATGTGATCTGACTTGTGTAATGCTGCTCAGGAATCTCAGGGCAAGTGTCTCTGTTTTCCACTGTAAAAACGCTGGCAAAGTAGTTATTTAATTCTACTGCCTTCTCGTGTCCTGATGTACATTCTCTCCCATCATCAGTCTTTAAACATGGAATTTCACCTTTATTTGCCTTAGACCTATAGTAACCCCAAAATGCCTTGGGATTTTCCTTCACCGAGTTTACTATTGACCTTTTATAGTCTCGTACTGCACGTCGAACTTCCTTTGTAGTTGAATTTCTCTCCCTTACATAGTCCTGGTAGTCCATTAAATTTTTAGTACGCTGATACTTTCTGTAAGCCTGATGTTTCGATCTAATTTGCTGCAGTGCCCGATCGTTCATCCACAAAGGTTTGCGTCGTCTGCATCCTCCTACCTCTATTGTCCTTTTTGGCACAAATTCATTTACAAGACTGCTTATGGCATCCTTTATATACCGCCATCCGTCCTCAATATCGAGATTTTTCACTGTTTCAGCCATTTTCATCTCATTCGCCTTCTTGGCCATATTCTTGTAGTCACCAGCCTGATATTTATATTTGCACATCCTTTTCGAATCTATATCAGTACCAATCGATAAATTTACAACTAACACATCATGATCACTAAGTCCCAATGGGGGCTTCTGGTCAATACCATCGATCAAGTCATTCTGATTTGACAGCACAAGATCTAGTAGATTTGAAACCTGTCCTTCTCTATGTCTTGTGGGCTTATTTACAAACTGGAACAAGTAACTGTCTTGACACATTTCAAGAAACGACGCTGATGGGTGTGGGGCAGCCCTTCTAGATGTACACAGGAACCAGTCAATCTCCGGGTAGTTAAAATCTCCTATAACAATTATATTTCCTGTTCTACCACTATTTCTGACACAAACTCTGATGACCTCAGTCAGTTTGTTGCTGTTCTCCTCAGTACTGGATGGGCTTCTGTACACTATTCCCATATGAAGCATCGTTTCGCCATTTTTTCCTAACAAGTCTAGCCACAATGACTCGCAATTTCCAGTTTGTATTGTTACATCTTTTACGGGTATTCCATTTCTTATGTACACAAAAATACCCCTGCCATCATCATCCAGGTTATGCACCGGCCCTTGATACCCTTGTAAACAAAAATCAGCAGCATTCACTTGATCCAATACAAACTTTGGCTTCACTTCCGTTAAGGCGACCACACTGGGTGATTCCAAGTTTATCAATCCCTCGAGTTCTTTGAATTTATTTGGAAGTGAATCACAGTTAGTATACAGAAGTTTCCACTTATACATTGACGTGCCTCTCTTCCCACCCGGTGTCTGACACTGCTGTCCGCCGAAAGGGCTGAGAGGTTTGTGGCCTACTAGAATTTCTAGATCTCACCGGGACCAATTCCATGTTTTTATCATGAATTCACCTTCTCCTGCCTTGGATCTCATCTCTGCTTCAGCTTTCAAGTTTTTATATTCCGTCCTTTCTCTAAGTGTCCTGTCCTTTGTTATGTGGATTGATTGGAGTGTACCTTGACTTCTATTTCGATATTTTTCCAATACCAAATTCCTTTCCTCCTGTGAACCTAAGATCACTTTCAATGGTCTGTTCCTATCATCACGGTCCTTCTTACCCAAGCGAACAACCTTCTTTTTAGTTACAATGGATCTCACTTGGCGACTACCTCCTCCCTCACTAGACAAAGTGGATATCGACAACCCCAGTCATGCCAGTACCTTGAAAATATCATGGACTGCTCCTGTGTCGACCAGTACACGGCGACCCACATCCTCTTCCAAACATTCTTCGACATCATATATTACTAAATTCGTTACTCGTCGTTGTGCTTCTTCCCAGTCCATTCTGACAGCTCTTAACTGATCATCGACATCCGTACCTATTTGTTTCTTCATATGAGCCAATTTCTCATATCTACATTCACAGACACTTGCTGTTTTACTGATTCTTTCAGATCCTGGGTTCTTTCTTGAAACACCTTATCTACAGCGTCTTCGACTTCCTTGTGGATGTTACTGCTAATATTATCAAGTCTCGTTTCAATGTCATGAAAACGCCGTTTATTATCAATTGCCATCTCCTGCAGTAAACTGTGTTTACTACTACCTAATTGATCTTCGATTGGAGTATCAACTTTTCCCTTTTTTCCATCTCTAAGATCATGCGAGGCACTCTGTATAGACAGATGCCGTTTCCTACCGCCACCTCCCTCTGGCCCATAACCGGAGAGCCTGTCGTCCCCATACAATGGGTGATTTCAAAGTTGGTGTTAACACGGTGTTTACAATGCATTAAAGCATTGGAAACACCGTGTTAACACCAACTTTGAAATCACCCAATATAGTCTCATCACGATTGCCTCGGGGACGAGGTGTTGAAGTGACAACACTGTGCTGCCTGTTTAACAGGCTATCCTGCAACAAATTTTCAACCGCACTCTTAGTCTCTTCTCGACTTGCTACTACCTCTGAGTAGGCCTATAGGGATGCTGACTGCATTTCCGATAATGAAAGCAGTCTATTATTTAGAACATCCTCTTCATCAATATCGCCAAGAACATCCTGTACGTTCGACATCATGACATCATTTTACCTTAAATATCCTGATGCACTAGACTGGCATGACTGGTTGAAGATATACTTCAGTACAAACCAAAGTGCATTCTACTATGCAATGCACCTTCGCAATGCACACAGCCCATGCACTGCACTGCGCCTAAGTACAGAACTGTATATAAATGCATGCAGCCTATCAGCTGATCAGTCAGTGCACACGGGAGCCTAAAGTTTGATGACAAAAAATTGTCGTTTTCTGACTCCAAAAACTTCAAGAGAAATTTTCCTGGCGTTCCAAACACTTTTCCAATATCTATTCTCATCAAGACAGCCACGATCCACGTATTGATCAGTTATTTATCGGGGAATAATTTGAAAAAGTTCGAGAGAACAAGAAAACCGCGTCCGCCCTTCGCGCATGCCCAGTTCTTGCTTCGATATCATATCGAGTATTGATAGAGCTTGGCGATGTCGATATCTGATCGCATTACCAATAGGCTACATGTCTGTTGGTACAGTACATTTCTTACTCTGTCGATACAAATCATCCGAGGGTCCGAATCGTACCTTTTCAGGTCGACAGCTGTGTGGCAATACAGCCCCGGAAGATAAAACCTACGATACTAACAAGTTAGATGTCAAATTTCTTTCTAATATCGATCACAATCAAGCAGGGTTTAGGATTGAATGGAAAGTTGGTAAGTGAGATATTCAGAGATTTCTCGGCATTCCTTGGGGTCAGCAGCAGTAGGCCCTGTACCAAACTTAAGTATTTTCGAGGACAATGTTGGTGAAGGATGTCGAACGATACGGATCAAACAGTGAATGCTCGGGAAATAAGACAGTTGGCCGAATTCATAAAAACTAGCATTTGCTTTTTCTGGGCTTTTTCTTGAAGAGGTATTCATAAAATTTCAATTTTGCTTCATAGAACAAGCAACTCACTGTAAGAATAAGCAGAAGCTTTGTCTTGCGAGCATTAGCTTCATCAGATAGAAAATGCTTCAGCCATCCAACAATAGTTGTCCGGCGGTATTACCCAAGATCTTGCTTGGCTTTATAAGAAACGGATTAGGATTATGAATATGTTTCTGAGCAAAATCCTTGGCGTGTGCTTCTCCTTGACAAGCAAAAGCTTGGCCTTGGGGCTTTGGCTTGTAAGCTTTTGCTATGTTTTATAAATTCGGCCCATTGTGGAGGAGCGAGAGTCAACAAATCCGAAGATTTAAGAGCTAAGATCCGATGTAAAACCCCGTTTCCACTATAGCGGTTTCCGGCGAGCGGTGCGGTTTTCGCATGCATTCGGCCTGGTGAACCGGGGGCTAAATTTTTTTCCCCGAACCTTTCGTGAATACACTGTACATTTTGCAGTTACTATTATAGTCGCAAGAGGGACACTTATTTTGGAGTAAAACACTTTTTCAACGCGCGTGAGGGGATAACTGGGTCGCGGGGGTAAGGTTTAGGGTTAGGGTTAGGGTCTTGGTTAGGGTTAGGGTTAGGGCTAGAAAAGAAAAGGTTTATGTAAGGGGTAGCATTATATCATGTATATATGGGGTATTATATTAGATTTCTTGTATAAGACCTAGAATCACCACCCTCGCTGCCGGCTGCCTCGGTAGCCTAGTGATTAGAGCGTTCGGCTTCCACACAGCAAATCCCTGGATCGAGTCTCAGCTAGGGCCGGATTTTTTCGTCTGCTTCTTCTCTCATAATTTTCTTTTTACTGAAAATACTCTGGAGTCCGCAATACAATTCACGAAAGGTTCGGGGAAAACAATTTCGCGAACCGGGGCCTTTAAACCATCGAAGGATTAAAAAAAAAGTTTGGGTTTATAGTCTGATATCAACAACGGTAGAGGTGTCATCCGACTTCACACTTTAACCCCAGTCTATCCTGAAACCTTTCAGTAGAACTCAGATGAGCTGCTCATTCAGCGCTACAATCCGAGCATTTCCGACCGGTACCCATTTATACACCTGGGTGGAGAGAGGCCAAAACCGCACCGCTCGCTGCGAACCGCGGCGGAAACCGCTGTGGCGGAAACCGGCTGTAATATTTGACTCATCAATAAAGTTCCATGCTCCAAGGTATACAAACTACAGTACGTTATCATGTGGACCCCGATGGGAGGATCTTTGGTTGTAGGCAGACCTTGGTATTGTTGATGAAGCTGAAATGCGTTTTATTGACAGGACACTTCCAGCCAATCCCATGCACCATGCCTGTGCTCAATTTCGTATCAATGTGTAGTTAGACTGGTTCCCGTCTTTGCCGCTCCATCCGCTGGCGCTCCTGTTCCGCTATACAAAGACAGGTCCGGGGTGCCATCTTGGATGCACGAATGACGTAGTTCTAGGTTATTTATAGAACATCAACAAGGAAACCCCCTACATGTTAAACATCGCGCCCAAACTAAAAATCTCAACTGTCATGAAAAATTCGGTAAAACTTTGCAGTTCTCGATAAAATAGAGATTGCTTTGGCGCCGGAGTCAATTCAGCAGCAGCATTAGGGCCTATTGAGGCTCTGAAGAAGGCATCGAGGAAGTAGTCGTGTGCATGCCTTCTGTTCTGTTGTTGAGGAGAAAGTGACCCACTCACCTCGTAATCTACAGCCCAAAGGGAGCCTCCTGTTATCCCAGTGTCTTATCCCCGCAGGGTCAGTGCAAACACACATGCTACATGCATACCGGTACTATCATGGGGCTTATACACATGATACATGCTCTCAAACACGAAATACCGGTACCGGTACTCGATCCACGTGCGTTTTCTATATTTAGTAAAACGGTCAAAACATTGCGCAAATACCTACGCAGAACGTATGCGCAACAAGGATGCGCAGTAGATTCGGCCGGAATCCCGGCCCAAGATGGTGCCCCGGACCTATTGTTGTATAGCTGAGCGCCAAAAATGTGCAGCGGCAACGACGGGAACCAGTCTAATGTGAAGTTGCATGTCCTATTTCGAAGACTTCAGCTGGTTAGAAAACAATGTGCGTTGGACCGTTTAGAGTAAACCCTAAAGTCATTGTTGTCCGGTTACACCCATCGGGGTCCAGATGATTAAAACGTACTTTATATTTCCATGCTGCAGACTTCGCTACTAGATTTCCATGCTCCAGAATGCACAACAGCGTAATTTTTCAAACCATTCTGTTTAAGCTGGATGCCGTGGTACCTACTACCCGACCAGGATGAGTGGATCCATCACCAGTGGGAATTATCCTGAGGAATACCCAAAAGAAAACGACTGTGGTTGGTTCATTGCCGTCCCTGATGGCTTCGTGAGTATATTTGTGGGATAGACGTAATCCATAGTGGTAAATTTTCATCTTGTCAAAGGAATGCGCCAAATGTTTGTGTCTATTTGATGTCTTGAGAACCATTCTTGGCGTAAGCGGACAACTATTATTTCTGCCCATCTTTTGGCCACGTGCAGAGGAATTATGCCCTGTCGTTAATGGCGCAGTGATATTTGGTTCCTAGTGGGCGAGTTGATGGAACCGTCTAAATTACTGCGCCACTACACTCTAAAAACTGAAGTGTTAGATTCTCACA
>NMRB01000841.1:120846-139530 GCA_002633025.1 Notospermus geniculatus
GTGTGTCAATGTTGCTAGACGGGCAGCCTTCTCAACCAATGAAAAGATAATTTCATTGGTATCATCATTCCTTAGTGATGTAATGTTAGTTTTGGATTAATTCATTTTTTCTTGTTATGTTGCCTGTAATTGTCTTTCTCTACATTTGTTCGTGTATCTTCAAATTTGGAGCGTTGTAAATACTTATTTCGTGTCCAAGGGTTACCAATGCCGATTAGCCTCAGCTCCTGCAGTTGTGTAATTGTTCTTGTGCTACATTCTGGTCCGACTCCGAGGACGAGGACGAGGTGCTCATATTTTTTTCAAGTCGGAGATAAATTTTCCACCCATGCGGGTTCTATTCGTTCTCCTGAATGAGTAAACACCATCGCTTTGGAAAACCCCGTTGTATTTGATGACGTAGTTCCCAAAAAGAATCCTCTGGAGTCGTATAGTCGGGACTCGGAACGTAATCTTAAAGCAAATGGCTCGCCGGGTTTGTTGACAGTTGTTTGTTGACATGTCCTCAAATCAAGCGCTGGTTTGAGAAAAAAGGCAAAAGAAGGATTTTAGTTTAATGGGAAATGCATTAGACAGCCAAACTTCGGAGGCGTATTCTGCAAAATCTACCGCTTCGAAATCAATGTGAATAGCACAAAATGTACATTTTGACCGACTGAATTTGAAAACGTCATTAACCCATTTTAACAAATTCTTAATGGAACCTCGTTCCCAGTGTTTACGTTCGCATATGTGCACAGGTTTTGCATATGGCTGGAGTACGGCTTTGCCTGGAGGTGAGATTCACTCTCTGCAGGTACCACCAAAAATGTAAACAAACCCCGCGAGCCATTTTCTTTAACCTCCCTATTTACAATAAACATACATAACATACGTCTGTAACTGCTATAAGTCCAGCGAAAAGCTGTGGCAGACTGACATACAGGCCCCGCGCGCACACACCACTAACACTATTACCTGTCACCGAGTGAATTTGGATGGAAAAAAGGCAATTGTTGGACAGAGAATTAAGAAGTCGAAATGTCACCAGTTGTTTATCTTTTAGGAGAGCATTGTGGCGGCAAGCCAAGTGACATCAATTCGAAGGATAATGATGTGTATATACGTTGGAAGGCGGCCTGGAGGAGGTCTTCAGTAAAAGGGGGAAAAGGATTCTCCATCAAGTGGACAGCAATAGAGGGTAAAGATAAACGGGCTTCATCATCACAATACATCGTAGGCCTACATGTGCAAGTTACACCGCGCCTGTGCACATTTTGTTTCGAAACGAATTGTTTCATACGGTACCTGATATTAGAAAATGAATGTACTCGTAGCAATAGTCCTTTGGTCTCGTGTTGGGTAATGGTTGGAGAAAATAGTAAGAATGTCAATATATTTTTGATAACTGCAATGTGGTGGTTGTCCTATACAGCAGAAACGATACTTGGAATTTGTAATGACCATCTCATTACTTCACTTCCTTAAGAAAAACAACAGAAGAAAGAAACTGCTGGGTGTCTGTTTGGCAATGGGTGACTTCACAATTCCGTGTGTGTTACGTGTTAGGTGTTACTTCAACAGATCTGTAACGGATCTGTTACATTAACACCTAATTCTGAAATCGATACAAACACCGCTTTGACACCGATGTTACCGTGGTGTTAGGTGTTACAGATATGTTGAAAGTGGTCAATCTCAACACGCTTGTTACACCAACACCAACACCTAACAGGTCCTGTTACATGAGGTGTTGATTCAATCTCAGCAGCCTGGAATCTGTTAACATTAATTTTGCTCTAATTTTGTAATTCCTTCAGATATCTTGTTGCTGTTTGTGGTAATGACAGAGGTTAAATAATTGTCCTGTTAAAAAAAAAACTGTAGGTTTCCGTTTCTTTTAATTAATACAGATTTTTAAAAAAATCCTTAACACTAACCTCTAGAGGTTAAGACGGTGTAACGCCGTCGTGATTTCAGAATTGGGTGTTGACAGATCTGTTAGCGGCCATTTTATTTAGCTGTGGTCAACAAGAGGCACTCGAAATGATGTTTGAGCCATTTCATCAAGCAAAAGCTCCGGATGAGAATTACGTTAGCACGAAAGCACGAAGTACTGAGGTACCACATGGTACACATGAGGCTACCGTAACTAAACCACAGCTGGAACTGCCTGTCGATGAATTCGGTCATGAGTAGTGGAGGGTGACTAAGGTAGGGCAATTTTAAGGTACCAGACGGCAGATGGTGGAGATGTTTTAGGCCTACACTTACTGATCACACTGTAATATTTGAAATCAGTCAAAATACCCCTGGAATTAAACTAAGTAAATACCAAGTGGATGACAGGATGATGACACCATGTTAACATGCTGTCGACACCGTGTCAAGATGGTGCTAACACCATGTTGAATCTGAGCAGCCTGTTTAGGGTCCAGGTTAGCAGATTTCTCAACAGATCTGTAACATTAACATAACACTGACACCTAACATGCAACACACACGGAATTGTGAAGTCACCCAATGGCGCCTACCTACATATTGATCTAAATTAGAATACTTGAACTTTTTCTAAAACGTAAGAACATTAAAAATCCAATCCCAATTCTCGCAGCGCATATTTCTTTGCAAACAGACATGGGGCCGAATGTCGATGAGTTGCGTGCACGCGGCACCACCAAATGACGGATAGGCAAGGTTCTTATAAATACCTGGAGCCTGTTTCAAAAATAACTTTAAGCTGATGGTAGGCCTACCTTTAACCAAATGGAAAACGCATTGAAGTTAATGGTTCCATGAGCTTAAAGTCACTTTATAAAACAGGCCTCAGATCTTTCCATCCTGAGGACATCACTGCCGTACTTCTTACCGCTTGTTACAACGTCACCGCGCTTTTGTGTGCAGTGACGAAGTGAGCGAGCGCTTCGAACATCTGATATTCTCAGGATGCAATAATGGCTATTCCCGTTTTTACACGTACACTCTAAAAACTGAAGTGTTAGATTCTCACACTTATGGGGTGTTGGACTTGCTCCAACACTTGAAGTGGAGGAAAGTGTCACCAGCACACTTTAAAGAGTTGTTGGTTGCAACACTTCGAAGTGGTGCCTTACACTTGAAACCGGGCTTGAAACACTTGGGACCGCCCCACCACTTATGAGTGATGTAATACACTGAAAGTGTTGAAATAGGACCGCCCCACCACTTACGCGTGATGTAATACACTGAAAGTGTTGGAACAGGACTAAAGTGTTGTTTTAACACTTTCTAAGAAGACCACTATAACTTTTAAAGTATTCCTGCCTAGCACTTTCCAAGGAGATCACTACTACTTATACGGCTGGATAGGGCTACAGAGCCAAGGAAATCGCCCAAAATAAAAAAAAAGTTCGCGGCATGAATGATTCTCCGGGTGCATTAGGTGTGGACCCACAGTGGAATGGATCACTTGACAAGTGACCATGGTCACTTCCACAGTGGAACGGGTCACTTCACAAGTGACTTGCAACACTTCGTTGGTGAACACCTAAGATAGTGTTGAATCAACACCATAAGAGCAGTCACTCACAGCCCTCTTGGAAAGTGTTGATTTTAACTCCTCAGGTGTTGATTTCACCACTTCAGTTTTTAGCGTGTAGATCGCAAGACATTTGGTCCAAACGACGAATACACCTGTCACTGTAGGAAGAATGTCCAGTGTGACAAGACGACTGGGGCTTGTCCGAACAGAGCTTGTGGAAAAGACTGGCACGGGGATTACTGCCAAAAAGGTAGGCCCCCTACAGGCGATTATTACGAGTAAACAGAATCCACAACAACTAGCAGCAATTATATGACCTGATGATCATTTTTAGAGGGCCACTAGAGGCTCCTCTCAATACGCATTTTGATACGACAATGTGAAACCAGTTTTTTTACAGGTGTGACTTTTTCTTGAGGGATCATCCACCGTCATTAGTAATTTATGTGTGGCTTCGGTCATTTAGGCTAATTGCCCAAATATCACCTTCAACGGTTAGAGTAAAATCTATTGAATTGTAGGAAACGCTGGAGTTGGCCGACCAGCAACACAAAGCTCAACCTACGGAAGCAACTCGGCAGGAAAAGCCGTAGATAATGACAGAAGTCAGTTGATGTGGGATGGTAGTTGTACTCACACCGCCATATCTCCACTTGACAACCAGCCATGGTGGAGGGTCGACCTGGCGAAAAAGTTCGCTCTCATTAGTCTTACCCTCTATAACTGGGGATACGATGGCTGTGAGACTGATGCGGCCTGTAAAGGTATGTAAATTACCTACAATCTTTGTGAAGTGTCTTAGGCCTGCTTTCCATTGGCGCGTTTCCGTGCGCGGAAACGCCCGAAAGCATTGTTTGTTTCCGCTTCGTTGGTCACGGCGCGAAAAAAAAACAATGCTTTCGAGCACGCGCCAATGGAAACCAGGCCTTACAGTGTGTATGGTATTTCAACTTTTTCGACCGATCAACGGGTCATTTCTATTACACTCCATGTCGATGATAACAGTTCCAACATTTCGATATATATTGTAGGCCTACTTCAAGAGAGAATCCGTAAATATGATTGGCCGAGGTGCATCACGTGAGATGCAATGTCCACCCTTCACAGAAAACAAAATAGCGGCCTTTTTTCGTTTGATCGCTTCCAGTGTTTGAAGTCGAATTTTAACTGCGCAGTGAGTGTGCTGACCAGAGCACGACGGTTGGCAGCATGCGAGATGTGAGGATATGCCTGGACATTTAGAACACTATAAAGATAATGTATCATGACTTCATTGTTTACATTCAGTGTTTGTAAACATGCACGTTTACATTATGTTATTTTGGACTTTTGGGACGTGCCAACCCACCAAATTGAATAGGCCTACGTTCGATATCAAAAGAATTTTTAGCGGGGCATGCCACCAACAAATTACTCATAAGACAAAGAAAGACTGAACACAAACAAACAAAATGTAAACAAACATTGAATATCGTGGCCCGTGAAAATACTCGTGATACATTATCTTTAATTCTTATTGATCCTTGCTGATTTTAGATCGCCTCAAGAATTTTGTAATCTTGATGACAGACACGGATGACGCTGATCCCAGTAAGGGCCAAATCTGCATACGGTATCCAGGCAAGGTATCTCTATCAGGAACACCACAACTGACATGTAACACTCCAGCTGTCGGTCGATATCTCTACATCAAGCTTCTAGACAGTAACACTGCCCTCAGTCTGTGTGAAGTGGTTATTAAGGCGTTCCAATACAGAAGTAAGTTAAGGGCGGCGCACACGAGCGACTAAATCTGGGCGACCGCCGACGAGACTGGTGGTGCGACTAGACATCAGCCAATCAGAAGTGCCAAATCTTGTCGCTTTGGCGGTCGGAAGCCAAGTCGGCCGACAAATCGGTCAAAATTGTCGCTCGTGTGCGCCGCCCTTTAGGGACTATGGCTCCTCGCTATTTGGTTGGCAAAAGGGTCTGCTATGAAACCTTTCATCATTCTGTTTGCCACCATCAGCTTCAGTCTTTTGTTGTTGTAAGTTGCTTTTAACAATCTGCGCAACCTCTGTGCAACGACATAGTGTATTAAGTTGTGTATTAAGTGTATTAAGCCGGGGTATTAAGTCTGTTCTAGAGTTTCGGATTGTAAAGTACCAGCCTGAAGAAGACCCCGGTTGGGGTCGAAAATTCGCAAACACTCTGGAAATTGCCTTTTTATTTATCGTGTATTAAGTTGGCAACGTAAATTTCGCGAGATAATTGACCGGATAACCCATCAACGAATTGGAGAGACTTCAATATACTAGTAGCGACTGGAATAGGAGCAGTCAGCCGAGTGAATTGTTAAAAGATGGCAGCAAAATTCTAGCGGACCAATACAAAAGAAACTTCTCTTGATTGGTGCTCGATCAAGAAAGAATGGGTCCGCTAGTGACACTATTGATCAACTCACTGACAGCTCCTATACCTATACCATTATTTTCAGATTTACATGTAGGCCTAGTATTGTGCAATATAAAATTTTCTATGCCCTATATATAAAATATGTGACCATCGTACGTATTCTTTTGCGTCAGATTGTACCAACTTTCTCTACGGGCCGAACTGTAATGAAAGATGTCGATGCGTTACCAGAGGTGAACAATGTAAAGTTACGACAGGAGCCTGCACCAGCGGATGTATGGGGGACTACAGTGGAACATACTGTGAAAGTGAGTCAAACAACACTCTATAATAGAATATAAAGCACCCCTCACACGGGGGCGGTTTTGAAGGCGGTTCAACACGTTTCAAGGCCGTTCTGAACCTCAATGACACCGCCTAGACACCGTGAGGGTGTACGCCATTGACCGCCATCTCGTGTTTGAAACCACAAGTTTTTCAAATTTTCACGGCGGTTCTCAAAACTAGGAATTTTAATATCGCTATTTTAGCTTTAATTAAGGAGGAACTTCAAGAATCTTGTTCTGTGGCCATGCTGCTTTATTAGCATAATCATACCTGCGCATGCGCGCACACAATAAAACAAACCAGCCGTAATACCAGTTGGATGATTTGTAGGGGAGACCGGGGCACATTGAACACACGTTCACATTGAGCCACCCTGAATAATTTTTTAACAGATGCAGGATAACTTTTCACCTTTTTACTGTAGATACCTAGGTTGCTAAACTACCTTGCCAGAATACCACATGTAAATTCTGTGCTACCAGTTTTGATTGATCACAATTCAAATAATTGAGGCCTAAAAAGTGAGTTTATCATTTTTTTGGTATTCAGATAGCTGTTAATTATCTAGAGGAGCTGTAGGTCCAAGTGATTAATGTTTAAAAGCAACATGGAACTGTGCTCCTGTGTGGAAACTGTCAGTGATGCGGATTCATGCTTGAAGCTAGCAAGGCCAAATTTGTAATAAAATACGTGCCGGGGCAGTTTGAGCCACCCATTCCGGGGCACATTGAACTAGGCATTATACTAGTGGTTAAATTGAAGTTGTGTTTTCATCAGTTGCCTATGACCAAATGACTGTTTATAGGAGGAGCTGATTCCAGTTTATTCCACTGTAGTCTATGACAAGCGACTTCATGGTAGTGGAGGATTTTGATTGGAGGGTAGGAGCTTTAAATGTTATTTTCAGTCCTCAGTTGCCATGGTTACTACCAGGTCAAAATTTGGAGCCAGTAGGCCTTGTTAAAAATCAACTTGTTC
Source organism: Notospermus geniculatus (assembly GCA_002633025.1). NCBI lineage: Eukaryota > Metazoa > Nemertea > Pilidiophora > Heteronemertea > Lineidae > Notospermus > Notospermus geniculatus. The sequence continues at coordinate 128,045 of NMRB01000841.1, forward strand.
ATATTGTTCATTCAGTAAACTATTTTATGGTTTTAAATAAGTTTTTGTGCCTAATTATTGTATTTCATTGAGTGGATCAATGTGCCCCACTGCGTGGTTCAAACTACCCCGGTAACGGGGCAGGTTGAGCCAGGAAAATTCTTTTTTTCACTTGCCCGTTTCATTGCTTTATCATTACAAAAGCCCAAAACATTCAATGGCAATAGTTAGCCAACAAACCAAACTGCATGATGGATGTGTTAGGATGGCTCAATCAACGCAAGCAAAAAGTCCAGGGGCCAAAATTAAAAAAGTGGCTCAAGGTGCCCCGGTCTCCCCTACACCAGATGTAACACTTGGATATTACAGGAATCACTTGTTGCCCCATTGCTACCTTGTTGTCACCTTTCACAACCCTTCAGAAGATTTTGCAGATACCGCAGAACAATGGAGTTGCTATGCCATTGCTAGGGATTGCATAATTGGATAATGAGTGGTACCATAACGTAGCTTAGCGTCCCCATTATCATCCTACAAGGTTTGGTTGAATTCTAAACAGTAATATTGAAATGAACCCAGGGGTACCGCACAACAATGGAGTTGCTATGCCGTTGCTAGGGATTATATAATTGGGTAATGAGTGGTACCATGATGTAGCTTAGCGTCTCCATTATCATCCTACAAGGTTTGGTTGAATTCTAATTAGCAATATTGAAATGATCCCAGGGATACCACAGAACAATGGAGTTGCTATGCCGTTGCTAGGGATTATATAATTGCGTAATGAATGGTATCATGACCACTAGTTTCATACCAAGTTTGGTTGAAATCTGCCCAGTAATACTAGTAGTGAAATGATCCCAGCCATACCGCAGAACACCTTATTTCCTCGGCCCCTTTACGTTTATCGTTTGATTTCCTAAACCTCCATATTATGTGCAGAACCAGACGGGCTTGATCTGCAATGCACAAACCAATCTCATACAGTGACAGATGAAATATTGTGAGCCTCCTAAAAGGGACTTGAACCTACTATTACCTCTCACATATGGAAGTATCTGTACACTTACGTATATTCGCTTATACTAATGTTTACATCTGTCGCTCCGCCGCAACTCTTTGTCCGTATCGATGTTCGCACATCATTTCTCGTTTTCATTCCCAGATACGATGCCCTTCATGAAGCGACAACCAAGTGTATCCAACGTGAAGGCGACATCAATGATTATTACAAGCCCTGCGTGGACAAGGGGAACAGACGGAGGAGATGGAACCGTTGTAAAATACAGACTTCAGTATAAAGTGAGGACTGCAGCCCGGTGGACCAACCATACGACAGAGCATTCGGTTTCAAGTTTCAGTAGCTACAGCTGGTCGGTCAGTGGTCTGATGATGGGGGCGAGTTACCGATTTCGTGTCGTTCTGCTCAACAGCCGGCCTCATGAGAGAGATCAGAAATGGGGTAGACCTGGGCCAGTCGTCGAGGCAAAGACGCCCTGCCCAGACGGTGAGTGGTCGACGTCTTTATTCACGAAGCCCCCGTATTAACTTTAAGAGTGCGTAAGTAAACTATTTGTCCATTTGCGGGCAACCTACATGTATTGTTCACTATCAGCCTGAAATGATTTGCCTAGCCTTACAGTTATGGAGGCTTTGTGAATATAGGGTTTTCACAAAGTCCGCGAAACGCCAAGGTGAACGTCTATCCTTTTGTTCGGTGCTCTCTTCGTGGCATCGAACAATGAGTTTGGTGTTCGTGTTGGCGTTTAGGGTTTGTGAAAACTCCCTATCATAGAGTTTTGCGTGGCGTTGAATGCATGTGGGACAGGCCCGTTTACATTGCCATAACCAACCGAGCCGAGCCCACCTGGTCGCCATGGTCACCTGTGAAAATGTACCGTCTGTCATGGTAATAAATGACGTCAAGACTAAATTTGATTAGTTGACGCATGCGCACTGCATTCAGGAAGCGTGCCAAATTGGCTCTACCCGTTTACACTACACAGAACTGTACCGAACCGTACTCAACCCAGACCGAGCCTCCCTCGGAATGCATGGCTCGGCGCGGTTCTATTTGGTACCGGTGTAATAGAAGCTAGTACCCCGATACAGGATGTCCCACAATAATACATTAACGAATTTGGCGGCACCATTCAATTGGACTCTAGGGAGACCAAGACCCTTAATCCTGTGACAAGCAATAGGCCTATAGGGGGCATAAGTCGCAGACATTAGATTCTATCGGATGGGACTAGCTGGCAAATTAAAAATGGACCGAGGACGCTGAAAAATCGGTTATAACCGAATTTTCAGCGTCCTCGGTCCATTTTACATGAATGTAAAAGGGGATTAAGAATTAATTTAGTAGCCCTGTGTTGTCTTCGAAGGCCGGCAGGTTTCTAACTATTTTCATTAATCACCTGGATTTCTACTTTCAGAGACTCCAAAGATTAAAAGAATAACCACTGGTATTAAGACGTCAGATAGCTGGCCAACCAGGGCGTACTTTTTAGTTGAAATAGAGGTATGTTTTCAGGCAAACAGACGTCAGTCAAAAAAACAAAACCAGGGACCTTATTCACGAGACCCCATAAATTTACCAGAAAGGCCAAAGTATGTCCTTTGTCGGACGGAGAGTGAAAAATAACTTCCCCGCAAAATGGACAATAGGATGCACTCTTTATAAAGTTACGAGAGTTTCGTGAATGAGGTCTCGTATAACCATCATTTTGGGGCATGTTACGTGACCCACAAAGGGCTTGTCTCCAATACGTCCACTTTGGTTGTAATGTGACAGATATGATGGCAGTCGATGAACTTGAGCGGGGTGCAGACGGTTATGCAGCGGTCAATGGAAACCCTGTACCCCCCCCCCCCCCCNAGTTAGTAAGATTTTGCTGAAAAAAAATCGATGCTTGATGCCTATAAAGCTTTGTGAATTTCATAATAGCTTTCTAACAGTAGTTATTGTAATGTGGCGGGTTCATTTGTCTGAAAAAAGCCGAGACTATGCGCGCGAGAACGAGGATAAAAGTATTTCAAAAGGCACCATGACATTGGCAGGGTAGTATGACCACCTTGATTATTTTTTTCCAACATGTAGGCCCAAGTGCCCAAGGTGAACTTCTGTCGCCTAGACGTAGTCAGACCCTTGGGTTGGAGAGTGGCGCGGTGGCGCCGGCTGTCGAGAAAAATTGGCAATACCGTGGTCCTTTAAAACAAGGGTGAAAAAGTGACGAACTCTGCCCCCACATGCCTGGGGGGCAGCTGTGAATTCCTGTCGATTGGTTTTGTGTCCTGGGGTGAAAAAATGTCGAAATCCTGACCCCCAGCTAATTCCTAGGCGTCGAAATAACGTCGAATTCCTGACCAGTGCGGATATAGGGTTTCCATTGACCGCTGCATTAATCTCTACACTATTTACAACTACTAGCATAAAGGAATCAACCATAAAGGTTTAACTGCGAACGAGGAGCTTACTGAGGGATACACTTCATGTGTTGCCACCAGATGTCTCACACTGCCTGAATTTTGGCTTTACGTAATAGGCACGAGCTTCAACTTTTTTGTGGTGAAGAGGTACATGAACCTGCCAACATGATGCTTTGAATTCCATTTCTGACGATAACTGAGCTATTTTCAGCACAATTAGTGTTCCATGTACAAATGTACGTCAGCCTATTCAAATGTACACAGATGACCCTGAACACACATCGTTCGTGGGGTTCTCATTAATTCAGTCCTTTTGTATCATCAGCTCAACTAGTCGGAATTCAACAAAATTTGCAGTAAACATGCAGAAGGGTCTTGCCTATCATATGGAAACGTCAGAATGCAATTCTGTTGGGTTTTAAAGGGATATTGTCCACATTTATAAAATGCTAAATTTGTTTGTTTGTTTGAAATTATGTTTATTTGATGAACTAAATGATACATTAACAAGGGCCATCGCAGAGCATTATTGGCCCTTTAGATGAAAAATAACTTGTACTTTTATGGTATTTTGACATCTTTTATTTACGACGCCTGACCACATTTCAAAAATTCACAACAATGGCTCGCCCTTAACGGTACACCGTGTCGAGCAGAGGATCCTTATGCCTGGGCTCCCTGGGTTGATCTCATCGTTGAGCTTCTCGAATATGCCATCCCTTCTCGGTGATTTCTTTATCAACTTGGTAATGTCATGTACCGTCGCCAAAGTTGTCCTTCATGAGACAACATTGTTTGACAGCGTCTTGGCAAGCTAACTTCAATGCATACCCGGAGCAGTGGGTATATAGCGCCCTGTTTTCAAGTTTTTGTAACTGGATAGCTACTCCAATGTTTTTCTGGCTCGTATTATTGTTGCTGTCTATTCATGGCTGTTGAAGGCCCCAAACTGTCGTTGTAATTGCGAGTAATAGGGAGGTTTCACAAGCGCCCGGTTAGGCCCTACGACGACGTTTATCTATTGTGTGGGTATACCCAAACAATAGATAAACGTTGTCGTATAGCCTAACCGAGCGCTTGCGAAACCTCCCTATTGTCACTCTACAGTGAACTGTTTGAAGTGCCCAACAGTTACCAGTAGACAACAACTTTATTAGAAGCGCAACCATAGTTATGAGTTATGAGCAGAACATCGTTAATAACTCGAAAGATTTCGTCAGCTTTCACAGTGTCCAGGACATGCAATCCTAGAAAGTCCACCCGTACTTCCAGATCGAAGACATATCACCAGCTGCTCTTTATTATGCCCTCGCTCAACGAAGTTGAGATGGGGGCATTATGTTCTTAGTGGGTTTCCGTCGTACGCCGCCGCCGCCGCACTATATTCCGGACTATATAACTCACAAACCGGTTGCCCGATTTATCTCGTATTTGCGTGGTGTAATGGGGTGGATCGGGGGAGATTCCCTATCGATTTTGGTTGCGACCCGATATTCAATATGGCCTCCACGAAGACATCTTGGTTTTAGCATTCCGGACCATAACTCAAGAATGGGTTTCCCGATTTATCTCATATTTGTATGGTGTAATGGGGTGGATCGGGGGAGGTTCCATATTGATTTTGGTTGTGATCCGATATTCAATATGGCCTCCACGAAGACATCTTGGTTTTAGCATTTGTTTGTTTGAAATTATGTTTATTTGATGAACTAAATGATACATTAACAAGGGCCATCGCAGAGCATTATTGGCCCTTTAGATGAAAAACAAAATGAAGTTACACACAGATAGTCAGAACAGAATGACAATTGTAGAAAGGAAAACAAGGCAAACAATTAAATAAAAGAAACACATGGGAGGTAAATAGTTTGTGGCTCCGCTCAGGGAAACACTTATATATGTATGCACATATGTATACTCTGTATACATATATGCACTATTAAAGGGAAACGTTTTTAGCATTCCGTACCATGACTCAAGTGTAGAATGGGTTGCCCGATTTATCTCATATTTGTATGGTGTAATGGGGTGGATCGGGGGAGGTTCCATATTGATTTTGGTTGTGATCCGATATTCGTTATAGCCGCCAGGAAGACATCTTGTTTTAGCATTCCGGCGCATGACTCAAGAATGGGTTGCCCGATTTATCTCATATTTGTATGGTGTAATGGGGGTGGATCGGGGGAGGTTTCCCATCGATTTTGGTTGTGATCCGATATTCAATATGGCCGCCAGGAAGACATCTTAGTTGTAGCATTCCGGACCGTAACTCAAGAAGGATTGTCCGATTTATCGCATTGTATGATGTAATAAGGTTGATCAGGGTAGGTTCCCTGTCGATTTTGGTTGTGACTCGATGTCCAGTATGGCCGCCAAGAAGACATCTTAGATTTTCCATTCCGAACTGTAAACTAATACGAGTTATACATGCACATGTATATTCCAGACAGTTAAAGTGTGTTTATGAATACGGTCCCTGGGTGCCTCATTGGCTTCATTTCGGGGGGGGGTTGCACTCCTTTTTGTTTGTTCTGTTCTTCTTCTGTACTAATTTTTGAATGTGATGGTATATCTCTGTGTATAACATTCACGAAATAAATATATATATATATAATTATCTAAGTGTCACAAGTGCACAATCAATTTCAGCCACAATCTCATATTTATACCTACCAGTATATACCTGCACAATCAACATCTTAACACAGCGTACGCATCAGAGCGGGACATACATGTACTTGCAATCGCCCAGATTGCGTTATATCTAGTTTGAAATACCCATTGTTGCGTCCACCATGACGACAAACCACTTCCCCCGGATGTTCACGCATCATCTTTAAAGCCAGACACTATAGACAGATGGGTTATAACCGACGAGCCTAGTCTCGGCCACCCAGCCGCTGTTTCGAATCTGGGGAACCGTAGCAGTACTGTGTGGCTGGCTGCGCAAGACTACCCACAGCATTGGGGATTCCCCAAGGGGATTCCCAAAACCTCGATGCAGGATAATGCTATGATATGTGGTTCTATGGTTCTATACACTACGCACGCCTGTAGATGAGGTTGCACTATTATTTCGGCCGAACTGGAGAGTGAGTAGCGGTGCAGAGTGTGCGGCTTTAACATTCCAACTTGTTGCTAGGTAAAAAAAATCACATTTCAATTATTACTTTGCCAATTTTTCTGTGGCTTGGCCACTCGCCGTGGGGTTGTGGTTGACCAGTCCAATCCATATCCTGCCTGTAGCCTTCGTTACACTAAAATCTCCCGTTATTTTGCGGTCACACCTATGAATTGCCTGGCTTCAAGAAACCCGCGTCTGAAAAACACGGGTTTTTGAAGCACGACAAGCTCGCCGTGTGTTTCGAAATCCCCGTGTTGTTGATTTTTCTTAGCACGGCTACAAATGGCGCAGCCATTAACTGACCTCTTTCGTGCCACCAAAAATGTGTGCGAATACAGAAATGACTCGGGAGGTTTCTCTGATTTGGGCGTGATTTTAAGCATGATACTTAGGATAAGCGACGCTCGAGTGCGTCAGGACGGGTCAGAGACAGCTGCGACAAAAACTTTATTTTTTCGACTAAGCTTTTAATTTGGAATCCTTGGGAGTGTGTCATTTACTGAGGCGAATGTCATCGTTCTTACTGGACTACATTTTGTTCGTCGCAACTTTGTCATACGTCATGTACGTGGTGGTTTTTAGTTCGAACACTGCGCTATTCCAACATGGCGACGAAGCCGGTGAAGCGAGGTAGAACTTTGCCCCCGGACGGTGCGCCAGGCAATGGTATGTTGGCTATAGATGTTGGCTATAGATCGATCCCGTCAATTGGGACCTTGTTTGCATAAATGAAACCTGCGTCGCATTTTCAACCACCGAGAATCAAATACTAACAAGCGATATACTATCAAAGTTGCACATCAGAAGAAAGAGGATTCCTCCGAGATTCTCTTCAATCACATTTTGATACAAAACACATATCAGAACTTAGTGATATCGTGCGGAGAAAGTCCCGAACGGGTTTAAAAGTTTCGCATTTTCAACTTTATAGCCGCACAAAACCTCGAAGTTTAAAACTTTCTTTTCAAAACGATATTCATATGAAAGCACCTGGCAGTCCGAACTTATTTTGGTCCAGACATGAAAAATCAAAGAGACGATACAGTAGAAATCAATGATTTTCATGTCAAATTTTCGTCGATTTCAAGCCCGCACATGGCCCTCCGGGCCGGTCACGGGTAGCATGACGTGACGACGTTCCCAACACTACGCGCCATGTGACTTCCATTCTACGACGTCGTTTTGTCAACTGCACACCCTGGGCCTCAAATAAACAAGAAGAAAACATTTTGTTTCACATAAATCGCGTAAAAGTCTGATATTTTTCCATTTGGCCCAATTGACGGGATCGATCTATAGTACTAAGTGGCGCAAACTTGCCGATCAGACTGCCGAAACTGATTGAGTGCATAAAGTCTTGTGGGGATGATCAGGTTGATAAGGGAGTCAAGGACAGTGTGCCCGAACCGAATAGATATCTTTCGAAACTCAGCCACTTCGGCGCTGAGGGTAAAAACAAATGGGAATATGCATTAAGTTTGGCCAGGAATTGCAGAAATAACAGCCAGAAACGCTTGAAATTTGGCAGACATGTTATGGGGGCCAACTCATTGGGTGTCATCTATCAATTTTTGGAGATTTCTGCATTTTTCTTCAACTGAACAATAGAGGGTTTAAACTATTCTGTTAATCCTGTTCAGGTGTAGAGAATCACCAATTGTTTTTCTCAGTTTTCAATGGATTGGCCGCCGCCACGTGTCTGCCAGATTACAAGCATTTCTGACAGTTATTTCTGCAATTTCTGGGTATAGTTTTGTGGGACGGCATTGAACATGGCTATCGAGTAAAATGGAAGTAAATCTGTCAAACTAAGTTTCGCGCCAATTCCCGTAGGGAATTCCGCTCATGACGTCATTATAGTGCCCCACGTGTTTGCCATGCGGTCTTGTTTACATCATGACGTCACAGTTCTATTTTAATTCACCAATCAGCAGCCGGCTGACGGTCAGGGGCTAGGCAAAAGTCAAATTATGGTGCGGTTACAAGGTTGTAACATGGGTCCCTATCTCTCAGTGGCATTGCGAGAGGAAATGTGGGGAGTATCAGGTGAGGGTAGAATGAGCGAGAGTAGGAGTATAACGCTTGTCAGTGCAAGATGAGAGAATAAGGTTAACCTGCATTTCTGTGGAAAACCTTTGACCTTGTAGTGTTCTCCAAGTCGCTCGACAGACATGCAGATCCTGTGCGTTTGAGCTGACAGATGAGTCTCTTTAGAATTATCACAACAAAAAAGTTACATCTCGGTGTCTGGACACATACGACTGCACATTCAGGCGGCTGAGTGATTAAGAATTCTTGGTCAGGGTCCAGCAAAACTTATCAAATATCTTTGTGAACACGTTGAAACGTATATGATCCATACTGAAAGGAGGCGTTGGTCTTGTAATGGGGAACCGGAGTGCGCAAAAAGGAGGCGCTGGGGAACAATTCAGTTTTAACACAGAAGCGCATGCTCTGCGATGTCGAAAACGTCACAGACGTCTCGCATCGTTCGTGACGTTATGTGCGATACGTCATTCAGAATCAATGACGTTGCTCTTCGGTCTGTTATTTATGCAAAAATAGTCAATTTCATCGATGAAATTCAATATGTTCCCGCTTGAATTTTCGTTTGAAAACATTCAGATACCGGTACACTGAGCCAGTCCTATGGGCCTACTTAATGATGAAAGTGTAGAATTCGAAATTCAATGTACTACTTAGGGTATATTTAGGGCTAGAAGTAGGGTGTAGTTTCAGAATTAAAGGGCAAATAACATTGGCTTGACTTTCGACGCCATAGTTTTAACTGAGTTGTTCGTCAGCGCCACGTCACGGACTAGTTCCTCCGGTTCCTCATTGAAAGATCAATATACAACGACCGTATAGTCAAATCCCAAGTTCCCAGATCTTCTGCGCACTTCCACTCAAATCGCAAACACAACCTCGACCTTAAACCAGCTAACGTGACGCAATCCATGATTCAGAAATCATGGCAATCGTCGACTCAGACGCAACGTCGTCGAAGTCACTGTCGCTGGGTTCTCTGCGTCACGTCATTCAGTTTCAGACCGAGGTTCTGTTTTCGATTTCGGCGAAAGTGCGCAGATCTTTCTCGTTTTCGTCAATCTGGGATTTGCCTATAGAGGCTATGCACGTGACGTCCTCAGCGAGGTGACGCCATGTTGGATGAAACGTTGTGACATACTGACGCAGTGCATCTGACCACGTGATCCGTCCATTTTCCATCCAACACGTGGCGTCATACCCATTGATGACGTCATTTGATGACGTCAGTGCATAGCCTCTATACCAAAACGCGAGGTTGATCATGATATAGTCATGTACCATAAAATTGCGGTCCATGTTTAGGCCTACACGGTATCAGTGACGTCGCAATGCATCAGCATGTGCTGGATCCACTACGAAGGACCATGTGTTCGTACGACGATCTTATTGGAACGGGTTCACGATGTCGATGGCGATAAAGTTAAAGTTAAAGTTTGGGTTTATAGTCTGATATCAACTACGGTAGAGGTTCTCATCCGACTTCACACTTTAACCCCAGTCTATCCTGAAACCTTTCAGTAGAACTCAGATGAGCTGCTCATTCAGCGCTACAATCTGAGCATTTCCGACCGGTACCCATTTATACACCTGGGTGGAGAGAGGCCAGTAAGGCAAAGAGACCTGCCCAAAGTCTCACGCCAGCAGCGGGATTCGAACCCGGGATACTCTGACCGCTAGCCGGAGGCCCGAACCACTACACCACCGTGTGATAAGGACTGTATGAAATATACTCACCGACGGTTGATCAGTTAGGCCTACTAATAATCCAAAGCGTGTACCGTTATCTCGAATCTTCATCTACACGAACTCCACCAGGATGTCATTTGGTGACCCTAGCCAGGCCTGCAACTTGGGGTCGATATTCCTCACTATGACCGTTCATATTGATTTTATATAGCGATTCGATAATGATTGGATTGTCCTTCTAATCACTAATGCTGATTGCTAAGAAATCACACGGCACACAAGAAAACCACGGGGGTTACCAACACTGTCTATCATTACACAACAAATTTGAAATGAACACATCACCATCCTGATCTGATGACGAACGACAATGGATCCAGAAAGTCCAGGAAGAATTCCTGTGACAGCGCTGCGAAACACGTGAATTCGTTAGTAAGCTCAGTTCTACAGTTTGACGTGTGGTGCCGCCACCTGTCTCAGGTCAGATTCCTCCAGGGTGCAATTTCAAGTAAAATTCCGTGCCATGCTGCCGTCTTAACGCTTGTTGACAGGGATAAGAACTAATCTGATGTTGTCAACATGGCCTCCTGGTCGAGTTTTCAGTAATTTTCCCGATTTTATTGGCCAAATTTGGCGAAACTGACCACCAAATCAAGCCCATTTTGGGATATGAAGTAATACTTTGGTCGACAAACTCTTCCTTAAAGGAGCTGGACGTCCAAGTTGTAAACAAACTGGTTTGTTTACAAACAGTGGCCAGCAAACTAGTTTTATTCCTTCGTGAAGGTGGCAGCACCAGTGATTGTTAGACTGGTGCCCGGTCCAATGCAACTCACTCACGATATTCACGTCAGTACATATCACCGACAGTAGGTGGCAGCACCGCAGGCGTCGCGTGGATAGAGAACCAGTGAGTGAGTGTTTACAACTTGGACATCCAGCTCCTTTAAAATGACGGGTTTGCAATATCAATTGAAAAAAAACGAAAAACAACAGGTTTTAGTTCGGGCTCTTAAGAAGCTCTGTGTCAGCCTGGTGTGGCATTGCAATGCATTGCAAAATTTTTAAAACAAGGGTGAAAAAATGACACCCTATTTTTCAGGTGACTGCGCATGTGCTGCACACCAAATGGCAGCCACTGTGCCCTTCAAAATCACTTGGGGTCATAAAATTACGCCCAAGTGTGTGTGTGTGGGGGGGGGGGGGGTAGTCAAAT
>NMRB01000841.1:141926-175416 GCA_002633025.1 Notospermus geniculatus
AAAAAAACACTAAAAATCAACATTGTTATTACGTAATTTTTTTGTGATTTTTGTTGCAGTTCTGATAGAGTGGAACTTTCTAAGGATTTGGGGCTTTGTTTCATCAAAATATGTTGAGTGGTTGCTGAGATATCTGAGATTATCAAAATTTCGATAATTTGAAAATTTCCAATTTTTCACAAAATTTTGATATCAGTAGACAGAACTCACTTCAAAACGTAGAAGTATGAAGTTTTCGAACTTTTAGCGTGAACCGGTAAGCAGTTAAGCATGTTTGATATTTTTGATATTTTGACAAATATGCAATATTACTGCCCAAATAACGCAAAAAGTTCCAAAATTTTGTAAACCCGTGTTCTGAGGTTAGCTATATCTAATGGCATCAAAATTACCTGAAAAGCACGAAAATCTCAAATTATCAAAATTTTGATAATCTCGGATATCTCAGCAACCACTCAACATATTTTGATGAAACAAAGCCCCAAATCCTTAGAAAGTTCCACTCTATCAGAACTGCAACAAAAATCACAAAAAAATTACGTAATAACAATGTTGATTTTTAGTGTTTTTTTCTGAGGAGCTATTACATAATAACTATATTTCCGAATATCCAAAATTTTGATGCAGAAATATGACCAACAAGATATACTTTCATGTGCAACAAACCGTGTTAAAATTGATCCAGTAGTATTTGAAATATTCAAGATGTCAGGTGGAGATAAACTTTTGTCAATGACTGTACCTAATGTTTGATGGCCACTTATTACAGTCGCTATCGCTGAATCGGTTAATGTCGTCCTGGCTACACCTCATTATTACCCAGGGTAATCCTGGGTAATCCTCTTTGTTACCCAGGATCATCCTGGGTACAAATAAGGTACCTTAACATTACCCAGTTTTAAAATCCGCGCCATTTTCCACCTGCCCCCGAGGTTGTGGTACTTGTATCTATATGTACCATTATCGACATCCACCAGAGTTTTCTTCAGCCCTCTTCCTTTTGAAACGAAAATTCCATCGCTATAGGATGGAATAGATTGCAAATACGCCTGTAAATCGCAGTCTTTAACGCGAGTTGCAATTCTGACAGCTGCTGACAATCACCACGTCAAAATGAACGTGTATAAATTCGTGGCGGCCTAGAATAAGATAGCACCATACCTCGAGCACACGTAGAAAATGGCGCGGATTTCAAACTGGGTAATGTTAAGGTACCTTTATTTATACCCAGGATCGTACTGGGTAACAAAAAAGGATTATCCAGAATACCCAGGGTAATAATGAGGTGTAACCGATTCAGCGTCGCTGTCACCGATTAAAGAGATACCATCAGTTTTACACAACGCATGGTGCGCAGCAATACACTCAACTCCCGCCTTTTTGTCAGGGGCCGCCCTCTGCGCGTGCGTCAGATACCCATTTCTGCTTACATCACGGCGGCGCCTAGACTTGGTATTGAGCTAGGCCCTTCTGTCCCGCGCCCTAATCAGATGCCCTTAACCTCCCTGATTATATCACCGCGGCGCCCAGACTTGGTAATGAGCTAGGCCTTCCCGTCCCACGCATTAATCAGATACCCCTGCCAGATGTTGTGCCCTGCAGTGTCTAGGCTTACATGTAAGTCAGGTTCGTCGCTTTCATTGCAGTGGTGACATTTGCAACTAAAGGGAGTAGGCGATCTCGGCAGGTTTGGCACCGCTGTTGTCGCCGGATGAATTGTCTTTTCTTGAGATTTTGATGATTTTTATTGAGCATAAAGACTCTTGCAGCTGTCAAAAAATTCAGACATGTGAGCGAGCCTCGATTTCATCATGATGATCGCTTCTTTTTATTTTCTCAACTGTTGTTGGCGAGACTGATTCCGCTTCAGCCTGGGCCAGCCTTCGACTGGTCTTCGCTAGAAAAACTAGGCGCAGCTCCAGGGGCATTCAGGTCCGGATTAGTTTCCCACAAAAAAGGCATCCATTGTATAGGACCTGATTAAATAGACAGTCCAGTTTCGCAAAATGTGTTAAAGGACCACTGTATTGCATCTTTCTGTCGACAGCCGGCGCCACTGGCACCATGCTCCAATACTGTAGTTAAGCCTTTCGCCCCAGTGTTGGAGAATGTATGATTNAACTTCATAGACACCTGACGACGTTCAACAATCGCAAGGCATGCGCATTCGCGTTTTAACCTGGTTGGTGACCATTCGGCTCGGCCTCGTTCGGCCTCCTTCGGGTACTTCGGGATTTGTCGGGAGTCCGACTCGGCTGTATAACAATACGCGCCATCTTGAAACGGAAGTGGGTCCTCATTTCCGGCGATTTACTAACCCATTCGTCCGCCGGATAAAATATAGTGCCCAGGTGATGGTGTCTAGAATTACACGATATACGCATATTTTTTGAAAATTCATTATTGTATATATGAATTACTTAAAACTATAGATTTATGCGTACATAAGATCAAGAAAAGTATGATATTATGTTGCTGGATGCTGCACGTTGTCTCCATGGTTTTTGTCAAAAACAAAATGGCTGCTTCTGCATCGAACATGTTCAAGAAACTGACATCAAGCATGTCAAGTGACGGAAAACACGCCAGTTGTCCCACCGATTTCGACGATTGTCTAGAATATGCAAAGGCCCAACTCGGAGTTACTTTCTCGCTTAATCCCTGAGTCGCCCAGAATGTATGTCACTGTCCAAATTGAGGTGGAATACAGATGCTCTGAGGATAGAATGCTGGTCTCGACATCGCATTGCGAAGAAATCCCAAGTTAAACGTGGGTAAAATTCAGCGATGTTGATCAGTGACCACCATTTTGAAATCGATTTTACCAGAACTTGAAAACACATAGGGACGAGGTTTGTTACGTTACGTTACGTTACGCAAAATACCAATAGCCTTACGGCAATGTTTGTCGGCAGTGTGACAACGGGGGACTGACGACCTTTAGAAAAAATTCACTCGTTTGCGTGTTGACAAACAAATGAACGTAAATTTTACAGCGTTCAATCTTAATAGAATTTGCCACAAAATACCACTTTTTGGTGTTGGTCCCTGCAGTATTCGATGAATACTCGGTCTGTAAATGCGGGGAATCCCCTGGAAAATTTCATCGACTTGGGTGCGCGCGTCCTCATTCAAACTCGCCGTACGTGAGTTTATCACCATGTCTTGGCAGGTATTTGGTATTAAAACAAAGGAAAACTACCAAACTGTTTAACTTTTGCTGCTTCACATCAATATATTATTGCTGAATATCAAAGTATTGCCCGCTCCGAAGTCGGGTTTGGTCTCGCTGAAAACGCCGCGAATATTATGTTAATGAGGTAAACAGGACGTCACAGTGTCAAGAGAATGACGCTCGAATCGGGGGCGTGGCCGACTGACTGGGAGGTGCCATGGAGCACTCTAACTCGTGGTGACATTGCTTTATTGATTTATGCTCACCCGGAGGCTGTCCTGACAAAGAAGTTTGGGGGCTTACTCAGAACGAAGGAATATCAAGGTTCTGTAGGAGCTGTCGTCATTGATGAAGTACATATGATCTCCGAATGGTAGGTGTCACCCATCCCATTAACATGATTAAGCGTGAGGGACATAAAAGCATCTCTGGTGATGGAACTCGCTCTGGCAATGTCTGGGGACTGACTACCCTTGTACTTTTGTGGTAAAACAGTATCATTCATGTGTAGAGCCTACAAGGAAATCAAATAACGTTACAGTTGTTTAATAATTGAACAAATATGGAAAGGCATGACATGTATTCAAACATTGTTAACATTTCTAAATTCTATCCACATCCTTTTCAGGGGTGAAGAATTCCGCCCTGCCTTCAAAAAGCTTGGTGAGCTGACATGTATTTTTCCAAATGCAGTTCACCTTGGGCTGACAGCAACAGCAACAGATACGTGTATAAAGGATCTGACCACTACTTTGCAATACAAGGACTGCAAGGTGATTAAAGTAAACCCAGACAGGTCAAACATTTATCTAGAAGTGAAGAAGCGGCTACCAAACATCGACAAATATCGAAAAATTGACAATTTAATTGAACCGATCATCAGCGAATTAAAGGAAAAATTGGATACATTTCCAGTNTCACAAGGACTATACAATTGAAATGAAAGAAGTTATTGTTAAGGAATTGACAAAAGAAAACCCGTTACTTCGACTTGTATTAGCCACGGTTGCCTTGGGGATGGGATTAAATGCCCCAAATATTGAACGCATTATTCATTTCCAACCTCCAACAACATTGGAGAAATACATGCAAGAGATAGGTCGGGCCGGCAGATTGGGCCAAAGGGCAGTAGCTATATTGTATTACAATAATAATGATATTGCCAAAAACCGAAAAGGTTTATCAGATGCTGTTAGAAAGTATTGTCAGAGTGACACATGTTTCAGGAAGGAGCTGGTGAAGCACTTTGGATTTGATGAGTTAGTCTTCGATGGTCTGAAAGAAGAGTGCTGTAGTAACTGTCGGGCTGCACATGCTGCAGAACAAACAAACGTCTGAAACATGTGAAATGTTCTGTCATCCTTATTTCAAATCAATGAATACTCACTCATCACATCCTAAGTGCATCACCAGCTACTCTTGACAAAATTAGTTTGGTATTGTGTTTCACCCAAATACAACAAAGAGTGACATCATTACTTTGACCAGGTACATGTACTATAAAATGCTCACTGTGTGGTGACTGTGCCATCTACATGTAATTTTAAATCCAGTATAGTCGGAATGAATGATGCAATGGATTTTTCAGGAGCCTGTATGCTGACAGGGTTCATACACTAGAAGGAATTTTTTTCCAGGATAATCCAGGAGGTTTCAACCCCTGACTTCCAGGACATTCCAGGACTTTCTTAACCACCCGTGGTACTAAACTGTACCGTACAATAGGCCTATACAGTACTACATTACTGTGTAGTTGTCCAAATGAGACACTTTACAACAATCCAGCCCTGCTATCACTGATACAAACATAAGCCAACAGTCATAAGTAACCAACAGTCTTGTATTTATTTTCATCTAAAAATAATACAATATTTAAAAATATTTAAAATAAGTTGTACATGACTTTTTGATTTCCTGAGGGATGAAGGATGGATCGTCTATCAATCTCACCATTCACCAAGGTGACAGAGAATGAGGAAAAAGACATGAGATGAGACTCAGAAGGATTAGACTGACATCAGATCAGGTGTGATACTCAAGACAAATAATTAAAAACATAACAAAGTTTAATAACTTGAAAAAGTTGAGGCACTAAAGCACTGATTAGAAATGTCTGCCAGCTGTTCCTTCTTTTCCTTCGCAGTTGTGCGCATGCTATTGGACTTAGTCACCCACAGCAGGCGACCCGTTGTCTCTGCTTTTTCTGCAAAATCATCCGCCGTCTTCAACAACCCTTCTATTTCACCTTCAAAGCGCCTCTTTTTTCTCTTTATATCTTCAATCTCGTCTAATGTCTCTTTCCTCTTCATCAACTGTGTTTCTTTCTGCTTGTCTTTCCTCTGCTGTTCTAAGTAGGCCATGTATCGCTGGCGAGCAGCAGAGGCAGACATAAATAATTCAGTCTGAATATCAAATAATGAATAGTGTACACCTCTACATGTTATGTATGTAACAGAACCTAACAATAACAACATTTTCATCAGTGACATTTTCATGGTACAGTGGCATTTTATGAAGTCATACATAGACTTGATGAAGCAACTGTGTTCATGCCTGTTACTATAAGACTCCCTGCACCCCCAGTGTGGGGACTCACCTGACAAGTGTACGCTTGTAAGACGTTACGCTCATGCTTCATCAACGGAACACAATGGTCCCGACCAAGGCTTGTCACCATAATAGGGATGATGGCTGTACCTTGGTATGGCTACCTGAAGCCCCAATTCCCCAAATAAAGCATGCCATGCTTTATTGGGGAATTGGGGCTCCATGCCATGGAGATCCAACTGTATTCGCTAAGCAGAACCAACCCGAACCAATTGTGACACATACAATGGGGGGTCAGCACCACACTGACTCAAGTGTCATGTTACCATGGTAACGCATGATAGAGCCTTGGTCTTTGAACTAAGTCTATGACTTCATAAGTTGTTTTTGGGTCAACCTGTATATCTTGTATTTGTGACTGACGCAATATTCTAATCGCCCTCATTCTCACTGTCAGAATGTTCAGCACCTGTCATGACTGGAACATCACGCATCAGCCTTGTGACAGAGTTCATAATGCTCTGGCAGAATACTTCATGGTTAAATGAGAATGGAGAACTGTTCACACCATGAAAGTGATCCATCATTCTACCAGTTTGCTGCGTCCAGACTTTAAGTTTGTGAATGACGGGTAGCAGGACCTTCACATCCCCCTCTTGGCTTCTTTTCTTGTGTCGGGNCGCGTTGCGATAAGCTAGGCCTACTCAATATGTAAACATATTTGAACACATTCACGTATACGTATTAACGAATGTTCTCAACCGTTGCAGCAACATGTTAATCTCATGGACTCACAAGTTTTCGGAAGATCATATACCAATGGTAATCAAATTACACAATAGCGACTCCCAGCGACACCCAGCACCACCGGTCCGCACCACGCATGACGCACTGAGCCAATGCAATTTACATTAAAGTCATACGCCGCACGCGATGCGTACCCACGATACGGAGCCCCGCCGAAAGCCCCCAATGTGTAGTTATATTTGACACACGTACGTTGTTCCCATTACCAAATGCCTGCAACCGTTGCGCCAATATTTAGACTCTCAGGGATACGCAAGTTACAGGGTAAGTTATATTCCAATATGCCGCACATCATAAGTTATTCAATATGGGGATAGGCTATGGTTTAACACCTGCACGTTATTATCGATGTTTTCAACCATTACATCTACATTTAAACTCTCAGGGATAACCAAAAAATGTTAACAGCAATTGTATATCTGTTTGTGCAACCTCCAACCCTTATTTTGCACAATTCTGGCCTTTGGCTCCCCTACTAAGACAGACAGACACACACACACACAGACAGACAGACAGACAGACACCACGACCAAACACTATATGGTTTCCGATCTTGAGATCGGAAACCATAATAAATAGTGAGCCCCTGCAAGCGCCCGGCCGGGCCCGACGACGATCATCCACTGTGTGAGCGGGCTTACTGGAAAATGCGGTACAGGCGGAACGGAATCACCCTCGTACGTTATCTTGCTCTCCTATCCCAAATGCACTGTATTCGTGACCTGGAGTCCCGGATGTTTGGGAGCATTGATTATTCCGTCACACACGTGTTTTCCAAATTTGTTTTTTTAATTGACAGTTCATCTCGGACCATTCCACAATAACCTTCGCTCACCACGTCTGATTGCTGTCTGCCGTTAGGATAGAGAACTTTCCCAATTTGCACGTGTTTTAGCGATCCTCTGTGCGTTTTGCAGTTTGTCTGGCGTGACTGCCGTGAGTAGGCCAACTCTTTTTTGTGGGCGCAAGTGTAGTGTGCGACTGAAAAAAAATGCAAGTAACGACAGGCCAAGTGGGCTCTACAACCCGCCGCTGTGATAAGCTGATGCTTGCCAGTGATAATCAGTGAGTTGTGGCACAGGCCCGGGTGCATGCACGAGGCCTTGCTCAGGATCTAGATCGGCACACAGGGCCATATCGCAGTCTGCTATGGGGTGCCATCGTAATGTCATCATCGAATATGTGCTTTAGGAATATTCATATACATTTTGTAAGGTACTGCACAAGACAGGAATCAGTCTAGTCGTCGTCATTGTACAAATAATGGTCGCTCCCTTCGGCGGAACGATTCCGCCTGTTCCGTTCCGTTCCGCATTTTCCAGTAAGCCGTGTGAGCGACCCAAACAATAGACAAACGCAGCCGCACGGCCCAACCGGGCACACGCAGAGGCTCTCTAATATCCCACAAGGCACGTCGTGGTAAGTTTCTCAATATATTTTAGCAAATGCACGTTATTTATCCAGGGTTATTGTCGATGTTTACGACCATTACCTCAACATTTTAAATCTCAGGGATACACAAGTTCATGGAAAGTTATATTCCAATATTGCCTGTCATGGTAAATTACTCGATATGTAGATGTAATATAACACATGCACATTATTAGCAAAAGTTTTTGACCGTTACACCAACGTGAAAATCCCATAGATACACGAGTTCACGGAATGAAGGCTACTTGTTGCACGCCATTATAAGTCACCGATGCTGAATTTATAAATCTGTTTTCACACATGCATGCCCACGTATTAATGACTGTTGGGGAGGCCTCGCAGGCGCCCAGACAGGCGCCACAACGATGCCCACCACCGTGCGGGCACACCAAAAACCTTGGAGGAATTATACTTAAAGAGGAACTGACCCCTTCAAATATAATGAATATTTTTGCTGTTCCAAATGGCTATGACACCACTCTATGGCTGGCAAAATTTGGTGAAAAAATCTCAGCTCATTTTCAAACTACACACAAAAATGTATTTCTCAGAATTCAAATTTCCCGCTCAATTAGTGATGTCATACCTAGAACCATTTCTATAGTCATCCATTGTAAAATGTACCAAATCTTTATCCTAGAGAGCCTGTCAGGTGCACTTTCTGACTAGAAGGCTACTTGTTGCACGCCATTATAAGTCACCGATGCTGAATTTATAAATCTGTTTTCACACATGCATGCCCACGTATTAATGACTGTTGGGGAGGCCTCGCAGGCGCCCGGACAGGCCCCACAACGATGCCCACCACCGTGCGGGCACACCAAAAACCTTGGCGGAATTATACTTAACAGCACAACTCCTCCAAGAACAGACCAACGCCGCCCAACCAGGCGCCCGCGAAACCTCCCTGTTATCGACCGTTGCACCAACACGTAGAAATACACGGATACACAAGTTCACGGGAAGTTATATTCCAATGTCACACACATACACAAGATCACAGAAAGTTATATTCCAATGTCACACACATACACAAGTTCACAGAAAGTTATATTCCAATGTCACACCCATACACAAGTTCACGGAAAGTTACATTATATTCCAATATCGCACATCATGATAGTTTACTCAATGTGTTAATATATTGTCCACATGCGCGTACACGTATAAGCGAATGATTCCTGCCGTTATATCAACATGTAGGCTGCCTATAGGCTCTATCCCGGATGCACAAGTTCACGGCAAGTTATATTCGAATATCGCACGTCATGTATGTCCTACATTATATTTGCGAATTTTCACAACCGTATATTGTACCTTATTTAACTCCTTGATATATAGAGACTGCCAGAATATTATACTCAGAGATCTTTCATGGTACTCTAAGGCACACATTTTACGAGAATCGCGCACAGTGCCTTATGCATTAGAACTAGCAATTGGTCCTAGTCAGGCCCCTCTCGTGAGACCAATTTCAGCCATGGACTTTCTTTGAGGTAGGCGAGTTTCGTACGTGCTTTGACCGCCGGATCTAACTTCGATCGCTCCAGAAGTAGCTCATTCCTCTTTACATTAATTTGCGGGGGGAGATCTGGACATACTGAGAACCCAGAACCCGACTTTAGGAATTTCAGGCCTTTGAGGACAAGTGCCTTGTCCAATAAACTAACAAAGCGAACTATAATATGCTTTTTCCCTTTCGGGCCCCCGGGCAGTCGATGTACCGCCTGGAACGCCATATTCTTCATCTTCTCGCTATCCACATGCATTTCTTTAATGAAGAAATCCCTGACCTTCCCTTCAGTAACATGGGCTTCCTCACTCAACTCTCCCACAACACCTTTTACAATCTGGTTCCATTTCCGGCCCCATAATTCCTGCCGAAGTGCATTATCTTCTAGTCGTTTAACACGCATTTGAATATCAGGCAAGTCATCCTCTATAGCTACCGCCACCTCTTTTTCGATGCCTTCTATGTTCGCTTCAATGTCCGCGACCTTCTCTTTGAGTTCTACTATATCCTTTTCATTTCTGCTAATACCCCCAGACAAGCTTGTATGTAGTTTTGCAAAACATTTTGCAATGTCACTAAAGTCCTTGCACACATACTCCTGTGCAAGGTCCACACATTCCATGCTATTATTATTGTCTACACTTCCCGATTTCTGAGCCATACTGTCATCAGTTTCGATTCTCGACCTTGTACGTTGTGGTTCATTTGAACCAGGTGTTTTACGGTGCAATAGTTTTCTTTTGTTCTCCCTTGCTGGTGTCGCCGGCTCCATGTAAGGTGAGTTATATAGCGTGGGCCTACTCTACCAATACACTGCACGCATCCATGTACACCTACCCTTACACATTGGGAGATGACCTCCTTCCGTTGTTCAAAGGACGATATTCCTGGCAGTAGCACCCAATTTTAGCGGCTATAAGTCCTTGAAAGTAATCCTTGTATTGCAGCTTTGCACACTCAATTCAAACATTTGCAGTGAGCATTCAAATTTAAGTCCGACATGACAAAAACGGGAGCCCACCCAAATCGCACCTCTACCCTATTCCGCCATCTTGTCCAGTCTAAATTTAATCCAGTCTTGTCCAATGCTAAATTTGTCAGTTGAACCTTTATGGTTGATTCCTTTATGCTACTAGTATATCATCTTTGGATACGCTCTTTGCGGTGTCTTTGATTGTACACCTATTGATATAGGCGTATTACTATCCAGTGTCATTGTTTAATCGTGAGGATACATTCTACAATGGAAATCGCCTCTAAGACCAAAATATGAAATACTTGTGATTGTATATCATCGAAAGGCAGCCAGTTCAAAGCGCACAAAATGCAACCACAGGAATTCGACGTTATTTCGACGCCTAGACCGCCGAAATTCTGTCGAAGTCGGAATTAGCAAAACGTCTAAAACCTGTCGAAATGAAGAAAATACAATGATGAATAATCGTCGAATGCCTGAAAAACGTGGGCATGTTTTTAGGCGAATTCCTGTCGAAACAGATTATGAAAGCGCGTCGAATTCGCGTCGAAATCCTGTCGAAATAATACACGCGGTTGGAAATCGTGCAAAGCTGTAGCACAACATTACCGGTACCGTATACCGAACGTTGTTGGATGCGCTGCTGTCTCGTGCCAGGTTCTGCGGGAAAACGCGCAAAGTTAGTAAGATTTTGCTGAAAAAAAATCGATGCTTGATGCCTATAAAGCTTAGTGAATTTCCTAATAGCTTTCTAACTGTAGTTGTTGTAATGTGGCGGGAACATTTGTCTGGAAACGCCGAGACTATGCGCGCGAGAACAAGGATAAAAGTATTTCAAAATGCACCATGACATTGGCAGGGTATTATGACCACCTTGATTATTTTTTTCCAACATGTAGGCCCATTTAGTGCCCAAGCTGAACTTCTGTCGAACTCACACTGTTTTCAAAGCAAGGGTGAAAAAGTGACGAATTCTGACCCCACATGTCTGGGGCAGCTGTGAATTCATGTCGATTGGGTTTGTGTCCTGGGGTGAAAAAATGTCGAAATCCTAACCCCCAGCTGTCAAGATACCGTGGTTCACGGAATTCTCAAAGACAACTCAAATGAACCAGAAAAGCTTGTTCTTATTAAACATGATGTGTTTTAAAACGAAAGTGCAAAAATAATAACGAAATTTAAACGAAATTACAAGCGGGTTCCAAAACACATCTTCACAGGTTAAGGCAGGAACGATGGCGCCATACCGCTGAGAGATATGGAACTAAGGTTGCAAGTTCGTCACACCAGCTAATTCCTAGGCGTCGAAATAACGTCGAATTCCTGACCAGGGCGGATACAGGGTTTCCATTGACCGCTGCATTAGTCTCTACACTATTTACAACTGCTTGTATCATCTTTGGATACGCTCTTTGCGGTGTCTTTGATTGTACACCTATAGCTGTAGGCCTATTACTATCCAGTGTCATTGTTTAATCGTGAGGATACATCAAACAATGGAAATCGCCTCTAAGACCAAAATATGAAATACTTGTGATTGTATATCATCGAAAGGCAGCCAGTTCAAAGCGCACAAAATGCAACCATGTTTCTTCAAGTGACGTGAAAAGCCCCTAAAGCGGCCCATACACGATCAATATTATTGCACAATATGAGGATCACAATGGGCAATATTATTGCCAATCTTTCTTCTACCCATCATGTGAAAAGCACACGACCACCCATTTGGGCCCCATATTGTGCAATAATATTGCGCCGTGTATGGGCAGCTTAAGTTTTTCCCGTGGCATGACGAACACTTTATTGTCGCATATTTATGCCTTGGGAAGATTCCTTTTTGAGAACCCCAAGAACCTTTATTTCTACGAGTAATCTTTGTATTGTCGGGGTGTACTTGGTCGTTTTCTGACTCTAACCATTAAATTAATCTAAATCATTTCAGACGTTTCAGATGCCAGCCATATGCTTTAAGAAGTATGACGTGCATTTCGGTGCCAAAGACGGAAGTTCGAGGAGTTCGGTGTGGGTTAAGAGCCTGATATACAAAAAGGAAATCACACACTTAAAGCCCTACACTGAATATGACGTTTACATAAAACTCTGGAACACGGACGACAAAAGTTTCCAAAGCGTTACGTTGTCGAAGAGGACTGCGGAGGACAGTAAGTCTGTATAGTCCGACTCAGGCTAGAGGTGACATCAAAGGAATGTTTGGTATGTGAAATAGACCATTCACTGACCACAAGTAAAATGGTTATGGTTATGGTTTAGAACACTCTATATTCAATGGCTATTAGAGACCCTGTCCGCTTGGATTATTTGGGTCTATTAAGAAACCACAGTTCATGTCACATTTCCCTGAACTCGCATAACTCAAATTCCTTTAATGTCACCTCTAGCCTGAGTCAGACTATAGAATAACTTGCTCACCTCCTGATCGTTTGTGAATAATGGCAAGTTGACTGCTGGACACAAGTTTGGAGTTCGTTACTGAAATCAGCAACACTGTCAATGAAGGGAAAACGCAGATTTATTGTTGGTTTAAAATGTAGACCGAATTTTACTCTTTCCTGTTGCCCAATGTTGTCTTCTGAGCTAATAATGCCGTATTTGACGTTCTGTTCTCGATTCAATACTGAATTGTTGCCCCAATACCACTCAGAGTGACACAGAAGTTGACCGCATTCCCAGGGCCGCATCCCTGGCCAAGTTCACGCGGGTACAACTGATTGAATCAACGTTCATGAATGAAGAGCATGGACATGGTAGGCGTGAAATATAGGCCCTTGTCTGCTTCCTCAGAATGATAATTATAGGCTTGTACACTGAACGGTATTGGGGGAACTATCCAGTATTTTTAACACCTGCTCTAGTTCCAGGCACAGTCACGAATCCTTCTGCTGACTCACAAGGCAAGACAATTAGGATCACCTGGTCGGAACCAACAGTAAAGAATGGTGTGATCACCTATTATATTCAACATAAACTAGTTGCATATGGCCAATGTGAGGATGTGGCTGGATCTACAGTGTCTTCCCCTGACCTACCAATCACGACACGTAGTTATGATCTTCCTGCAAATGGCATCTGTCCATACTGTGCGTATGACATCATGGTAATGGCATCCACTGCAGCTGGACGAGGGAGGCCGTACGCGTTTAGCAGGATTTTCACTGCAGCAGCTGGTAGGTATACATACATAATATGCCGCCAACCAACGTGATTGAGTCAAGTGCCAGCGACACTGGCTCAAAACTATTGATACCGGAATCATTTATAAATAAACTCGTAAGGATGATCATGTTTGACGCAAAGTAGCCTACATTCAGCCCTACATTACACGAAGATAAGGTAGACGCGATGGACAAAGTTGAAGAGACTGTCTCGCCTTACAAACTCCCGAGTCCAATAACGATGTAACACTTTTTATTCATGGCTTGCAGGAGTTTCAAAACACATAAACAGTCTTTTACCATTTACATTCTCCTTTATCGAGCTTATTAAAAGTCGTTTATGTAAAGGAATATGTCCTAATTAATGGGATGTTGTTTATCAAACATTTTCCTTTATCAAAAGTGTTACATCTTTATACAACATTCAGGTTTTTAGAGTGACGTTTTATTACATCTCGTAAGGGGAGACAGCCATAATACACGAGGAGCAATCGTAATCAAGATTGCCTTGCCAACCGTCCTGTGAATTGATTTAAAGCCTCACAAAGTATTCGAGAGGTTAAGAAACCACTCCGTTAACGATAACACTTACGCTAACGCTATTTCTTACGTACATTTGCAGTGTAAAAAACAACGTTAGCTTTAGTGTTACCGTCAACGGAGCGATTTCTTAACCTCTCGATTGAAGTTTTCGGTATTTTCAAAGCGATAGGAGACTGCAGGTAGAGGTCTCATAGCCTCGTGAAGGTCCCTAAAATGCTTGCCTTAGGCGCACTTAAAAAAATCAATACTTAGTTTTCAGCATGGCATTGAACAAATTGCAGGCAGAGCCCTAATGTATTCAGATAGGGCATAGTACATTTTACACAACACTAACGTCGGAGGACGTAAGCACTTCCTGAATTCAATAGGCTACGCCCCTACAGCATGTACAGTGCGGCTTTAATTGTCGTACCGGTATTCTTTGGAAATACATGTAACGAAATAGTTCTAACCCCAGCTACATAGAAAACTTCATGGCGGTAAAGTCGTGTATCAGATACGAGTCCCCCTTTCCATTTAGCAGAGAGTAATTACATTTTGTTAAAGAATTGACAGAATCTTTAAAAGAGATCCTATACGCAGCTAAAATCAGCACGTTCACTTCATCACAGGTGTGTAACAACAGGCAACCTACCGATTTTGGCGCAAATGTTGATATGCCATATTTAGTGTATTTCATGTGCAATACATGTCCGAGTTAGATTCTCATGCCAATCAGTTGGTGTAATGAACACATCCAAATGCCTGTGACGAGCCTGCCTGTAGGGTTCCTTTAACAGTTGATTGTATAATCATCGTTTCTATTCCAGCACCAACAGCTTCACCACCAGCTCCAACACTGTTTTCAAAGACCTCAGTTCAGCTTGTCTTTTCCTTATCAAAGATACCATGCAAGGACAGAAACGGACCAAATGGAAAATATCAATATCAGTTAAATAAAGTATCTGATGGAACTTTGCTATTATCTGGTGATAAATCAGCTGAAACAAAGGTCTACTCTAACAGCTTATCACCTTATACTTTATACCAGTTCAGGATTGCTTTTAAAAACGATAAAGGTGTCGGCCCCTACTCAGACCTGACTGTGAGGACAGCAGAGGCTGGTGAGTGTTAATCACATTCGGCCTTCCATAAACGCCCCTAGGCGCACGGCCTAAACGCCGGATAAAACGCTCGTGTGAGACGGGCTTAAGGCTGCGGCACACGAGAGAAATTAGCTGAGCAAAATGTCATTCGATGATTTTCACTCAGTCAATTCCTCTCGTGTGTGCGACGATTCCATTCAGGCGATTCTGTAGCGGTGCGAGGCCGCAACCATTGTTTGTTTCCACGGCGTTGGTCACGGACTAAAGATGCGGTTTCTCACCGCTCGAAATTTGCGTGAATGGATTCGTAGCCTAACCCTCAAATTAAATAACATTATGATATCAGGAGCTCTTAAGGGCTCCGCACACTAGCGATTTTTTCGAGCGATTTTGTAGGCGACCGGCCTTGCGACCACAGAAGCGACTGAACATTTTTCAGATTTTTAGCTCACCTGTGGTGAGCTTATACAATGGTTGTGCGTCCGTCGTCCGTCGTCGTCCGTCGTCGTCCGTTAGCAGGGCACGTTTCGTAACCGCTGGGGCTATTGATCTGAAACTGGGTACATATATACCCCTAGGTCAGAGGACCTACCACACCCAGTTTCGGTCCGATTCGATTCTTCGCTTGGCCACCAGGTGGCTAAAACTGGAAACACAAAAAGTGCAATAACTCCTGAACTAATGGCCGGATCATCTCCAAATTTTTATCATGGGTGTACGTAATGAGGATACATAACATATATAATGGGTTTTTGATTTGACCTACTTTTCAAGGTCACAGAGGTCAAAGTTCAGAAATTGGCCTTGTGGTGGCACATTTCGTAATCGCTGGGGCTATTGACCTGAAACTTGGTACATTATATGCCCCTAGGTCAGATGACCTATGACACCAAATTTCGGTTCGATTCGACTCTTAGCTTGGCCACCAGGTGGCAGAAACCGAAAACACAAAAAGTGCAATAACTCCTGAACTATTGACTGGATCACCTCCAAATTTTTATCGTAGGTGTATCTAATGAGGGTGCATTACGTATGTAACGGGTTTTTGATTTGACCTACTTTTCAAGGTCACTGAGGTCAAATTTCAGAATATTGCTGTTCGGAGGCACATTTCGTAGCCGTGATGGCTATTCATTGACTTCAGACTTTGACACAAATACACCCCTATGTCACCAAATTTCGGTCCGGTTCAGTTCTTGATTTGGCCACCGGGTGTCCAAAACTGACACAGAAAAAGACACAGAAAAGAGCAAATTGAGGATGAAATACATTTTCGGCCAGAATGTCTGCTATCTATTTGATACACAAAGAGGAAACATATTCAAAAACTTTTAGCTAGGTGAAAACATCTCTTCTTAAATTTCCACGATCTTAAAGGAGCACGGTATTGGATCTCAAATGCGTTATTTGACTGTCGACGTAGAGGGAGCCACCTAGCGGCAGTAAGACAAACTACAAAAATGCATTACAAAATGTACACAGTAAATCGGGTCATTCGCCGAGACAAAGTCAGACCCTTGGGTTGGAGAGTGGCGCGGTGGCGCCGGCTGTCGAGAAAAAGTGGCAATACCATGCTCCTTTAAATCTACATAACAAAATGCAAAATGTCATTATTGTCAATGAAAATGTGA
The DNA here is from genome assembly GCA_002633025.1 of Notospermus geniculatus. Classification (NCBI taxonomy): domain Eukaryota; kingdom Metazoa; phylum Nemertea; class Pilidiophora; order Heteronemertea; family Lineidae; genus Notospermus; species Notospermus geniculatus. The sequence goes on from NMRB01000841.1 coordinate 158,808, forward strand.
AATTCTGAAAATAATCTTTTTTAATGTGAACTGGTCCCATGTCCTTGAGCTGCTCTGCTAAATATAGCCGCTGCTCTAGGACAAAGGACTAGTCTATTAAACCTTCATATTTCCTAAATTTTAAATGTTAATTAATTTATGTACTCGTAGCCTACTGTACTATTGTTACAATAATAATCCACCTGTACTCATTTGAATTTGAATTTGAGTGTTTACATGGTTTATGGCACAAAAATAAAAACTAGAAAGACATATACCGGTACAAGTTTACCTTTAAAGCCTATGTATGAAGCGCAATATGTATCCAGCATTTTTATTTCGAATTTTGTAATAAATTATTGGTGAGTATTTTGCGGTAGCCCTAGTAGCAAATAGGCCCCTAATTAGCCCTTATTACTCATCAACTGTGACAGTGTTCCTGTGTTTTTCCCTTTCATCATAAGCACATGTCAGATAGCCGCCATCTTGTTCATGCTGGTGCAGTCTGTGGTCTCATTCTTCCACTACCTTCAGCTTGGCTGATTGCTTCCTTATCAGTTGTTTATAGGCCTATAGCTTGTTGCAGCATCTTTTGAGGTGCCATTTGACACTTTTGATCAATTGGAAATCAGGCAGAAATCGTGAGTAAGCCCAAATAAAAGTAGAGGCGCTGATCACCATGATCATCATCATATGCATATCATGCTGCCATGCATGATGCATGCATGCATGGCATTGTGCCTGCATGCATGATGAGCCTTGCTAGGCCTACCCTGTGGCTATGACATGTCCAAGGCCTTCTATGTATGTACATGATCATGCACATGGCGTGCACTGAGTCTGAGAAGTGACACGTGTTCGCTTGCTACTACGATTCGTGCATTTGTCATGTTTGTTCAGGCATGGCTGATGGCTGGCTTGCAGTAGGCCCCCTAGGCCTAGAATTATTGAATGCCATGATCCGAATGATCATGCAGTATTCCTCCTAATAATAGGCCCCTGTTAGTATTATCAATGAGGCTGGGCCTTCCGGTAGGGGCATCCTCCCAGCGGCCACAGCAGGGGTTTTTACCTTGCTCTTCTTCATCCGCTCACACAAACCCCTGCCGACATTCGCCGGAATCCATTGGAGTATCAAAGCCATTCCAGCAAATGTTCATCCCCACCACCTCATCCCAAGAAGGCCGGTGATTGATACACATGAACTACGCAGGTTTGAACAAAGCTCCCAGGACAAAGCTCTCCCAGCAGGTCAACATGAAATGACTCCAGCGGCATCTGTTTGACGACGTGTGGCCTGAGAACGATATACATTCTGTGCAATGAATGTAGGTTAGGCTGAACTCAACTTAAGTTGAATCCAGCGGTGTAAATAGGTCAATGGTCGGCATGGGTCAGCATAAACCAATGTCAGCTGCTTGGCTGTGAATATTACAAGGGCCGTTATACATGTATACGTGTAACTGATCTCTAGTTAGGGTGAGGTGGGGAAGCTGACGTACTTCAGCATTGTGCTGTGCGTGACACTACGATACAATCTACATGTAATGCCTGTCATCATAAGGTGACTCAGAAATGGCGTTTGCTGATTGGGCGCATTTTCTTTTGCGCCAAATACCCAGCAAATCAGGCGGATGTTCTCAGGGGTTTGTCTGCGGTGACGAAGGGAGCTAGCAGTAAGAACGCCTGATGGTATTCTCAGGATGGGTAGGGGCCTAGGCAAGCAAGCTAGCGGTAGCCTACCCTAGTAGCTAGGCCTAGCTTAGCTAGACCTTCGAAAAGTCCAGGGGTAGCCGCATAGAAACTCTGCTAGCGGAGCCCATCTACCAACTATAGTCATATAGCTACCATAAATTGCGGACCATGTTTACATGGCGTCAGTGACGTCACAATGCATCAGCATGTGTTGGATGCACTACGGCGTCGCGTCGCATCGTCCGCAGTTTTCGGTACACATCTATAGTGCTGTACATTTCTCCATAGGCTACCACAGTAGTACAGAACAAGTGATTCACACATCCATTATTTATCTCTTTCAGCTGACGCAATTCCAAGGTAGACCTGCTCCCACATTGGTCACACGTGCTGCATTGAGTGTGAGGAAGGTAATACTGGTAGCATACTCCAATCTTTACCTTGAGCAGTGGATGTTGGCATTCTTCCCAAAGTAACAGTTCTGATTGGAGGTCAATTCAACAGAAGCATCATAATTGAGTGCAGTGTACTGTACCATTCAGTTGACACACAAAAAATACTAGTGGCAGTGCAAGACTGTTTGAACTAATTTGTGAATTGAAAATTTCCAGGCAGAACGTCAACATCCAGTAGTCGAGGTAGAAATCAGTCAAGTTATTATTCTCATTAACCCTCACAGAGCCAACTGCTGACTGTTTTTAGCCCGCTTGGCCGCAAGGCCCAGCAGGGCTTAAGCTGTGGTTGGGGTCATTGAGTGGTGGTCTGTCGTGCGTTAGTCCGTACGGCGGTCCGTACGGCGGTCCGTACGGCAGTCCATACGGCGGTCCGTACGGCGCTACGTCCGTAAACTTTTGGCTTGTTAGCGCTCTAGCACCTTTATTTTTCGACGAATCTTTTTGGTCTTTGGTGGGTGTGTATATGGGCCTAAGATCTAGGTCGAGTTCGATTTTGAGCACGGTTGGATTCCTAGTTTGGCCTCCAGGGGGCGTTTCGTGGAAAACTTCAAAGGGCTATATTTTGATAACGGAGTGAGTTGTTGTGTTGAAACTTTGTACACATGTACCTCTATGTTATAGCAACTTACAGACAGCATTTCGGTGAAATCTGATTCTTGACATTGCCACTAGGGGGCCAAAACGAAAATCACCAAAAGTGCTATTTCTCCCTAATTAGGCGACGGATCTTCATCTAATTTTGATGATGGGTATATCTGGTGAGGATACATAACATAGTACCCCAGTTTTTAATTTGACCTACTTTTCAAGGTCAGAGAGGTCAAAGTTCTACAAAAGTAACGAACCTGCCGCAGTTCGTCATTATTGCACCGAGCAACTTCATATCTTGCATAAATGTGTATTAGAGGGGTACCTTCAAAAATACCAAGTTTCGGCCTGATTGGACATCCAATATGGCCGCCAGGTGGCGTAACCTGAAAATCATCTAAGTGCTATAACTTGGGAACGGCTTGACCCAGAGTGCTCAAACTTGATATTTAGCTCCCTCTGGATGACCTTTAAGTGCATGTCAAATTTTGGCCTGGTTTGATTTCCAATATGGCCGCCAGGTGGCATAACATGAAAATCATTAAAGTGCTATAACTCGGGAATGACTTGGCCCAGAGTGCTCAAATGTGCTATGTGGCTCTCTCGAGATGACCTATGTGCATGTAAGGTTTTGGCCTGATCGGACATCCAGTATGGTCGCCATGGCGTGTTTGTACTTAGATATGGCTTAAGTGGGATTGCTGATGATATCTGCCAGTACCACTGTGCTGTCAAGCCAAGCGGGCACAGTGCCATTGGCACTATTTTTATACATTTCAATTCAATTTTGAGTTCTTGATTCATGTTAACACTCCCAAGATTTAACTGCTAAACATTTTATTAGTATTCTGTTCGCCAGTTCAGAACAAATAATTCACATGTTTATTTTTGTCTCTTTTTCTAATTTCAGATTATTACTCAATTCCTTGGAAGGTTTTCGACGAGAGAGTGTCCTGTCGTGACTGTCTGCGTACAGTTCCAAACTGTCTTGGTGCAGTTCTGGCCGTCAGCGTACGGTGCCAAATTCAACTGTCAGCGCACAGTTAATCGCGAGTGCCAGCGTGCATTTGTGCCTGCCGGGTAACTCTGGCATAATTCTCGTTTTGAGAATTTTGCGTAACGCTGCTGGCGCTTTCTCAAGTTGCGTTCCCTGCTTGAGACTGCGTGCAACTCTGCACGAGTTGTACTGCCCAGGTTGTCTGCACGACAAGCCCATAGCAGCACAGCAGGCTGCACGCCTGTTCAAACCATATTGAGACAGCTAACAGAAATACTGAGACAGCTAACAGAAATAGTGAAAGCAAACAATACAATACTGAAACAAAGCAAATATCAAAACTGAACAATACAAAGCAAAAGAAAACTGAACAGCACAAAAAGCAAGAGCAAATTCTAACCAAGCATTATATTTCAGCAATTATATTCAGTCATTACCAAGACACGAAGACACCGTTGACAAGCTGAAAAGTAAGGAAGTCAAACCTGGTGATTATTTCCAAATTGCCTGTAAACCTTTCTACCAATACTGCTGTACTTTTACTGCATTTTCTAAGAATAAATACTTGTTTCAAGATTCCTCTTCTGCAACGAAATTTGTTATTCACTCGCTGTGTTGTTTACTGTGATTTATACATTACTGTCATTGTAATAGGTAATTATTCTGAAGATAGAAACTCCAGTTAGTATTGAGTGAGTCTTGGAGTAAAGATCATTTTGCAGGATTCAAGGACTGAAGTCGACTGGCCAGCGAGCCTAGCTGAAGATTGCCTGCATATTCCTTTACTTTGGCTTCTCTATTCATAGACTTACACTTTGTTCTTTGTGCTGTTGAAGAGCAACTGATACTTCCAGTTAGGTTCTGTAGCATAATTGCCAGGGGTGTGGTGTGCTCTGTTTTGTTTTAAATACCAAATCCTGACGACCCTTGCTCAGGAAATACAGGTAAATTCAGGAGTGTACTTCCACGAGTAGTGAAGTTTTTTGGTAGCTGTCTGCGATACAAGTTGTGGGTAAGCCTATCTTGTTTGGCTGACATATTCTGCTGTAGATTTTGGCTACAGACCTAAACCCCAGTCTTTTAATCTTTGTCATTCAGGCAAACTACTGGAAATCTTGTAGTGTCTGCTCTAAGCAAGTTGATTTTATTGGTGTTGAACAGCTGAGGTGCAAGGAGACAGTTCACCGCTGAAGTCTGAGCTGTGTTACCCCAACAACATGATATCTCTAGAACAGTATCGATCATCAGTGGGATGTTTCTATTACAGAGCGATAAGTAGCAAGAGAAATGACACTCCCTTATGTGGATGCAAGAGGAAGGTAACAGTAAGCAATGTTGAAGACCATCGCGAGTACACTTTATCAGAACTTTATGGATATAACATTTGGTTTGATGAGATCACAAATCAAGTTCCAAGTAAATATAAGGAATTGGAAAGTCTCCAGATGGCTGCCTATTACTCGTCTGTTCAAAGCACTTGTGAATTCTACTTTTCTTTCTGGCTTCTGTTGAACTTGGTCCTGTATTATGTGTACAACTCCAATAAATTAAAATTAGCAGGTGATGTAGAAAGTAATCCAGGACCATGTGACATTCCAATAGCAAGTGTTACCAGAGGAAACTTTCACCAAGGGAATGCAACAAAATTTTCAGGTAACAGCATTGGCAAACAGTGTGTTCTCAATTGTGTGAAAGCATTGATATTTTCTCAAATTAAAGCACCACAACAATGGACAGCTGCTGATATGGACAAGATTTTAGGGCAAGGAGATGCATTATATAAAAAATGGGAGATAAGTGGATACATGGCAATTGACCAGATACATCCATATGTTGAATTTTCAAACAGTCATTTCTTTAACTTGAAACAAAAAGGCATCACAAAGAACATCGTTTTTGGCAGAAGTGTCTTCCTTGCTGAAGATGACACATCCCCGTACATCACACCAGAAACTGCTGTCCAAGATCTTGTTACTTCTGGTCTCTCCATTTTAATCATTGGGACGAATGCTGTTGCCTTGCTCTATAACAACACAAGTTATTTTCTTTTTGATTCTCATAGCAGAAATAGATATGGCGATCCTGTGGAAGATGGCACATCAGTCTGTCTACAGATCAATGACAAATCTGATGTAGTGAAATATCTTATCAGCCATGCATCAAAACTTGGATGTAACACTTTTGACTGTAACAATATCCAGATTACTTACTTTAAAGTCAAATCAGTGTCAAGAAAAGCATTCAATTTAGGCCAGAAAAGATCCAATGGCGTTCAGGTGTTGACCACTGACAATCCATTGCACCATGATCCAGCAAGTGATCTAGACAGATATTTCAAGGACCAGAAAGAGAAACTTTCCCGAAAGGAGTACATGAGACAACTGATGCAAGAAAAAAGAAAGGATGTCAGTTACAGAACTATTGAAAAGATGAAGGACCGAATCAATAAAGGTACCACTCGCAAAAATCCTGACTACAAGAAACGTGAACTTGAGAGTAAGCAGCTGAAGCGAAGTGATGCCGCATATAGGAAGCATGAACTTGACAGCAAGCAACTGAAGAGAACTGATTCGAACTACAAGACAAAAGAGAGGGATATGGAAAGACAAACAAAGCAACTGAAACGACAACAGGCAGATTATAAAAAACAAGAACTTTACAGTAAACAACAACAGAGGAGTGATCCAGAATATATGAAACAGGAACTTGTCAATAAACAATTGAAGAGAAGTGATTCATACTATCAAGCAAAAGAGAGGGATTTGGGAAGACAAACAAAACAACGAAAGCGACAACAGCCAGAATATAAGAAACAAGAACTTGACAGCAAACAACAGAAGAGATGTGATCCAGAATATAGGAAACAAGAACTTGAGAGTAAACAACAGAAGAGAAGTGACCCAAAATATAAGGAACGAGAACTTACCAGTAAACAACTAAAGAGAAATGATCCAGAATATAGGAAATCTGAACTTGACCGTAAGCAGCTAAAGAGAACAGATCGCAGTTACCAAGCAAACGAGAGACTCATAGCAAAACGAAGCAAACAGAACCTGCGAAACAATCCTGACTTTCAGCAAAGTGAACTTGAGAGGAAACAGAGGAGCAGAATGAGTACATGTGCACAAGCAAAAGAAAAAGAAAATAAACAGAAAAGTCGTACAAAACCAGAAATCTATACACCAGAACAGGAAAAAGACGTCCGGAGGAAAAGAAAGCTGAGATGTGATGAAGAGTTTCAATTCAAAGAGAGAGAGCATAAAAGATACAAAAGAAGCTTAAACAGAGAATTCAAGTTGGCAGAACGTAGCAGAAATACTGCACAAAGAAAACAGAGCAGAAAGAAAATGGAAGTTAAAGAAAAGGAAACAAGGAATAGACTCCAAAGCAGACACGGGCAAACCCTTCAGGAAAATATTAAAATATTTCATGAAAATGTGTCAAATGGCCCATTATATGTATGTTCTTCTTGTCAACAGACATGGTTTAAAGAGTCTGTGATCAAAGTAAATAATGTAAGTGTCAGAACTGAATATCAGCAGTTACTATCTGATTGTCTGACTGGATATAAATCTGTTGATGATATTGAATGGATATGCAGAACATGCAGAGATTCTATTGGCAAAGGAAAGATACCAAAGCTGTCCATAAAGAATAATGTTGGATTTCATCCGAAACCTTCTGAACTTGAACTACATCAGCTTGAAGAAAGGCTCATTTCACCTCGTATTCCTTTCATGCAAATGCGAGAACTTCCTGTTGGTGGCCAAAAAATGGTACGAGGAAATGTTGTCAATGTTCCTGTCAATGTTACACAGACTGCATTGTCACTCCCAAGGAATTTATCTGATATTGAGACAATTCCTGTCAAATTACGGAGACGAAAGCAATACAAAACAAATGTATTCAGTGAAAATATTCGTCCAACTAAAGTGTTAAAAGCTCTGAAATGGTTAAAAGAACATGGACCTCTCTACAAAGATATCAATGTGGACCTAAGCGACCATTGGTTGGAATCACTCAGTCAAGAAGAAACTGGAGACTTTGGCCACTTCTTGGAAAAAACACATCTTCAACAGACAGAACCAATTCCAAGCACTTCACATAGTGGTAATCATTCTGATGACAGTGAAGAACACAGACAGGAAAAAACAGATTCTGAACATACTGAGGCAATCCCAAGCACTTCAGATGATCATAGTGATGAAAGTCGTCAACAGAAACAGGAAAAAGTATACACTAAACACACAGAGCCAATTCCTAGCACTTCTCAGGACCATTCTGATGATTGGCAGGAACAAAGGCAGGACAAAGATATGAAAGAAGATAACACTGAAGATGATGATGAGGATGATGATAACTTCAGCGAAGTTGACGAAACTGAAAGAGTATCAGGAAATATGGATACACAATGTTGGATTCCCCTGAAATCTGCGAACCACAGGAATACATATTTGCACCTGGAGAAGGACAAACACCAATAAGTTTGTACCATGATGCTGATGCAGAGTTCCTTTCTTTCCCAACGATATTTTGTGGACATCGCAGAGCAGAGACAGAAATCCCAGTGCATTACAGTGACATTGCCAAATATGAATTAAGATCTGTAGATCGACGGGCATCTACCAATGTCGCCAATATTTTCTTTAAGTTGAAGAAATTACAACTCAAACAGATCTCTGACAAAGTCACTTTGGCTCTTCGACGCTGCAAGACTCAAGGAAACATTTACACTGCTGAACAAATGTTGGATGATGAAGTGCGCAATGGAATGGTACGCCTGGATGAGGGATACTACATATTCAGAACAATTCGTAACTCGCCACCTTACCTTGAAAACAAGAAAAAACAAGTGTTTGCAATGATTCGCCAACTTGGTATTCCAACATTGTTCATATCTCTATCAGCTGCTGATACCAAATGGGTTCCTTTACTGAAGACATTGGGCAAATTAATTGACAACATAGATTACACTGATCAGCAAATAGATGAATTCAGTTGGGAGACAAGAAGTCGTCTTTTAAGTGCAGATCCAGTAACGTGTGCCAGGTATTTTGACCACAGATTCCAGCAGTTTATGAAAATCGTTCTGAAAGGACCACACAATCCATTAGGTGTAGTAAAGGATAGTTTTTACCGAGTAGAATTTCAACAAAGAGGCTCCCCGCATGTTCACATGGCCTTATGGATTGAAAATGCTCCAACATATGCAGATGCATCTGAACAAGAAGTTGTTGAATTCATTGATTCACTCATTAGTGTGTCTTCTGATGTCAGTGATGAAGAAAGAGACTTCTTGGCATTGCAGTACCACAAACACTCAACAAAAGGTTGCAGAAAAGGTAATGGTAGGAGTGCAATTTGCAGATTTGGATTTCCAATGCCACCAATGAGAACAACTCGAATTTTAGAACCGCTGTCCCCTGACACTCCTGAAGATGACAAAGCATCATACAAAGAAAAATTCAAGAGAATACAGGAAACTCTAAAAGAAATGGGTGATGGGAAGGATGTGACCATGACGTTTGATGAATTTCTACAGCAGTTAGAAATGACAGAGGAAGAATATATCAAAAGTATTCGATCATCATTGAAATCTGCTAAAGTATTCTTAAAAAGACGCCCCTGTGAAATTCGAATCAATCCCTACATGAAACATCTTCTGAGGGCATGGCAAGCTAATCATGACATACAGTTTATTCTTGATGGCTACGCTGTCGCCGTTTACATTATTGCCTACACCTGCAAATCCCAGAAAGGAATGAGTGCCCTCCTTGATACAGCAGCTAAAGAAGCAAAGTCTGATAACATGCATCTTAAACAGGCCGTGAGACACATCGGTAATAGATTCCTGAATGCTGTGGAAACTGGAGCCCAAGAAGCCGCTTACCTCGTACTTCAGACCCCTATTACCCGCTCATCAAGAGAAGTTCTCTTCATCAACACAAATAAACCAGAAGAACGTCCATTCATATTGAAAGACAAATCTAAGCTAGAAAAGATGGACCCTCATTCAACTGCAGTACAAACACAAGGACTTATATCACTCTATGCACGAAGACCTCGTTGTTTACACAAATACTGCCTTGCTGATTATGCATCACAGTTCACAATCAAATACCCAAAGACTTTCACTGATGATGATCCTTTTCAAGATAACTTAGAAGATGATCCGACTAATGAAGTAAATCAACTCAATGTAAACAATGATGACATCCCTGAAGTGAACATAAATGAGGACAATGATGACGAGGTTGATTTTGAAATCGAGACCCGCTATGTTCTGAGAAATGGCATTACAATTACCAGGTTGATTTTGAAATCGAGACCCGCTATGTTCTGAGAAATGGCATTACAATTACCAAGAGAAAAAATCCAAGAGTTATTCGATATGTCAACTTCAGTAAAGATAATGACTCTGAACAATATTACAGAGAACGCCTTTTACTGTACTATCCATGGAGAAAAACTGAAGACAGTCTACTTGGAGGACATGAAAAATATGAACATCATTATGAACATCTCAAAAAAACCTCTGACATTGAAACAACGCGTCGACAGTATGAAAAGATCAAAGATGAAGACTTACAAGCAATGCAACAAGCTGAAGATGATGGTATTCTTGAGATGGAAGAAGATGAAGTAGAAGACACTGTTCAGAGTAAAGAATGTCTCTTCTATGACCCAGAGCGTTGCAAGTCACATCAACAATATGACCTTGCTCAAGACATTGGTGTTCCAGTTCGATCCACAGATCTCGATGTTGAGTATGTTGGTCCAAAGATTCCTGATGATCAGTTCAAAGACCTATTACAGTCCCTGAACAAGAAACAAAGAGAAATATTCACTCACATTACCCAAACAATAAAAACTACAGAGGAAAAACAGTACTTATTTCTCACTGGCGGTGCAGGTGTTGGTAAATCACAGGTTGTAAAAGCATTATATCAATACCTCTTGAGATATTTATGTTCAGCTGAAGGCCAAGATCCTGATGAACAAATCAAAGTTTAGACTATAAACCCCTCAACAGTGAAAGGCGAAATACACTTAGAGCAAAATATCTGCATTTGAAATTTCTCATCATTGATGAAATATCTATGGTAGGATGCAGAATGTTCAATTTCATAAATTTGAGATTGCAAGAAATATTAGGTAGCAATGTACTATTTGGTGGAGTCAATGTCCTGGCCATTGGTGATATGTACCAACTTCAACCAGTCTTTGACAGATATATTTTCCAGTCGCTCCCACATGGATATGGACCCCTAGCAACTAATCTCTGGACAGAACATTTTCACATGTTTGAACTTGACCAAGTTATGCGACAACAAGGTGATGCAAGATTTGCCAATATCCTCAACAGATTGAGAATTGGGAAACACACTGATGATGACATAAAATATCTTCTTCAACGTCAAATATCTGCTGGAGAACCAGACTATCCAAAGGACATACCCCATCTCTACGCTCTCAGGGATTTAGCACATACTCATAATACTACTCTGTTTGAAGCAGTCACCACACAAAAAACAACTGTGAATGCTCAAGATGAAATTCTAACTAACTGTTCTCCAAATGTGCGCCAGAAGATACTTGATAGTGTGAAAACAGTGGACATGTATAAAGAACAGGCTGGCCTGTCTAGATCACTGAACATTGCAGTCTCGCTCATTTACTCCACATCAGTCAATCTTGATATCAATGATGGTCTTGTGAATGGTGCCTCCTGTATTGTTAAGCACATACAGTACATGCAAGATTTGCAAAATCCAGCTATCATTTGGGTCAAATTCAATGATCAAAAAGTTGGTCGGGACCAAAGAAATAAACATCGGTCCAAATACACTGCCGAGATTGACAAATGCTGGACCCCAATATTTGCAGTTAGCCGACAGTTTCCTTGGGGCAAGTCACATTTCATAATCAGAACTCAATTTCCCTTGAAACAGAGTAATGGTAGAACTGTTCATTCATCACAAGGTGGTACTTTCGACCAAGTTGTTGTAAACATGAACAGATGCCCTAGAACCTTTTCGCACATTCATTATGTTGCCTTGAGCCGTGTTAGATCAATATCTGATTTGTATATTACTGACCTAGCAGTAGATAAAATCAGCCAATCTTCAGCAGTACAAGAATACATGTACAAAATGAAGGCAGAAAAGTCCCTCCAACTGTGCTTTACACCTGTTTACCAAGAAAGACAATTCCATGTGGTCTTCAATAATGCACAGTCTCTCAGAAATAATTTTGAACATTTGAAGACAGATGACATGATTATTAATGCCTCTGTCATTGGGATAGCAAATACACAAAAGCCACTAGTCCAGTTTGCAAATGAAGTGACAATGCCAAATTTTGAAGTAACCCGCACAACCCCACGTGAAGATGATAATGAACAAGAACCACATCAACTCTTTCTGTATATTAGACATGACATTCAAATCATTGAAAAAACCTGTTATACCGATGATCATATTAAAGCTGTTTGTGCCCGTGTTTGTCCTCAGCATCATCATGAACTGTTCTCCATCGTAATGGTGTATGTCACTCCAAAATGCTCCATTGAAAACCTAACAAAAGGAATAGAAAAATGTCTAGCTGCTACTACTCGGCATCAGACAGAAAAATGTATCATTATGGGAGACTTCAATACTAACACCACAGCTGAAAATGACAATGAAAGATACAATGAAACAGTCACACAATATTTGAAATTCAAGTTCGGTTTTCAGCAGTATATTCATGTCAAGTCTACAAACTATAAATGGATAAATCCAAATGACAAACGAAAAGATGCCACTGTAGATTTAGTATTTGCCAATGACATTGCTGCTCCAAATTTAGCCTCTGTTCATGTTGTTAACAACACATGGTCCAATCACAAAATCTTGCATGCAGTCATAACATATCAACCACAACTACTGAAAGTTGTTTTCAACAATGCCAGATCAGTCCACAGCAACTTTGAACACCTCAGACATGATCCAAATATAACCTCTGCCTCTGTCATTGGATTTGCTGAATCTAGACTGAAACATTCTGATGCAGACAACAAATATTTATTGCCTGATTTCCAACTTATCCGCCATGATCAAAAAACACCCTACACATCAGCGCGACCTCCTCATGGCTTAATGTTGTATGTTAAAAAAACAATTGACATCAAAGAAACCAACTTCTACCATGCCCAGAACTTTGAAGCAATTATGACATGTCTGCACCCCAAAACATCAAACAAAGTTGTTCATATTGTCATAGTTTATGCATCACCTAGCTGTTCTTTCTTCGACTTGAAAGAAAATATTTCAGCATGCCTCCTATCATATGAACCAGATGAAGATTACATTGTCATTGGTGACTTTAATATGAAATCAATTGTAAGTGGTGAAAACTACAATGCTAAATTAGAAACATTCATGCTTAATGAATATAATTTCCAACAATTTGTCACCAAGGAAACTACTAACTATCACACAAAGTTAGATCTTGTTTTTGCAAACAAAAACTTGGATGCTGTTGAAGTCATTAATAATTATTGGTCGGACCATAGCATGATCTATGCTGCTTTACCACTTTCTAGTTACATTAACCTCCACTAACCAGATTCTCACTGCATGCTTAATATGGAATTTCAGATATGAGTACAGCTCAAATATCAAAAATTATTTGCAGCAAGGACAAATTTCCGCTAAGTGTCATTCAAGCAGCCCTTCCGATTACAAAATGAACAGCTCAATTAACAGCTCAATTACGAAGAAATCAGTCACAACATGAAAACCAACCTTAATGAGGACATCATCTATAGACCATTTCATTTCTTCTGCTACATTCATTCACTCATAAATGACCGAGGAATTTATCTTTCTATGAACCTTTGCAACCCTCTGGAACTCAAGGCTTGCCCTGGAACATTTTGATTTAACATTTGTCATTTGTTTTTCTGGTACATTCACCCAGGTGAGCACATGGTCCATGGACCATTTCATTTAGCTTTTGTTGACTTGTTTGCGACAAATGCTTCTTTGGAAGATCAGTGATGTCGTGGATGACATCATTGATCGACCGCAAAGGTAATTACGGCAGGCGACGTAGTAGTCGCATCGGTAGTCGCCCCCATTTTAGTCGCCAGTGCGCGGAGCCCTTTAGCAGACTAAGGTTAGAGATAAACAGTACTGTTTATCTCTAACCTTAGTCTGCTAAAGGGCTCCGCACACTGGCGACTAAAATGGGGGCGACTACCGATGCGACTACTACGTCGCCTGCCGTAATTACCTTAATTACGTAATTATATATACTAAGTTGTTGTACCGGTATGGACTTGGACATTCTATCCTTCCACGTGCCCATGCTGGGTGTATTCATAATAACTAAATCACATTAATTATACCATAAACTGATTAATTCTAATTATCTGTTTATACAGCTCCTGGTCAAGTCGGAAGCATCAGTTTGGAAAAATCAGCTACTTCCGTTAAAATAAAGTGGACAAAACCCACGGCACCGAACGGGGTGATAAAACACTACATAGTCCAGTACAAACATCTACGATACGGAAAGGTGGCTGACGGATGTCCAGTGACTAATCCTTCTTGGACTCGCAAGGAAACAACAGGTCCTCTACTTGAATATACTGTAAACACGTGCCCTTATTGCTCCTATGATTTCAAGGTACAGGCAGAGAATGGAGCTGGGGTCGGTCCAGAAAAAGTTATGAACAACGCTTTAACTCCCGCTTCCGGTAAGTCTGTCATATTAGGGAGGTTTAGAAATCATGCGCTGAACATAAAATTTACGACAACTTTATTTTACACATTAAAGGGACTCTAGAGGGAACCGGCTATTAGGCTACTATGAGTACCATTTAGCTTCAACCAGCTGGCGCCACTGGTCAGCACGTCCAGGGCAGAATCGCGGGAAATTCTATAAATAGCTCTGGGGAACCCATGATGATGTCACGTCAGCCATGGAATTCCGAGCGTTAAAAATAGATACACCTCATGGAAAACCTCCACGGTCTGGTGGAACAAACTACTGTTATGTAATTAGATTTAGAATAATTATAATCCCATTTCATGTACCTCAGAATACTCAGAGGTTTATTGTACACAGTAGTTTGCACAGTTGGGGCATTATAGCAGTACTTCCACCTATCCGAAATCCCCGGGTTTTTTAGACCGGTGTCTTCCCCGGGCTTTTCAATACATTGCAATTGCATGGCGGCGAGCTCGCCGTGTCTATTAGACACGGCAAAAAATAGGTGTACGCGCAAGAAACCCGTGTTTGACACGGGGTTTTCGATAGGTGGAACTACAGCTTATGTTGGGGTCGGACTTGAGCCAAAGGAAAGCTGAAGTTGACTTTTCTCAATGCTTCGAGCATAGGGAAAGTCTAACGTTTATGGAACTCTGAGTGCCAAATAGATATACAGAAATGTAGTCAGGGGTTTGAGAGAAATGGACTAATTGGAAATATAAAAATCTTAGTCAGATTTGTGCATTTGAAGATGTGTATATTAATATAGCGCCCGTCGAATCAGAGGCACTGCACTGTACACTTCATTAACCGAGTTCTCGGGGAAAACTTGATGATAAAGCTTTGTTTTTAGCTCACCTCTGTGAGGTGAGCTTCTCCCATGGTGTGTCGTCCGTCGTCGTCGTCCGTCGTCGTTAACAGGGGTGGCATGTTTCTAAACCGCTTGGGTTACAAACTTGAAATTTGGTATATTATTATTATTATTTATTGACGAAAACTTTAGACCAGCCGGCCTGTAGTACATTTATACAAGGAATGGACGGCACATGGATGGTAGCAAACAAGAGCAAAACTAAGGGTGAAGTCGGAAAGCCTCGTGGACGAACCTGGCCAGACTCCGCTGTTCTCGTTTCCTATCAGTTTTAAGTAACTGGATAAATTTATAAACACTGGGTCTATACCAATAGTACCTTTTGATGAACTCACGCCGCAACTGAGCGAACTTTGGACAAATTAAACACATGTGATATTCATCTTCGAGATCATTCGTATCACATTGTTGACAAATTCGTTCCTCTCGAGGCACACTAACTGGTTTATGCCATCTACCAGTTTCAATACAAAGATTATGCGATGAACAGCGGAGTCTAGTCAGGGCCGTCCTCAAGGCTTTACTTCTGATATTACACAAATATGGTGAGATTTCATAGTCATTCACCTTTAACTGTACGAACAAATTAAGTCGACTCATCTGTCCACATTCCACTTCCCAAGTTTGAGAATAACAATCTCTAACCCTTTGTCGGAATAGGGATACAAAGACCTTAACATTACCAACTCCCTGGGCCTCCCAGACATCTCCAAAACCATATCGTTCAAGTAAATGTTTCACACGCTTAGCCCAATTCCTACCTCTACACCTTAATAGACCAGCATAAGAAATTTGTGGATAGCGCCCCTCATCCATGGAAAGTACCTTTAACCACAGCTGGATGATCAAAATATGAGTCTCTTTCAACACAGGCAAACGTGCACATTCCGCCCTCACAGCATTGTTTGGAGTATTGCCTCTTACACCCAACAATCTTTTCAAAAAAACTGTTTGGACCCGCTCAATCTCAGAGCTTGGAGCAAAGCCCCACACCCCCATACTGTACTTGTAGATTGGAGCTACACAAGTATCAAAAAGACTGAGTGTAGTTTGTACCCCCAGATCTCCGAACTTACGCAAATTAGCATACAATTTGAATAAAGCACAATTAGCTGAACGGGCAGTCTGCTCTATGTGATATCTCCACTTACCAGTGTAATGGAAATAAACCCCTAAATATTTATAACAAGGCACTATCTCAACTTCCTCGTGTCCAAAATACCATTTCTCATTTTCATGCAAATCCTCACCTTTTCTAAAAACAAC
>NMRB01000841.1:175850-192958 GCA_002633025.1 Notospermus geniculatus
CGGCAGAAAATGCTTTGTTAAAAGGCAGCGGACCGAGAATATAACAAAGAATTTGTCGGGCAGTGATGAAACCGCGGCCTTTAGGCCTGAACCCACTGTCGCGTTTTCCCGCCGCGGTTTCATCACTGCCCGACAAATTCTTTGTTATATTCTCGGTCCGCTGCCTTTTAACAAAGCATTTTCTGCCGGTGCGTTTCCCCGCTGCGTGAAAACGCGTCAGTGGGTTCGGGCCTTAAAGGCTCGTTTCCACAGATGCGTTTCACGCTGCGTGATGCGTTAAATCTTTTGTTATTTTCCGCCGCTCTGCTTCCAAACAATGGGCGAAGCGTCAAAACGCTCACGCTACCGCTTCTGTGGAAACGGGCCTTAACTTGTGTCTATTTTTAACGCTGGGAATTCCATGGCTGACGTGATCATGTGTTCCCCAGCGCTATTTATAGAATTTCCCGCGATTCTGCCTTGTACCTGCGCATGCGTACTTACACTTTCATATTCGCGCCATCTATCGACAAATTTATAAACTATTATTGCGACCTGCCACCTATGATTGAGGTATTGAACTGAAAAATATCCGTGGTATCCGTGAGTTCCCTCTAGAGTCCCTTTAACCAGATTTAATATTGCATTTTCGGTACAAAACTAATGTTGTCGATAACGTTTACTTTATCGTCTGATTTCTAAACCTCACTATTTTGATATGTGAAAGGTGAGTGACGACTGCTCCAAACTCAAACGTTCATATCAGTCTCTTTTCTCTCATTCTACACCATAAATCCCAGATTATGCGAGGGTCCGTGGGTTCGATTCTGGTAGGAAGCAATGTCTTTCACCTTAGAAACCCAATTCCTATTTCACATTCTAAAATCTCAGATTCATGCGGCACTGTGATTTCAGGGTTAGGGGAACTTCGGTTGACCTGCACTACAGAATATTGCACTAACGCGATGTTCTTTATTCGTCCCACGTATTGGAACCTCTGGCGCGCCAATAGGTTATATATAAAACCCGGACTGCACGGATGGTGGAATCCGGGACAGCCTGTGGTAACAATACCACCACAAGCATCTAATAGGCTCTCGTATTCACAGGACTCTCTCCCTCCACTCCATTGGTTCAAAATGCAACGATTATTACCTTTCCTTCAAAACTGGGGATGGATAAGATTTAAGCCACATACGTAGCCTAGTTACCATTTGATTATTTATTTATACGTAGGTTACAATTTAACTTGTCACTGTATTTTGGTATTTAGTGTTCTCTTTTCTTTTCAGCACCTACTACAGGACCTCCAACCCCAACAGCTTCGAAAACATCACGTCAGATTACATTCACCTGGGCTGCAATGCCATGTGAAAACAGGAATGGACCTTTCAAGTCTTACATGTACAAATTGACTTCAGCTTCAGCGGTCATAAAAACGTCTGAAGTGAAATCTGCGTCTGTTACTCTGACTCAGCTCATCCCCTATACAGTCTACAGCTTTCAAGTTGCCTACCGTAACCAGGTCGCGCAAGGACCGTATGGATCTGTGGTCACTGTGGAGACCGATGAAGAAGGTGAGAATGAGAGAACCACAACTGACTTCCATGGTTGAGGATGAGTGGTAGAATCTGAGCACATTCGTTTGACTGATGATGATTGTCTTTTGTACGCGTCGGTCACCCACCCACGTCCTGATCGGCGTCTGCGACAACACTAGGCCATAAAGGAAATCGTTCTGGCTGGTGGGTTGAGGCGTGCCATACAGGAGCTGCATGGGGTTCAATGCACGGTTTGACCAGCTGGCACCTAGTTTTTGTTCTTGGGGGAAGTGGTCTTTGTACAAAATTTGACATTGATATTGGTGAGATTCTGGAAGTTGACTTCCTGTTTATCATCATTTTGTGTGTCAACTTTTGTGCTTTCTCTTTCTATTTGGACATTGGTGAGCAAACTTGATCGAACTGTGACTATTATCAATTCTTTATACCATGCTGAACCGCGTTCATTTCCACTTGTGCCAGGATTTGCTTTATGATGTACAGAATGATTTGGAAGCTGAAATCAAGCGGCAGGTACAGGTGTAATGAATGAGAATACCTCCCTAAGGCTTCCGTTAGGCTTCCTGTACATAGAAGTATACGGTATTCGGTATTTGGTGCACGTTTCGTAATGCACGCGTATACTAGAAAACGAACAAGCTTATTTCAAAGAGCGGTTTACATAGCCCTATACGCGGAACGGTGCACGCTATTCGCGTATACAAGGAATCGCGCTTGCACGATTTTTCCTCTGCGTATACTGACCGTGGTCGGGAGAAATTGGCATAGATTGGTCAGTTTATTCATTTCTAAATATTTTTTTCGTTGATTTTCAGCAGAAATATATTCCCGGCAATCAAAATCAAAGTAAATATTGGTATTCGTAGTGTCTGATTGTGAAACAAAGTTCAGGTTCGATAATTCAGCAAAGGAAATATTTTACATAGTACCCCCAAAATGCTAACCCCTTCTCGGTCACTCTGGGGGTTGGGTGTAAAAAACGTCCTGACACATCCTCCATATGACTTAGTACCTTCCGACAATGCAAATCGAACGACTAAATTGCCGAGTTCAGCCCAGCGTGTATCCTTTTTAAATCGCCGTATCCGTATACCGTATACCGTATAGAGTATACCGAATACCGTATACTTCTATGTACAGGAACCCTTACATAGAAGTATACGGTATACGAAAACACCGATTAACAAAGGCTTCCCGAGGATTCACGACCGTGAAGCCATTGTTCACCGGCGTTTTCGTATACCGTATACTTCAATGTAAAGGAAGCCTTATGGTAGGGCTCGCTTTACTGTGTGGCGAACATTCAAGAACAGAAAGGCATGTAGAGCGTTCCCCCATTGTCACGTTGCGGCTGAATCCGTCAACCTTTTGTTGGGGCATTGGCAAACGGGGCCACTGAAAAATACTACACCTGGTTCGAATCCTGTCTTGCCACTTTGGGGATAAATCATCCCTGCCTCTTCACGTCCGTCGCATGGGACAGTAAGCCGTGGTGCCTTCTGCCTTTGAATGGCCAAGTAAAAGACCCCATCTAAGTGAGGAACATGGATAACTTGAGATGGCCACCACACGGTACTTACCAGGGCCAATAATGCTTTGGCTTCGGCCCCGACGGAAAAATATAATACCGTCTAGACTAGTTTGGAACGGTCCTTAGAGTGGGCAAACTGTTAGGCACTCCACAACCCATAGCCTGCAAGTAGTTCTATAACCTCATATTATCAAAGTGTATCAAATAGATCTCTACACTGTTAGAAATTATTAATTTTACAATAGTAATTTTGTAGTAATTTTACAGAAATTGCCTGCAGCAGAGTCCCCAGCACTTTCTGTAAATTTATGGTATGATTCATGTTTTCCTGTATTGGTTGGACTCCATTGGACATCCCGTTATGACTTTACAATCTGAAACTCTAGAAAAGACTGTCTTTTCTAGAGTTTCAGATTGTAAAGTTCCACTTGAAAAAGACCCCGGTTGGGGTCGAAAATTCGTGAATTCTGGAGATTGACTTCTTGCTTATTATCATTTTGTGTGTCAATTTTGTGCTATTCTGTATCTTGGACATGTCATTATGATGCCTTCTGAGAGCAGTATGAAAATATAATTTGGTCAGCCTCCAGTCAAGTCTCTGTTAACATTTATTTAAGTCTGTAATTTTACAGATCCAGTCCTGGGGACTCTGCTGCACAGATTTTCTGTAAAATCATCTGTTATTTCTAACAGTGTAGCTGCCATTTCGTCAGCAGAAGAGTACGTCAGAATATAGCAAAAACTTCGTTCAATTCCGACTAATAAACATTTTTTTCAACGGTGTCTCTTTTCTAGTTCCGAGAGCACCAACCATAACAAAAGCTGGCGCACAACTGGATTCGATATCAGTGAAAGTGATTGCACCTGATCCACCACATGGAAAGATTATCAAGTATACCATTGAGATGTGGTTGAAGGGAAGAAAGGATAAAGTGACAAGTGTTAATGTTAACGCACCGGAAACACTAAAGACATTCGCCAAGTTGACAGAAGAATCTACCTACATATTCAGGGTAGGTAGTGAGCTGTGGGCCATCCATTGTTTGAACCAGTCCAACACACGAGTTCTTATACATGTGTATGGAATATAATGAACAAATATTGCGTATTATCCGGGGGATAATTGATGTTTTTAATGAATGAACTCCGATTCTGGCTGTTGAAAGGCTGGCTGATGTCGGCAGTTGATTCCCGTCTCTGCCGCCGACACAGCCGTGGCGCTACAGTGCTTGCCGTCACAGTTTGTGTGTTTCAGACGGCAGATTTCTAACAAAATGCAAAGTTAAAGTGTAAAATTGAGTTTTATTTTTATTTCTAAATCATTATATTTCATAATTCGTGCGTTTAAAAAGAAAAATGAATGTTAATTGATTCCGATTCGGTGACTTTATGCGCCAATCCGGTGTTCTTTCGACCCGGTGTTCTTATGATCCGGTCCGATCCGGTGTTCTGACGAACCCTTTGAAGTACCAAGCGCCAACCAACATGCTAACGGTAGCTGCACACAGACGAATAAGGCTCAGCCGTTTTCGGCGCAGATTACTGTTGTTTGAAATCACCAGCCATAAAACTTGGCATTGTTCAGCGGCTTGTGCCAACTGGCACAGCGTTATTTCTAAAATCAAGTGAGTTTCATGTTAGACCCCTGAAGCGCAGCATTATTGGGCAAGAGGCAAGGGCGGATGCTTGCAACTTGTGTGGCTGATTACTTTTCGCCGTCCGTATATCTATCTTATGGGAGCGAATGCTTCAAAAATGGATTTAACTACCAGTCCTTAGTCATCTGTTCAAGTGGCGCAGCCCCATTCCGGGCGCAAGCATGCCAGGGTTCTTAATAAGCGAACTGTAAGAACCTCTGATGTTCCATGGATGCAAATATGTTCTTGCACAATATATGGCCGAGCGTTATTCGTCTGTGTGCGGCTAACTTTATATCAAATTGATTTGATTTGAGGAAAAAAACTGTGCCACTTCGTGAAAGCTGGAGAACAATGCGAAGTTTTATGACTAATGATATGAAACAGATCTGCTGCGCCAACCGCTGAGCGTTATTAGAATAGAATCAGGATCAGATCTGATATCAGAATCCGAACATGATCTGATTCAGATATTTGTCCTGGGAATTCCGTTCCTCTCTGTGCGGCTAGCTCTTTGAGGACGTCCTGGATAAATTAATTCCTCCATTGTAGGCCAAGGCTTGGACATCGAAAGGAGCCGGGGAGTGGAGTGCTGAGATCAGCATCAAGACAGTCGAAGACTGTAAGTAAGATAGTTGTCAAGTATATACTACAAGAAAGGAAGCATTGATACCCTTTCCCTTTGAAATTTCCCGAGGCCACAAGTTCCCCCAAAGTTCCTGTCTTAAAACACAGGGTGCCCCCCCCCCAAAAAAAATGCACAAGCATACTTCTACTACTCAGAGCCCCAAACTACCATTAAAAATGGATGGAGAATCTTTCTAGAAGAAAGAAGATACCGGTTTATCCTGTCTCGGTCCAGTGGTTCGAGCTCCAGACCATATTTTGTAAAGCCAAATCGGGGCCTTTGATCGTGCGGAACTTGCAAGGGTCGGAAAGTTGGTAAAAAAACCTCCGACTATGCTTCACAGAGTAGCTCTGAAGGTAAAACTACTGGACTGAATCGAGGTGTCTTGGTGTTTTTCTCCCAGGAAGATTATGTAACCATTCGTGCCAGTGGTGTTGAGACTGATGGTAGCAAAATTATGCTTGTGGTTTTTTTTGAGGGGGGGGGCTACCCTGTATATCTGTGCTGTGTATTTTAATGGATTTGAAACCCTGTGAACCCTGTTTTCACAGGTCCTTAGTATAGCGGCCGTGATCCCGAATTTATCGTAGAAGATTTCGATATCTTTAGCCGTCAAAACAGCTTCAGGGGGAACTTGCGTTAACAAAAAAAAAACATGCGTAGAAGATTGTAATTTTTCGTCCACACACATTCAGCTGCGTGGTCAAACATCGATTTAGTCGCAAAAGGACATGTTTTTGTGTAATAAAGACTTTGCAGTGATATCCAATATCTGTAGTAATGCATAAATGCATTAAACTTGGCGTCCACAAGGGCGCGGACAAGACGCGGAATGCAAGTTTGGTAAATCGTCATTAATTCAGCAACCTCTCCGCATTTTCTTGAAAAATTCCGTTCACTGTCTTTACCATTCCTAAACATTTCCCGGCATTTCTGCACTTTCTGGAGAGGGTAAAATGCCCAACAGTCATTGCTCTGTGAAGGACGTTTGTAACAATTACACGTGGAAGTTCTTTTGCAACGTTTCGGGTGCATGAGCCTGAAGATGAAGCCGCTTTTGCGGCATTTCGGGTGAAAAGGTTTTTAAACCGTCGTGTTATCATTCGACAGTCTAGGGAAGGAATCGAACCAGGCGTGTCTTGAGTTTCTCACCTCTGATATTGCAAGTCAGACTTCCTTCCACATTAAAGTTCCAGGTCCTCCACGTTCAATACAAGTTGTCGAGTCAACTGCCCGGGGCTTAACGATCACATGGTCAGCACCGGAATTCCCGAATGGAGTTTTGGAAAATTACAAGGTATGAAAACTACAATGCGAACACTCTTCATTTATCTCCCTCCCATGTGTAGGCCTAGGCTATAGGCCTAGTAAAGGTGCCGCTCCACGTGACAGATTTCTATCGAAAGTTTGCTGTCAGATAGTCAATTATTGCTGTCAGACAGCAATGATTGCTGCCATACAGTACTGTATGATAAAGTATATAAAGTCAACTTCCAGAATATTTAGCAAATTTTCTTCAGGCTGGGACTTTACAATCTGAAACTCTAGAAAAGAATCAGCTGAAACCCAAATGTAGATCTGAAATATCCAACCCAAACAGGACGGGTCAGCAATTAAGGAATGAAGAGAGTCCAAGCCCCAAATAATTGGTTGCTCAACCTGACAGTGAATGTAATTAGTGAATGTAAGGCTTGACTAGGCTGAAAGGAAAGGGGTTTTATAAATTATAGCTTGGAGGAATTAAACTAACAGTATAATTCCCTCAAGATTATAGTAAGGGCAATTTATATTAAGAAAATGTATTGTATACAGTACTGTATGACAGCAGTTATTGCTGTCTGCAATAATTGACTATCTGACAGCAAACTTTCGATAGAAACTTGTCACGTGGAGCGGCGCCTTAAAGTTGCAATGTGGGCAGGTGGTAAGAATCATACTTCTAGTCTACTAATCTAACCTCTCCAATCGCTGTGCAGAATAATTTCTACGGTCCATATAATCGGCTTTCTCATGATTTTTCGTTGCGTGGCATTGTTGATACCAAACATGTAGCCTATTGATTTGAATGCAGCTTATTTGTGCCCCTGTCTTCTCCTTCGATGCGGTTGTTAATGGTAACAAAGATAAACACATCGTCAAGTCTGAGCCAACACCTACGAGCAAGGAGTCGACGCTTACTGGCCTAACACCAGCAACAGAATACAACTGTAGGATTCATGCCCAAACAGCCATCGGATATGGACCGGGTGTTTCTGTTAGGAACTGGACTCGGCCAATAAGTGAGTTTTTCGGTGGTATCCATTCTATGGACCAAGTCCATTAATGGACTGAGTAACTTGGACTGAGTGCTAAAAAAGATATAAGCAATAATAATGAATGATATCACCATAAATTGGTAAGAAATGATTGTCTTCAATATGTAGAACGTGAAAAGAGTTAAGAAAAACAAAACTATAACGTCTTGTTCTTCGCTGAGCCGACCTGAAATCCCCAAGTTACATCAACCCAATAGCGCTCCGCACTCAGTCTTTAAATAGTAACAAAACATGACGTGGCACGCCTTTCGAACGATTCACGGAATGCGATGCTGGGAATTTTGCAACCTCGTTCCAAAGATTGCTCCTATAGGCTGTGATACAGGTATGCCGTCCTGCGACTGATTCGAAATGGGGCTACCTCATCCCTACGGTGTTTCCTGGAAATACCGATACCCAGAAGTGTTGATTCTAAAATGCAGAATGTATAGGCTAAGTGGAACGTAATTCACTAAACTCGTTTTTTTCTGTTATTCTGTTGCTTTCGTTCTCTTGCTGGAGAAAAATGAGGGAAGTAGGCCTACTAGTCTTATCAGTACCTGCGCATCCTTTCATATTAGGGAGGTTTCGCAAACGCCCGGTTAGGCCATACGGCGACGTTTATCTATTGTTTGGGTATACCCACACAATAGATAAACGTCCTCGTATGGCCTACTGGGCGCTTGCGAAACCTCCCTGAAATCTACAAAACGGCTTGTTTATTGCGTTTGTCACATTTTGGCACTCGGACTATAGTCCAAGTTACTCAGTCCATTTTGGACTCAGTCCATAGAATGGATACTACCGAGTTTTTCGGTTGTTGTTACTGCAGAGCGAACTCAAATAGATCATTTCCATTATTGAAGAGTCTTGATAGTCCCAGGTTCGAAACCAGCTCGGGCCATATGGGACACTATTCCCGGCTCTTCACGCCCGTGGCATGGGATAGTAAGCCGTGGCGCCTTGTACCTTGTGCCTTTGCAAGGGCAAGTAAAAGACCCCATCCAAGCGAGGAACATGAGTAGCTTGAGATGGCCTCTTCAGTACTTACCATATAGGCCCCTACGTATACGTATAATGATCCGTGATAAGTCGTTGATCTCAACCTCCCTAATGCTTCAGCTTCCGGCCTGACGAAAAAAAATCAGAATACAAAATACAAATACGAATTTCCATTATTCGTTGAGGCAGATGCTGACCTGATACAGCCAATATTTGACCCTTAGTCAATCTGAGAGGTAAACACAATCTCCCACGACATTTCATTTTATACCCACTCAGGCCTTTCTTGATCAGAAAATATTTGCATCCTCTTTAGGAGAGAATATCTCAACCGAGGGAGATTCTGCTGTTACTGTGGAGAAGATCTCCGCAACTACCATCACAATTGATATCAAAGAATTACCAAAAGAAGCCTTGAAATCGGGAAAGTTGAAGTAAGCATACGGTATTACTTTGTCTGGGAAGAACAATGGGGAATATCTTCCTCTGCAGAGATGCTGCAGTCCTGGAAAAGACCTGTTGTTTACTATCATCAAGAATATATAAGTACCCAAGAATATACAACTCCGAATAGTGCCAAAAAGTGAGTTTACTAATTTGCCTCTGGTGACCCTGAAACTGAAGGAGGATCTTAATTTGTGAAGGGTTATTGTGTAGAAAAGATCATTACCAACAAAATGACACCTCCCATAGTTATATGCACACAGAAATAACCGAGGTACAGAGCAGTTTTGAATGGACCATATTTTCGACAAATTGATATTGTACTTGATCTCAGGGTCGGGCACTCAGACCTATACAACAAATCCATGGTTTCACCAAAATAAAATAAAAAATGTATGCCAGCAATATGCCTGTAACTTTACATAAGAATATTGACGATATTCTAAATAATACAATTCAGTCAACAACCGTTAAATCTAAACACTGGCTATTTATTTAGAAGGCCTATAATAGGGAACACCGATCACGCAGACCACGCGAGAATATACGCGTGGTTTTGAACTGATAGTACACCAATGCCACCTATTATTCATGACGATTCAAGGTGCGATTGGCCGTGCTTGGTGAACCGCATATCTCGAACAATGGGCCTAGGTCAACGTAGGTGTCTCGTCTGCTCTGTCAGTAGTCATCACGTGACCAATTGGCGCTCCCCATTACCGTACGCCCTCTATTATCAGAAAAAGTAACCTAATGCCCACCCTTTTGATTGATTACTAAGTTGTACATTCTTGGTACATGTACTTATATATTCTTGCTATCATTGATGAATTGATACAACTGTGCTTTTGTGATTCGCGCATTCCTGCAACTCCAACAGTCTCTTCCCTCTCTCAAATTGTGCTGCTACATCTAGTACAGTCTAATTGGGCTCAAAAATGAAACAATATAATCCATGCCGTCTCTGATATTCCCCGATATTTGGGGCTTCTGGGCTCCGGGCTTTTCGACTTTTGGGCTCCGATATTTTTGACTCAAAAATTGCGTTGTTTTATCAGAGCCATCCGTATTGGCCTCAAGTATGAGTCAGCCAAGAAGAATCGCCGAAAACGGGCCACATCGCTTACATCCACAGAACATGCAGAACTGACTGGTGTTGAAGATGCCAAGAAAAACGGCCGGACAAGTTACATCGCTGCTGAACTTGGCCCTGACTTCAAAGGTCGCTTCGTTATAGGAGACAACAAGACGTACGGTGGTTATTATAACCCGCCATTGAAAACTGGAGAAACTTATTACGTACTCTACGGACTTGTGACCACTGCTGGCGGGGTAAATGCCTCCCCGTTCACCTTCACCATTGTTTAAAGGAGCACGGTATTGCCACTTTTTCTCGACAGCCGGCGCCACTGTGCCACTCTCCAACCCAGGGACCAACGACGTATTGGCGAGTTGACCCGATTTCCTCCGTACATTTTGTAATGCATTTTTGTAGTTTGTGTTACTGCCGCTAGGTGGCTCCCTCTACGTCGGGAGTCAAATAACGCATTTGAGATCCAATACCGTGCTCCTTTATGAAATCAAGCAATAAACATAACATGTAACTTTACGACAACGGTATTTTCTGTACCAAAAATGCAATATTAGTCTGGTGAATTCGCAGTATGAAAAATAACGTTAACGTTTATATGCACGTGGATAGGCCGCTTAACCTAACTGATCATGCTGTGCATTAGAGTGACAACGCTCTTCAGGTAAAAAAGGAAAGTGTTGATCAAGTGGTCATATTTTACCTCGAACTCAACGATGTCCCGTTTTGTACAATTGTTGTGATCTGTTTCAGTTCACCACTGTCTCATTTATCAAGCTCGACAGAGGATATAAAATTTCAAGAGAAGGTAAAATTTATGTTGTCTACATGTACTCGTGTGATTGCCACACCGCCACCAGTATTAACAGCTTCGCCTGACGTAGCAAAATGTCATCGTCACAACAGAAGGTCTAAATCTGCGGAAAATGTACAGACACCTTGATGACCCCTTCTTGGCCGCTGAAAACCCGTTTACCCAAATCCGCACCCCAGCTTAGCTAGTTTTTGGGAAATAGCTTATACCCATAAAAGGTAGCAAAATGCTTTTTCTTTCAAGTTTACAGTACAGTGCATTTACATTGGACATTGCTGTGCAAGTCATAAGTAAAAGCATTTGCTAAATTTGATGACAAATATCCAATGGGATCTTGTAGAGTACACGTATATATTCATGAAACTACTTGAAGTCTAAATATCCCGTGTTAAACACAAAAGATAAGTATCACACTTTGACTTAAATAAGTTTATTAATATGGACCCTTTACTCCTCACTGATTTGAGATATTTTAATCAATAATTTTCGTCTTTTCTGTTTGTTTTTGCAGTCGCCCCCGAAGGAACAAATTATGGCCTTGCTGTTGGTCTTCCTATCGCTGTCATCCTCATCCTGGCTGCTGTCATCATACCAGTTGTTCTCATCTGGAGGTATTGGATTAATAGTTCGTTACGAGCAGTTGTTAAAAAAAGTTAAAGTTTGGTTTTATAGTCCGATATCACCAACAGTTGTTAGAAGTTTTCATCCGACTTGCCCAGAGTCTCATGCCACACTGGGATTCGAACCCGGGACCTCTGACCGCTAGTCAGAGACCTGAATGAGTACTCTACCATGGCTCCTGGCTGTGCTTGAAGCAGTGGGCTTAAACTCTGATTAAATTGCTATCTGTTTCAAGTTACGCAATATCGCAGAACAAAACATTAAGATTTGCTTGGTTCTGCAATTGATGAAACAAGTGGAGACTGCGATTATAGTTTGGATGGCCTGGTTTTCAGAAAAAGGCGGAATAAGGGTGACGATGGTCTGTATGAACAACCAGATCGGCCGGTTGAACTCCAGTCCGACCTTAAACCTCTCGAAGGGGAGTATGCTGAACTCCAGTCGGACCTCGAACCTCTCGAAGGGGAGTATGATGAATTAGGTAAGTACGACTGTCATCAACGGTTAAAAAGTATTGCGACTCAGATATTTCCCTGTCCCAAAGGTAGATGTCAATAGTTTTAAAGATAATATATCACGGATATTTTCGCGGGCCACGAAAATCATTGTTTATTTACATTTTGTTTGTTTATTTCTCGTTTTTCTTTGTCTTATGAGTAATTTGTTGGTGGCGTGCCCCTCTAGAAATTCTTTTGATACTGAAAATATTCAATTTGGTGGGTTGGCATGTCCCAAAGGTCCAAAATAACAAGATGTAAACATCAATGTTTACAAACATTAAACGTAAACAATGAAGTCGTGATATATTATCTTTAATCGCCATACCATCTTGAATAACCAAGGCCTGCGGTCGCTGCCCCATCGTACGACGCTTCACTCTCAGAGCTGGTCCGAAGGGGTAGCGGTATAAACCTTGATGGTTCAAGATACGCTACACTGACTTTGGGATTATGTAATGATGACCTGCATCTTTAATATTGAACCGCAAAAAGGCGGGGAGGACACAAAAATGTACCTCCTGTCTTTTCGTCGTATTGGAAGGTTGAGTTTGGGGTAAAGATGATGGCTCGCCTTACGAACTCTTGCTTCTAAGGATGTAACACTTTTTATTCATGGATCGAGGGAGTTTCAAAACACTTAAATGTTTTTGCGGGTTTTTTCATGATCCTTTTCAAACATAAAGCTTATTAACGTTTTATTTGAATGTAAAGGAATAGGTCCTAATTAATGGGATTTTTATCGAACATTTTCTTTGATCAAAAGTGTTACATCTTTACACAACATCCAGGTTTTTAGAGTGACGTTGTATTAATTACTGTTCGTAAAGTCGTTTCCACTATTTTAGCTGTGTCCACGGCGGGTTGCGGGGAGCGGTGCGGGTTTCATAGGGTTTTGGAGAATCATTCGGTTGTCTAACAATACATGTAGCGTGTTATACAATGTATATCCCAATGCCTAGTGTAAACAGCACCGCTCGCCGCAAACCACGGTGGAATCTGCAGTGAAGCAAATCTATCCAGCCGCACAACTGTTCATTTCGGCTTTATTTTGTCAAGAACGAATTCACTGCTGATAAAAAAGCAGCTCACCTATAAGATACGGATTCTTGTATCTTTTCGTTGCAACAAGTTTGTGCCTTGATTCCCCACGCGGGTCTTGTTTGTAGACTTTTCTAGGAGTGATGAAGGGATTTATCAATCGGTTGGAACTGGTGCCAGTATTCCATGTGTCGACCTTCCACAGCACAATCAGGTGATGAAAGGAGACAAAGCTGACGATTTCAAGCACGAATTTATGGTCAGTTTTACAGATTAAGATCTCAATTAGATTTTAACCGTTAACAGTGTAATTAATTTTTGAAAAAATGTTCCTTTCCTACAAAAAAATTGCCAAAAAAAGTATTTGACACATAAGATTCAGGACGTGATAACGTCCTACGCACTGTGAAGCGCCATTTCCTTGCAAGGCGTACTATTACGTCCAACGCAAGCTGAGATCCTCGGGTGTTTTCTGGGGTTCCCGAGTTGGCGCTGTGCATGGACTCCTGAAATAATATTTGTTTTTTTTTATTTTGCAACCATTACGACATGTGCCTCGTTTCCCGAGAGTGGCACGCAGGATGGCCGTTTGGATGATGATCCAAATGACCTACTTTCCCGTCCAGTTTTGATTGATTGATTTTTTCTATGGTATCCTTCACAGACCCTGCCTCGTGGTTTGGTCAAATCTTGTGAAATTGGTCGAATGGCAGAGAATACATCACGGAACCGATACAGGGATATTGTGGCGTGTAAGTAAGAGAGAATGTTTCAATATCAGGGCCTAGGTGCTTATTTTCGTATTGTTCTCTGAAATCTGATCGAAGCTACACAACAGCTGTAACATCTGACAGTGTTTCTGTTTGTCAGGGTTCCTTATTGTTTGGGAATCGTTGGCTGACAGAGCGATACGATTTTCTGTGGGTCCTCCTTTGTCAAGTCGCATCTTATTCCGTCAGAAAATAGAAGGGGAACGCTTACAAATGGAGAACATTTTTAAATGTTTTAAAAAAAACGTTACACCGCTAGTGTGCACATAATGGAAAATATATTATATCAGATTTTGTTGCAACAAATCTTCCAGAAGCTGTTACCTTCAAAAGCAATCGATACAGAGTCACTTGCAATGTTGTTGTAGTTCAGTAGAATCAAAAGTAGTCCATTTCCAAATAAAGCTTGGTGCCTCCAGTATCACTTTGTTGAACTTGATCAGTCGACACATAATCCATGTAAAATTCTACATGGCGCCCCCCCCCCCCNNNCCCAAAAAAATGACCAAGCCAAACCAGGCAACCTCACATAATCTAGGTTTCCCCGAATCCAGGTAGGGGATCATCTTACATGAAAAAAACAGTCTTTATTCATCGCAGTCAGTCAGGCCAATCAGATATTATGTCATTTTTGTACAACAAGGTCAGCCCCCAACCAGGAGTGATGTGAAATAACTCACCTGGTTCAGGAACAAGGTGTGACTTGGCTGCACAAAAAATGACATCTGTTTGGCTTGACTGACTTTGGTGAAATAAAGATTGGTATTTTTGTAATGCCTGGCATTCACTATCGCTACGAATGGCCCGAATCGCCACGAATCTGAAATTGTCCCAATTAATTCGTGGCCAATCGGGTTGAAAAATATGCCGAATGTCAAGAATGGGCTAAAGCCCATCTCACACTGCCACGATTCCGACCACGATGCCTCCACGAAATGCTTTCGTGGTGTTTCTATAGGCTTCGTAATGAATCGTAATGCCTTCCTACAGGCTTCTTGTTTTTCGTGTCCTAGGCCCCTCACGATTGGTGAGAATTTAAAACCGGTTTCAAATTTTAAAAAATCGTGTTCAATCCTGAGGACTACCGTGATGATCGTAATGCCTTCCTGGAGGCTTCCTGCAAGCTTCGTTTTGATCAACACGAAGCTTGCAGGAAGCCTCCAGGAAGGCATACGATCATCGCGGAAGTCTTCAGGATTAAACACGCGATTTTTGAATTTTAAACATGTTTAAAATTCTCACCAATCGTGAGGGGCCTGGGACACGAAAGACAAGAAGCCAATAGGAAGTCATTACGATTCATTACGAAGCCTATAGGAACACCACGAAAGCATTTCGTATAGAGGCATCGTGGTCGGAATCGTGGCAATGTGAGACGGGCTGCAGCATGTGAACACGATGCCTGCGCGAAGCAAACAGGAAGTCAACACGAAGGTGCACGACGCCTGCATGAAGTGATTACAAAAGCCGCATTGAGCCGAGACCAATCAGATCACTGTCCGCCCGCCACGATCCCTCTACGAAAATATTTTGCAGCATTCGTAGAAGCATCGTGGTCGGAATCGTGGCAGTGTGAGATGGGCTTAAGAAACAAGTACGAATTCAAAGAATCATGTAAGAATTGTACGAACAAAAGGCACGATCACTCACGAATACTCGTGCTCGATTCGTACTTGATTCGTAAATACATTCGAGACATTCGTGCCTGTTTTCCGCGTGGGCCCATGATGCCCCACTTTCACTGACGCTACGAATGTCCCGAATCAGAAAGTTGTCCGATTCGTAGATAATTCTCAAACGTTCCTTGCAGTTCTTAAATGATTCTTGGTTGATTCCTAAAACATTCGTACAGTTCGTGTGAGTTCGTCGAGCCGCCACGAAAGTTTTTGCTTGTCAAAAACTTTCGTGGGACGGTTCACGAATTCCACGAATTTCACATTCGTAGAGATCGTAAACACTTCGCAGCCCTTTCTTATCGTCCGTAACAGCCTCGTAGTGGATTCTTTTGCATTCTGGGCTATTCTTGGCCATTCGTGTCTCCCTCAAATATGTGGACCTACGCCGAAAACATCCCGAAACAGGCACGAATGTCCCGAATGTATTTAGGAATCAAGTACGGATCTACCACGAATCGGCCACGAATATTCGTAAGTGAGTCGTACCTTATTCGTACAATTCTTACATGATTCTCTGAATTTGTATTTCGTAGTTGAATTTGTGTCGTGGAATTCGTGAACGCTCCCACGAAAGTTTTTGACAAACAAAAACTCACGCGAACAGTACGAATGTTCAGGAATCAACTAAGAATCATTTAGGAACTGCAAGAATCGTTTGAGAATTATCTGCCAACCCGACAACTTTCAGATTCGGGGCGATTCGGGACATTCGTAGCGTCAGTGAAAGCCAGGCATAAGACATTCTCTTCAGGATCGTGGGAAACGTATAGATTCTTAGGTTCCATAATCTAGCTTGGATATGTTTGGACTCCCTTTATTTGAATTCTGTTTTCCAGATGACCATTCTCGGATTAATTTGAGACCAATCGGAGATGAGATGAACGACTACATCAATGCTAACTACATCGATGTAAGGAAACGACCATGAAAATATGATACATGCATCAAATTAGATAAGATAGGCCTAACTTGGTTACATATAGGCCTAATGGGACCATATAGGCAGCTAGCTATCTGGCTCACACCAGTGCGGCCACTTCATCACAGGTGGCACTATAGCAACACTGACAACCTAGTTATTTTGACTAAAATGTTCATGTTAAGTGTAGACTATTGGATGCAATAATTGTCCGAGTTAAATTCTCATGCCAGTCAATCGGTGTAATGAGCACAATTAAGATACCTCTGCGGAGGCTGTCTGTAGAGTCCCTAGTATAAGGAAAGTGAGGGGATCTGGACGGAAGAGGAAGATTAGCCGCAACCCCCAGGCTAAAATACACTAAAATATCCCTATTTCCGGGCTGTTTCCAAAAACTATACCTACCTAAACTTGCAAACTAATAAAACCTCTTCCATCCAGATCCCCTCACTTTCCTTATACTATAAATTTCTTGAAAAATAAATAAATGGACACAGAACAGTACCTCAGAAGTCTATATTTCAATCCTGAAAGTCCCGTCGCTTATACAAATATAGCACAAATTTGGAAAAAAGTTAAAGAGGATAAAAAACTTATAAAATA
>NMRB01000841.1:199111-210090 GCA_002633025.1 Notospermus geniculatus
GCTGCCGCCATGTCAAGATGTCTGGCGTGAAATCCCTGGAAAGTTATATTCCTTGATCATCGAGAGTTTAAGAAATCACTTCGTTAACCTTAATGCTAATGCTAACGATATTTCTGGCGGACCTTTATTTTGCAATGTA
Organism: Notospermus geniculatus; assembly: GCA_002633025.1. Taxonomy (NCBI): domain Eukaryota; kingdom Metazoa; phylum Nemertea; class Pilidiophora; order Heteronemertea; family Lineidae; genus Notospermus; species Notospermus geniculatus. Next base: position 199,251 of record NMRB01000841.1, read on the forward strand.
AAAAAGACGTTAACGTTGGTGTTACTGTCAGTGGGATGATCTCTTAAACCTCCCTACTATCCTCGAGTAAAAAACCTAACTTATTATTACCAAATTTCATCGTGTGCACAGTAGTAGGGAGGCTAAACAGACCCATCAATGGAGAGTGAGTCATTAGTATCGTGTGATAACTTTGGTAATAGGGAGGTTAAGAAATCAAACGATAAACGTAAACTTTACCACAACATTATTTTTCATACTATACCGGTACCATAATTTTCACCAGATTTTATATTGCCTTTATTTATTTTATTTATTTATTATTAACAAAACTGGATGCTGTCGCGTCATTAGACGCACTATAGCTACCCTACATAGAAAATATACGATGTGCGGAACAAGGAGGTGCGATTAGTGGTAAAGGGCATATTGCCTTTTCGCTACAGAAAACGTTGTCGTAAAGTTAACGTTTATCATTTGATTTCTTAAACTCCCTCTATTGTTCATATGTGATTCACTATCATGTCTATGGGCATAAATTATTTGATTTCACTTTCGATGTTGCTTTCAGCATTCTCCGATCTACTGGCCAGGTGATAGAGAAAAAATGGAATTCGGGCCTTTAGTGGTTGAAGGTAAAGAAACAGACTCATCACTCGATGGTATTACAGTCATCAGGAACTTCGAAGTTTCTCGAGTTACCCGAATGAAGGTGAGAGACTTACCCTTATGCGGATGTCAGGTCACACTGCGATTGCCTGCGCTACGACGGAACAGTCGGCATCAGGTGTCGCAATCACGGTCAGGTCACAAAAACGAAAAATGTGTCCGATCGTCATGGAACAGCCAGCATCTGCGCGCAGGGAATCGTAAAAATGTTCAGGTCACCTGCGACTACGGCATCGCAAAGTTCTCGCAATCATGTGACTTGTGATCATGTGACTTTTTCATGATGGCCGCGCCCATGCAGGGTGTGAAAANAGTAAATTGGTGGAGCTGATGGGATTGTGGTATAATAGTAATAATTATAGATATGGTTTACTGTTGTTTCAACTTTTCTATCATCTCTGATTGGGCTAGTTTCCTTCCTTCTTCTAAAAAAGTCTTTTTAAGTGCTTCCATGTCAACGTTTTGATTTGTAACGGTAGTTTCTTTTTGTTTTTTTCTTATAGCATTTTTCAGGGTAATATATTTTTCTTTTTCACTGGTAATTAGTGAGAATTCTTCTTGGGTAATGTGGGAATCTGATAAAAAAAAGGGAGGCATTCTCTTACGGGGTGCATCTGATTATACTACACCGGTACTCCTGTGATAGAGAGAGCGACTCTCTCTGACTGTGTAGGTTTCCTCCTGCATTACATAAAAATCGCACAATATTGTCTTCAGAGAAAAATGCGCCAAATTAGAGCTCACGGTTCTCGACTAAATATTTTTTTAAAAAGTGAAGCTGTTTGCATGCCCTCCCAGCAATTGTCAGCTGTGACCCTTCCTCCCGTAGCAGGGCTTTGGTCTCGTTCCTCTTTATACACTCGCACACAAAGCCCGGCTGAAATTGAGCCTCCGAACCAAGCATGAGGTGGTCACAAATCCATTACCCAATCAGAGTGCAGTGTTTTTATGATGTGTATTCTAAATAATTATGACTTATATAAACAATCAAAAATAATAATCTTATTTATGTATATGAAGAACCACTGGGATAATATACAATTTTGAAAAGACATGAGTGATTTGTAGATACAAAACTTCTACGATAAAACAGGGTAAAACCAAGAAAGTACAAAAATCACGACATAGTGGGAGTGCAACTAACATATGGAACAGCCGCACCAGATTCATTGGATGTTCTATTTCAGCAGGGGTTTGTGTGAGTGGATGAAGAGGAGCGAGGTAAAAACCCCTGCTGTGGGAGGATGGCTGTGACCTTGCATAAATGAATGACTGATGTCCTTGAAATGGGCCGCGCTTGATTCGAGGTGTTTTGGAGAGTATTTGGTGAGGTTAATGCGGGTGGTCCAACGGCTTCTCGACGAGTTTACGATGAGTTTACTTTTGTTTCATCAGGGATGTACACTGAAATCAACAAGACAAGTTCGCCAGTTCCATTTACAGACATGGCCGGATGGATTGATGACCCCAACAACCCCAGAGTCTATTCTCCAGCTGATTGAGATGGTGCAACTCTGGCAACAACAAATGGAAGACAAGAAGATACTCGTTCAATGCTTGTAAATACAAAAAAAAACAAATCATTTACCAAGGACACGGGCGAACAAGCCCAGTACGAGGTTGACCACAGTAGTGTAATGCTCATTACATAATAACCAGATTTGATTTGGTTTTCTGTGCATGTCCGTTATTTTGTGATCAGCCAATCAGCTTGGATTAGTATGATCAGCCGGATCGCCGTGCACAGGGCCAGGGGCCTGTTTCATGAAGTGACTTCAAGCCAATGGTACGTACCTTTAACCAAATGGAAAATGCATTTAAGTTAAATGTACCATTAGCTTAAAGTCACACTTTATGAAACAGGCCCGTGATCGCTTTGATCGTTCGAATTAGGCAGAGTTGATGCCTTGATCACCATGATCACCGTGATTGGCTTGATTGGGACTGATCAGGCAGAAAAATATTCCAGTGGGGTAAAGGCCCTTGTCTTGCAATTGTCATAAAAAGACAATAATATTGCTTTACTGTGTAATATCAGGTTGAAAGCTGAAGAAAGTTTCATCCAACATGAAGGCAGGTGTGATACAATCTATAAATGTCCCCGTCTCCTTGATGTCCCCCTGTATCGTTTGTCACAGGATTATGGGTGGCGTCCACTAGAGCGCCGACAACATTAGGAAGGGTTGCGGAAGCAAACTATGTCATTTCGGCATACTTTCCGCGTCAATGATTGACTGTTGGGCATTTTGCCCTCTCCCGAAAGTGCAGAAACGCTGGGAAATATTTAGGAATGATAAAGACAGTGAACAGAATCTTTCAAGAATATGCGGAGAGGTTGCTGAATGAATGCGGATTTACTAAATTTGCATTCCGTGTCTTGTCTGCGCCCTGGTGGACGCCAGATTTTAAGGGGCTTAATCTCTGTAGAGTCCAATTCAGTAATGCCGCTTAATCTGTAAATGTTTTGTCGGGAGACATCTTACAGGGGGCGGGGGGGGGGGGCATTAGATTCTATTACAGTTTCTCATTGCCCTAATGTTTTTATCTTCCAGAGATGGAGCTTCCCAGAGTGGGGTATTTTGTGTGGCGCATTCCGTGATTGAAAAGGTCAAGGTCTACCACGAAGTTGATGTGTTCCAATTCGTCCGTCTGCTCAGGAGGAACAGACACCAGCTCATAAACACATTCGTAAGTTAAGAATAATGCCGGTATGAATTTCCAAGAAATTAAGGAGAAGTTCACAAAATTTGAGTGACTGTGGGCCGATTTCTTAAACGATGGCTAAGATAACCATCGGGTTTCATTAACCGTCAGTTGAAAAACTGGTTGTTAATCGAAGTGAATTTTTCGATTTTATGAATCGTTGATAGCCAAACATTCTAGAAGTCAAAAGGTTTACTTTGGTTAATTCACGATTTGTCAGAAAAGCCGATGGTTAAACCGAGGTTTACCTTAACTATCGTTTAAAAAATCGGCCCTGTTTTGCTTTATTCGACTCACTCTTCTCAACTGCACCCGAACAGGCCGAGAACGAGGAACGTGTTCTCGAGTATCGAATAGGTAGGGGCCTGAGTGCCTGTTACTATGGTTTCACTTCCGGCGTCAAAACGGCGGCCTAAAACTGCCAATTTTGTTCGAGAATACTTCAAAATTATTCTGTTTAGAATAAGGATATGTCATTCATGTCATTTCTGCTTGATCCTAAACCTCGAATAATTACATTATGATCTGACGAATAAATTTTGCCGCCGGTGTACGCCATCTTTCTTAGAGAGGTTAAGATCTTGAACGCGAACGACAAACGTGAACGGGAATGACGTCATTGTCGTTCCCGTGAAAAATTCGCGTATATCTGGTTAAAGCTGAACTGCATGAACAAAAACCACAGCGCCGCCGTATGGTGGTCTACAGAAGTGCAAACGCCCTTCGAAACACCTCCAGAACATGATAGACCACCAGCGTATTTGGTGGCGCCACTGTATTCAATCTCAGGCTTTCTATCGAGACACATCAAGAGATAGTGTCCAAGTGACAGAGCCTGGGTAGACTCAGTACAGTCCGCAGGAACTTGAGCATGAGGTTGGCCAGGGTTCTTTAGTGCTTGCGCGCAGTCAAAATATGTGGTACAATGGCAATAACTTCGGCATCAACAAATAATACACCACTCGTCTGAGTTTCAGAAACTCAATTTGGTATAATTGCAAACATGTTGCACATAAATCTTATTTTATTTCTTTTGCCATAGTTTTGTTATTTGAATATATTTTCACAGAAACGCAATGTACTTGATATGAGCAGTAATGCATACATGACTCGCGCGATGTGTGTGTATTTGGAGAAAGAATATTTAATTGATTGCGGTAATTATGACCAAAGGGATAAAATAAGAATTATCCTCAACCTATACATAATGATAGCTGATGACGTTGATATACGTCAAATGAGTGTTGTATTGTTTTTGAATGCATAAATGCTTTCAACTGGTGCTTTGGTAACACCATAAATGTCAACAAGACGTGAATACTATAGAATAGTGACCGACTTTACTCTCTGGTTCGGTAAGAACCTAATGCCTTCGACCTGCAGAAGTCACTGGATGCCATGTCTTGATGTTGCTCTATTGACTGACTCAGGGTGAATACAGTGGCGCCACCAAATAGCCTGGTAGTCTATCATGTTTCGGAGGCGTTTTGAAAGTGTCTTATGGTCGTTTGCATTTCTCTTGACCACCACCGTGGCGTGGTGGTCTTTTTTTAGTGCTCGGATCTCCAGTTTTTGTTCATGCAGTTCAGCTTTAATTTGAAGACGTCTTGATTCCTGAGATCAATACGGATAGGACTGACCAGTATTGGACTCAACCATGACCTACTTCACAGAGAAGTGTCCTCGTTGAAGAGAATCCACAAAGTTAGCTTTCACACCATTCGGTTTTCGAGAAACTCTTCGTTATTTTGCTAAATCCTTGTTTTACTCTGCCATCTACACGTTCCACACGACAAATATCAAATGGTTTGGAACTCGATCTCATTCACGACAGTATGGAATTAAATACACCAACTGAAATGTAGACCTTCTAAACCAAGTTGACTCGAGGTGTTTGTTGAGATTCGGACTTTTTTCGGAATAGACTATTTTGACAAATTTTTTTTTAGTTAATGCGTTTTTCCCCAGGCCAATATATAAACTGTCATAGTGTTATTGCTCTCATATCCCTTTTTTCTGTACGTGTTGGTCGACTCTTGCTTAAAAATTATAATATATACAGGTGTGGAAGAAATGGTAGTCCAAGGAACGCATGTCCGAGTAACAATCAGCTGACCTGACTCCAGTTGCAATACCCTGCTCGCAGATGCCGCCTGTTCCACGATGAGCTCACATATGTTCACTTTCGCCACTACGCACGGCCCAAGTGTGTATCGGACGCCCGGTCTCCTACACACTGGCACTTTTGGGCCTCAAAAGCCGTGAACACCACTAGATGGCACTGCATGGGCTCCAGCCAATCACCACGCTTTCTCACTCGGAAATTCCGCGAAAGTAAAGCGAAGTGAGAAGACCTTGTGAAGTGCTGCCACCACGCGGTCTTCATGACTGTTAATCTCTAAAAAAGCCAGACGCGGAGTGCGACTTACCGAAGGGTGAGCACGTAGCGTCTTAGACCACCTTGCAGTCGACATTCGTTCCTCATTTACGACTGCTGTCGCCCTCTTGATTCTGGCTGTGATTCGTCAGAATACGTCCAATCAGAATACGAATCTGCTGTGATGACGTATTAACGGAAGGTATTCCCCAAAAGGACGATTCGTGTACAAACCTGTACATCATGCCTATATCGTGTAGATCTGTGTGCAGCGCTAACGGCAAGCTTCAAGAGTCGAATTTAGATAGCAGGGTGAATTATTCAACGGATTATCCGCAGGATGTTTAGGTAATGACATAAAACATCGCTGGGATAGGTCACTTACTATCCTTCTCACCGACATTCGTTGCACTGCCTCACTGAATGCTCGAAGCGAGAATATTCGACGTCAGACGCCATTTTGAAAACACTGTCACTGAGCGGGGTTCTTGGTTTTGTCACCCAAACCCGCTGACAGGGCTCAAACTGCCGTTATTAGGCCCTATTGCAGGCCCATTAGACTCCATTATACAGGAGCAGCTTGAGAGGCTCTGTGGCGAAGTTGATTGCGAGTGTGATTTGCCGCCCGATTTCGATTTTGCAGGCGTTAATGCTTCGTCTGCTAGCTGATGCGCGCGCATCCAGCCTGGCTGGAATTCCAGCCACACTTCCGGTTTTCGAGACCCCGACAGCAGGCGTAATGCGTGAGCATGAAGCCTGCTTCAGTGAGCTAGTAGCGTCTGCTGGCCAAGCGAGACTATTTCGCCACCTGACCATGATTTCTTCACTTGATGCCGACTGTTCCGTCGTGGCGAAGACAATCGTAGGTCCGACCTGATCTCAGCAATACTCAACCCTGTTACTGAACTGGTAACAAACACTGAATACTTTGTCCTCAACAGGCCGTTATCTTTAACCTTCTAGGACAAGCCGTAAAAAGATAATTGACACCAATCTGAGATTTGTGTCATGTTAGGCCTTTTTTACAGGGTGCGGTTTCGAGGAAACCTAACTCCACCCTCCTCGGGCGAGGTTCGGTTCAGGATGTCACTGCATATGGTACGGGTTCGGTTCAGGATGTCACTGCATACGTCACTGCATATGGCACGTATGTCACGCGTATCTTCTGTGTCGTAGATGGCGGCCATAGCTCCGAAGTCGCTATCCCAGGAAGTTGTGTACATTGTATAATAACCTACATGGTGCTATGGTCTGTTAAGTACTACGGTACGTTCACAGTCATACACTTAGCATTTATACTAGTCTTGTAACCAGTCTCTGTTCTAGTTCTCTTGTCAGTTTCTCTGTCCATATTATATACTTATTTTCGCCAATCAAAATCAATGTACGGTATATACTCTATTGTAATTGTATATACCCCCCCCCCCCCGAGGGTTTTCTGATTCAATAAAAGAATTTGAATTTGGACATCCACTTTGCGTAGTGTCCGATATGTTTTCTATAACATGCTGTATATATCTTTCTGAAATCCCTATGATTTTAGCATGAAATCGACGGTTAAAGAAGATGGACCACCGATTGACCTATATTATTGGCGACGACGTCGCAGACGTTCGATCCATATAAAGCTAGAGGCACATGTCCGATAAAATGGTGCGATTTGCCGTCCGGCAGGGGTGTTTTTAAAGTTGACTGACCCAAAACTGTCGACTCGTCATTTATCCGGGCCAGTGGATTTTAAAAACACCCCTGCCGGACAGTAAATCGCACCGTTTTTATCGGACATGTGCTTCTAGCTTTAGGCATTGTCTGCGATCGAGGCTTGTGGTTGGTTGTGAGTGTGTTTCTCTTTGGCGCTAAAACATTTCACGTTACCTGAAATAACCTAGGTCAGATCGATGGCTCATCTTCTTTTAAGAAAAGATGAACAAATCAAATCTTTTTACCCAGATATCTTGAGTCCTTCAAACAATCAAAGTCAGATGCGCTTCCACATTGGTATTCCACTTCGTTATAGAGAGGTTAAGATGCTTTCCGACTCCAACTTCAACTATGAGAGTAAATTACAGTCGGCTGGGGGCATCTTTCATCAAAACGATTTGATACAATTTTTCGACTCCTACAGTACCATTACTCATGAAAAGGATAACCCTGGTCATTAATCCGATGCGCCCGTAAATCGTTAAAATTAGAAGTCGGACTAATGAATCTTCGGACAATGAACCTTCGGACTAGTGGACCTTCGGACTAGTGAACCTTCGGACCAGTGGACCTTCGGACCAGTGGACCTTCGGACTAGTGAACCTTCGGACTCACACACATCCAAGTAGTTGTTAGGAACCTTGCATGTTAAGAACATTTTTTTTTGAATGCACAGGGAGGTCCTTGTTGGGAATATTCTGACCCAAGGTCCTATTAGGAATTCTTATTAGAGGAGTGGCCTAGGAGCAGTGTTCTGTAGTACGCCGATCATACTAAACGCCGAGCTGTGTTGGCATGCCAGTTAAAAAAGCTGACAACCCATTTTATGCCACAAAAGCAGGGGGCAGATGTTGGAGATGAGTGGGGCAGGGCGCCTCTATTTGCAAAAATCTTTGAAAATGAGCATGCAAAAATGGAATTCTGAGAATATCTTCAAAATTCACCAGGAATTTAGATGGAAAATGCCAGGCATGCCCAGTCATTCCGCAAAACCTGCATCTGCCACTGCTGTTTGGGGGGGGGGGGCCTATTTAGAACATACACAAGGGGGTCATGAAAAATGCATACACTATGGGACTTCAAGTATGTACGTATCAAAAACCGGAGGGTGTACTGAAACAGGCAGAGAGCATTAGGCCACACATTTTTTATTACTTGGTCCTCGAGCTTTTTCATGGATACGTTTGGAGAGGAGGGCGGGAAAAAAATAAAAATAAACATTTATTTTGCCCTTCCTCACAATGGTAGTTCACAAATTTCAGAGAGGAGGAAAAGAAAAAAATAAATTTTTATTTGAAAATAAAGAATTTATTCAAATGGGCTTTGTAAGCCAGTATTTCATCAAACAATTTTAATATCATGATACAAGGTTAGGTTGTGATGCAATACTGCTCCATCCCATGGATGTTGGTCTTCAGTCGAGAGTTCTTGGCAATTTTTGTCTAGAGCCCAACCGAAAAATGTGGAAGGTTCAATAGACATTATTGGAGCGGCGGGCGGAATAAAAATAAAAATAAAATTTTATTTTTAATCTTTTTTTCGGGAATTTTCGGAGCGGCGGGTCCGAGGACATGCAAATAATGAAAATTTATTTTATTTTTTTTCTGGTGTTTTCCCCAGAGGCGGGCTCGAGGACCAAGTAATAAAAAAAGTATGGCCTTAATGGGAGGGGATTCAACAATCAGGCTTTTGTGCCTTAATAAGGGGCAATTCAACATAATGAATATACTCCCATGTGTACAAAGAGTACAAGTTCTTCAGACCCCACTCCCACAAAGAGTACTTTAATTACATGTAAAGTTGATTTTTACATCAACATTCACACAAGTGTTAGAGAAATGAACACCAAGCCTTCACCCCTCCCCCTAAAGCGTGCCCTTTGTATGCTTGTCGAAAGGTTTGTCAATCTGAACCATCCATAAATGGATGGCAACATACACAGAAATGCCGTAAAGTCCAAATTCAACTTCAAAGTTTATTGAACCAAATGTCAATTAACAATGAAATCTCAAACAAGCGATTCTTACCACCTCAAAATGGTTTTTCGAATGAACAACCTCTTATTAGGGATAAAAGTTCCTAACAAAACATTCCTAGTATGCCAAGGCCGTCCATCTGTGTGCCAAGGCCAACTTGGTCAGGAATATTTGCCAGTCTAAAAAAATGTTTTGTTAGGAATCTTTGCATAATGGTCGAGTTCATAACTACCATCATTCATATCCAAGAGTGGCTATGGTGTAACAAATAGGCAGCTATTTCAGCCAGTTCCATAGCAAATTAACGGGTGTAAAAAATCAAAATGAAACCAATGATGATCAAGAATAGTACATGTACATGTATTTCCCTTCGCACACATGTAAACAGATAATTGTTTGCAATTTTCTCAAAAAAATGCCTTTTTGAAACCGAAAGACGAACTTGTTTCATCTCTCTGTGAAGACTTTACCCAAAGAAAATGTACAGTCACAATGTACACTCTAATAATCCCTATTGTAAAGACACAACAGTGCAGTAGTTGTTAGGAGCCTGCCTTATTAGGAAAGGAAATTCCAAATAAAACAATCCTAATATGCCCAGTCCATCCATCTATGTGCCAGGGCCCAGTTTGTAAGGAATATTTTCTAATTATCAAAATCCTTGTTAGGAATCTTCGCCTAAAACCCAAACTACATACAACAGATAAGTTTTCAGAATAATTTCGACGTTTTACCCAGAAATTCCAAAGAAAACGAAAGCATTGAATGCCTTGCCTTTGATTATCCAATTCCTTTCATTGACCTTCAAATAAATGAAAGGGGAGTATATGGAAATTATTCCTAATATGCATCCTGGCTAGGCAAGATCCCTCACAAAGAGTTTTGGGAAGTAGAAGATATTCTTATCATCTCTTACTGTTTTTGAAATGAACAACCTCTTATTAGGGATAAAAGTTCCTAACAAAACATTCCTCATATGCCAAGGCCGTCCATCTGTGTGCCAAGGCCCAGTTTGTCAGGAATATTTGCCAGTCTAAAAAATGTTTTGTTAGGAATCTTTGCATAATGGTCGAGTTCATAACTACCATCATTCATATCCAAGAGTGGCTATGGTGTAACAAATAGGCAGCTATTTCAGCCAGTTCCATAGCAAATTAACGGGTGTACAAAATCAAAATGAAACCAATGATGATCAAGAATAGTACATGTACATGCATTTCCCTTCGTACACATGTAAACAGACATTGGTTGCAATTTTCTAACAATCCCTATTGTAAAGACACAACAGTGCAGTAGTTGTTAGGAGCCTGCTTTATTAGGAAAGGAAATTCCAAATAAAACCATCCTAATATTAGTATGCCCAGTCCATGCATCTGTGTGCCAGGGCCCAGTTTGTCAGGAATAATTCCTAATGAGGTGGCCGCAAAACTACGCC
>NMRB01000841.1:212016-229682 GCA_002633025.1 Notospermus geniculatus
TTTTATTTCATCTATTGCTCACTCACTTGGAAAGACACCATGATTATGTGAACCCAGAATTCTTGGGAAAAAATCAGTATTTTCCCTGGCAATTAAAATAAAACTTTCGGATTTCTATGATTCACCCTGTATACAAGAGGTCTTTTATCGAATTCCACGTGAAGAAATCAATTCTCCAAAACCAAATTTTGCAAACATATTAACTAGATGTCAGTCTACCTGTACACAAAATTTCAAAAAAATTAAAGGTGTGGTAATTCCTGAAAAAGTAGGTCAAAGGACAAGGTCACGTCAAATGACCTTGAGAGGTCAAACATCAAGGAAGGTCATTGAGTTACATACCAACGGAAAGAGAATTTTCTCCTCCATCCATTGGTACCAATTTTGTAAGAATCGGTCAAGAACTGATGGAGTTGTCACCAGTTTTGTCCTTCAGGGTCCACTTCGCCATTAAAATCGGTCAAATCTTTGAAGTAGTCTATCTCCGCGTTAAGAGGTCAGAAGGAGCTGAAAATTGGTATTCCTGAGTTTCTCTGGAGGACCCCCAGCATACCAAAAATAATGGAAATCGGAGACGGTCGCCGTAAAAAGTGAGTGAGTTGGCATGGAATGACCCGTATGTGAATTTACTTCTTGAATATTTACCTTCAATGCTCTCTTCATAAACACAATGTTCGTTGGCACCAGGGAATACTGCGGCAGGCACGCTTCTTCCAAAAACCACATGATAGGGCACATCATTAATGGTTTGTTGTCGCTCACTGTTCATCGAAAACTTATTCGGGGTAGCCAGGACGCCCACGGGTAGCCAGTTTCGTCTTCTCTGATGTTTTCGTCCTGCTTCATAGCGGCGATCTTATTTTCCACGGTCCTATTTCCTCTCTCGACGAGACCCTGCGACTGGGAGTGCCTTGGCTTTCCATTGACGAAGACTGTGTCTCCTCCCCATCGTTCAAACATCGCTCGGATTAGTTGATTAACGAATTCCCTGCCGTTATCCGAGTGAAATATCTTGGGAGGCCCGAAGTAGCCCAGAACTCGTTCTTCCATCATCGTCGACACCTCTGCCGCAGTCTTTCTCATCAGGGGGAACAGGACATGGAATTTGGCGAAACGGTCTTCAAAATGGCCGATATAGTTGAAATCACCATCTGGAGAGTGTCTCATGTCGATTAAGTCAACTTCTACTCTTTCGAGGAAGTCTTTATGGACGATGGGACGGAGTGGCGGTCTTGTAGTCTGTGGTTGGCTCAGCTGGCACACCGGACAACGTTTACAGTATTCTTGGATAAAGCCTCTCGTTATTCCAAAGTAATGTCTTTGAACGTACTCCATTACTTTCTTGTAACCGCTATGTTTTAATTCTTTGTCGTGGATTCCCTTGACTACTTCATATACCTGACCAGCATGCACAACTCTCAGGAATCTCGACGCGCAGTCTACTTGCGTCTTGTCTGTCGGCACCACCAGAACGTCTTTCAAACCAAGGCCAGGAAGATCCACTACTTGAAATTCTCTCTTCTTCACCCAGTCTTTGAAATGCGCATCCACTTTGGCGTCGGCATCAAGGAGATGGTTCAGGATTGCCTCGTACTTCTCTTCTGTCAGGACTGGGCTCTTCTTCGACTCTGCCTGGGCGTCTACAGTCTCTTGCATTTTCTTCTTGAAATTTTCGCTCTCCATGTTGTATGTCTCGTTCTAGCATCAATCGTGTTATGGCATGGAGGTGGAAACTTCGCCTTTTATAAGGCCAAGTGAGTAAAGTGAGCAGGTATCACTTTAATCAAAGGGGCGCCGCTGATTACTAAACACAGTTTTAATTATTTCAGTGAGCAGAGATCGCTTTAATCAAAGGGGCGCCGCTGATTACTGAACGCGGCGTTCATTCTGTGAGTGAAATACGTTTCCTCCTCACTCCTCAAGTACTAGTACATTTTGTAGAATTTAAATCTATCCACCTTAAAATACAGTTTTTTTCTTGATCAAACATGCGAAGATTTGTCCTTGAAATACAGCTTTTTTCTTGATCAAACATGCGAAGATTTGTCCTTAAAATACAGTTTTTTTTCTTGATCAAACATGCGAAGATTTGTCCTTAGCTTTTTTCTTGATCAAACATGTGAAGATTTGTCCTTAGCTTTTTTCTTGATCAAACATGTGAAGATTTGTCCTTTAAAATACTGCTTTTTTCTTCATCAAACATGTGAAGATTTCTCCTTAAAATACAGTTTTTTTCTTGATCAAACACGCGAATATTTGTACTTAGCTTTTTTCTTGATCAAACATGTGAAGATTTGTCCTTAGCTTTTTTCTTGATCAAACATGTGAAGATTTGTCCTTAAAATACAGTTTTTTTCTTGATCAAACATGCGAAGATTTGTCCTTAGCTTATGTGAAGATTTGTCCTCAAAATACAACGTTTTTTCTTGATCAAATATGTGAAGATTTACAAATATCCTTGTTTTTTTCTTGTTGGAGTAAATGAGCGGGGAGCAGGGATACAGTTAGTTAACCTCAGAATCAGATGAATTTCATTGCATTTGTAACCGTAAGATTCAGTGAAATTTGGTCACCTCCATTTTGCCGTTTTTTGTTTATTTTTGTGTTTACTATTGTCATGTTGGGCGTTTTTTATTTTTTATTGTGTTCCTGTGGGATTTTCTTGGTTTTTAATGTGGTTTGGGGTGGCTCAGTTTCCTATTACCACCATTCATTATGCGAGTGAGCAGATATCACTTTAATCAAAGGGCCGCCGCTGATTACTGATCACTTAGTTTAAACATATTTTATTTCAGAAATGAAAAGGGATTGAACAAAAGTTTAATAACTTACAGAGTTCTCTCCCTGTATACAAATAAATTGAACAGAAAAGAAAATATGGACAAACTAACAAATAGATAAACAAATTTAGATACAGCAGGTGGCAAGGTGGATAGGGTGAGATGGAAGGTCCCTTTGTCCGTTCATCATGTAGACTTCAATGCATCACTGATCACTTTAATCAAAGAGGCGCCGCAAAAAAGAACTGGAAGTTGCAGATCTTATTCTTTATTATTGAAATTACATTTTTTTATTCAAAATACAGCAGCATTCATTTCAAGAAGAGTTGTAAATTCATATTATGAGTTGCAAACATTCAGCTGGTAAGGCCGACAAACAACGATCTCATCAGAATCTTGACTGTGAAAAGGCCTCACATACACTGCAGAATAGCAAGCAGTTCGGTCTCGTGCCTCATTTGCATCCGCGGGGAAGGTAGATGAGTGATGTCCTCAGAGGCTGGAGGAAGGGCAAGTGACGGAGTCGGATACGGATCCGTTGCTACTGCGTGCGCAACGACTTAAAACTAAAACTAACACATGACTAAAAGCATGAAAAGCACATGAAACAAGTGAAACATGACGTCATGCATGATGGACAATGTCATGAATGTCGTTGTATGAAATATTCGGCTTCAGTTCACTCTTCTGCGTGCCCGACAATATATAGAGGCTATGCACGTGACGTCATCAGCGAGGTGACGCCATGTTGGATGGAACGTTGTGACATGCTGACGCAGTGCATCTGACCACGTGCGCCGTCCATTTTCCATCCAACACGTGGCGTCGTACCCATTGATGACGTCATTTGATGACGTCAGTGCATAGCCTCTATATCAGTATACAGCAGGACCATCCATCGTTAGCGCAGCGTCATCGATCGATGCTTGCGCTATCTATCGATGCTTGCGCTAATTACCGATCCGTAGAAAGCGCAGCGCTATCGCTCGATGGCGCAGATCTATTGATGGCGTATAACATAAACACTAACTGTCTCAGGAAGGGTATTATTATTCAACAAACTGTCGACATTGATTAAGATATCGATATCTCTAAATATGGTATTGTCAATTATCTGTATTTTCACCTGAATTTCAAGTGTAGGCCTAAAGATCCCCACATGGCTAACTAATTGACTTTCAATCACAGCAACATGGTTCACATTAGAAATAGATTCTTTCCAGCTGTCTTAGATACAGATATAGCACATTTTGCAATGGTCACTATATTGTAATGGTTCTCTGAGTGACATCACTAATTGAGCGGGAAATTTGAATTCGAAAATAACATTTTGGTGTTTATTTCCCAAATGGGTGGAGATTTTCAAATCAAACTGTTGTGAGTCCTGAAATGATATCATTAGGCATTCTGAGCTGTAGATAGCTCAGTGTGGTTGGCAAAGTGGTCAGTTCCCCTTTAATGTATTGACACCAATTTTGGTACATACGTGCCCCTAGGTCAGATGACCTCAGACACCAAGTTTCGGTCCGACTTGAGTCCTAGTTTGGCCACCAGGGGGCTAAACCGAAAACCTTTAAAATGCTATTTCGCCTTAACCGCTGATTGGATCATCACCAAATTTATATCGTAGGCATATCTGATGAGGATGCATGACATATCACGCGGGTTTTCGAGTTGACCAAATTTTCAAGGTCACGGAGGTCAAAGTTCGAAGTTTCACCGATGGTGGCACCTTTCGTGGCTATTTGTCCTGGATTGTTCAAATTAGGTTTGATGATGTATCTAGGTACCGGTACCCTCTACATCTACAGCGAATTTCCGTCTGATCGGACTTCAAATCTGGCCGCCAGGTGGCTATCTTGGAAATTGGGCGTTGGCCCATAGCTCGTTCGTTAACTGCTGCAGCTGGAATGTTCCTAACTTGAACAAATGTGTATTCATGTAGCCTTCATGTGTACAGCAAATTTCAGCGTGATCCGGATTACAAAAACTGCTGCCAAGCAGCCGTCTTGGAAAGTACATGTTTGACCTGTGTGACCTAGAAAAGCGAGTCAACTTGAAAACCTGGATGATACGTTGTGTATGTCGTTTAGATGTACCTATGGTAAAAAGTTGGTGACGCTCCGTCCAATAATAAGTTAGTTATTGCACCTTTTGTACATTTGAAATGGAGCCATCTAGTGACTATTTAATAAACTACAGTATATTCATCCAGTTTGGAAGCTCATGGTCAAGCACTGGAGCTATTGACTTCAACTTCACACACATTTGCGTACCACAGGGTCATAGGTCTCCACAGACCAATTTTCATGGAAATCCGATTGTCCATCCTGCCACCAGGGGGGGCCAAAACTGAAAACTTTTTCAGTGCGATTAAACCTTAACTGTTGGTCAGATCAAATTGTCATCTTAGGAACGTCTAATGAGGTTACATGATATGCAATACATGTATAATACAGGTTTTTGATTTGATCTCTTCTTCAAGGTCACAGAGGTGAAAGTTCAAAATTTTGCCATTAGGTGGCATGTGTCGTGGCCGCAGGGCCTATTGACCTGAAACTTGGTACATACCCGAGATCAGATGACCAATGACACAAAGTTTCGGCCCAATCCGATTTTTTTGGTTAGATTTTTTTATTCACTTCGCCAGTGGCACACGAAGGATTTATTTCATCAGTCTTTTCGATAATGGCTCTGTTGTGGTACTACAGTGGATTCTTGGAATCCGAGAGTATTAATGGTTGGAGCCAAATTACCAGTGAAAATCTGACTGCATAGTCCTACAGGCGGGGCAGATGTCCGGGGACAGATGTCTGGGGGGGGGCACATGTCCGGAAGACAAACGTCCAGGTGGCAGGTGTCCTACGGGGCAAAGGTCCGGGAGGGGGGGGCACAAATCCGGGTGGCAGTGTCTGGGGGTGGGGGTGGGGGCAAATGTCCTGATACCGACAGCCTGCTACGATTGGTTACACAACATACAATGATCTTATGCATATCCAATAATGTGGAGGTTTGGTCTGCATACTCTGGACTGACCCATTAGAGGTGAGGATAAAGTATTGTGTCCACATACGTCACATAATACTAATAGTTTTCAGTAAATTTAGGGTCAGGCAACACCGCCTCTGAGCTCTTCAGTTAGAGGAATTCCTGACTTATCCTGCAAGACATAAGCTACGGTTACACCTGTTAAATATACCCGTGTTTTTCACGACCCGTGTGTATAAAAAGCCCGGCGAGAGGTCACACAACTACATTGTAGTTAAGTAGCCCGGCGACAGGTGCGCTGCACGCATTGACTATTCGGTCATTTCTGTATTGGCACACATTGTTGGAGGTGCGAAAACGAGGTCACTTAATGGCTGTGCCATCTATAGCTGTGCTAAGAACTAACGAAAACATGGCGAGCTTGCCGTCCTAATAAAACCATGTTTATCAGACATGGGTTTCTTGAAGCCCGTCAATTCCTAGGTGTGACCGCAAAACAAAACGGGGATTTTATGTAGTGAAACCATGGATATAGACAAACCCATGTTACGTTAGTAGAGAAATTTTGACAGCCCACCGGAACGCCGACGCGAACGACTATCCTATTGTTCGCTGTCTTCGGGTATCGAACAATGGGATTGGCGTTTGCGTTTGGCTTCTTGGGGCTTTGCGAAAACTCTCTAATAGCTTAATTTATCGCGTATACTGCAATTCAGCAAACCCACACCTTCCAAACCTCTGCGCACTAATAAACTATACACTGTACTGAGAAATAGTAGGCCCAAGCGGTGAGTGCTTCGTTTTGTACATTGTCCTCTGCAAATTTTCGCCGAATAGACATTCCCTTGTCCTCCACAATGAGTGTAGTGGTGTGCATCCTGAAGAAATCTGGTCCTCTTAGCTTAGCTCCCTAACTCACACGCACGAGGCCCTGAACAAACCGGCAGCATTCCCTGGAGTACTGGATTATAGGGTGTCCGTTTGTGGTAGGACATATGGACTAATGGAGTGTTCGAAGGATTGAGGGAATATGTGCCCTTTGGAACTCCTTTCCCTTCCGAGGACACTAAGGAGAGTACCCCTTGTACATGTACAGTTGTCAAGACTTGTAAAGTTTTTGAGATGTGAAGAGACTGCTCTGGAAGTGTATATTTTACGTTTTAACATTAATTTGGTTTTTAGTCAAAATTATTAGCACCATATTCTCGCTCAAAATTGCAGATCAACTGTAACCAACATCAGAAATGATTAGTGTCTATAGGGGCCAGAATCTTATAGATTTACAAAGCAGAATATTCAAGTCCAGGATTTTTTATCAATGGAGAACGTTTTTTAGAAGGCTTTTTCATTCTCACCTTCTGAATTATGATATCTTATGATTATCTTTATTAAAACGTTATTAAACTTGCGAGGAAAGATGTTTTTCATATAATTTGGGAACATTTTTGAGTGCTTTCATAATTTTCACACAGTTTGCAACTAAGGAGAAGCTTTCCTGAGGATGTACATTGTTGTCCTGTGGTGCCCAACATCTCTGCGGTGGTAGAGTCAGTGGTGTTCTGTGGTGGTCTTAGGTGTCCTGTGGTGCACCATATCTATGTGGTGGTACAGTCAGTGGTGTTCTATCGTGGTCTGAGGTATCCTGTGGTGCACCATATCTATGAGGTGGTACACTCAGTGGTGTTCTATGGTGGTCTGAGGTGTCCTGTGGTGCCCCATATCTATGAGGTGGTACAGTCAGTGGTGTTCTGTGGTGGTCTCAGATGTCCTGTGGTGGCCCATTGCATCCACCATTGGATACCCCTGAACACCCTTGACACCACTTGTTCCACCACAGGACATGCATGGTCCCACCACAGCACACCCCTAAATCACCACAGAACACCACTGGCACACCACATAAACACCCTAAAACACCGTTGAACACCTTTCATCCACCTCAGACACATTTTAGTAGGGCAATGCTGGTTTCGGCACCACCAACTAGAAGATGAACGACTGCACACCTTTCCAGACACCATTTGTATCTGTCATTCCTGTTTTACCGTTTTATCTATGTGACTAAACATCCTGAACACCAATCACCTTAGTTTTACAGGACTAGAGGACATGCGACGTTTGTGAAATCATACAAATTTGGGACGGTCCTTTCATTTCATGATCAAACAGCAAAGGCTACCATTCCTTACAAAGGTCTATTCAAATTACACAAATTCAGTTTGATATTTAATGGAAGGATTGAAAACACAGCGAGACTGAGTTTGTTTTTCCAGTATAGATCAAAAGAGGGCGCTGTGTCTGTTATTCACCACAGGGAATACAATTTGGGGATTTCTATAGCGCGTTATCCACATCAGTGGCGAAGTGAAGTCAGAGGTTTCAACGACGATGGATGGCATTTTTATGTTCTTACATTCAGTAAGAACCCAAATAGTAGTTTTTATGTAGATGGGGAAAAAACGCCATTTTTTAATCGGGTATTCTTGGGCCTGACTGGCTTGTATCGTGGTAACCTGAGAGAGGTCTTTGAGCTAGCAGCACACTGGATTCATCCAAGCGGGGGACTAGTCGGAAAGATGGCCAAGTTCGAGGTGTATCGCGTCATTTTATCTGCTGCTGACCTTCGAGCGATGTACGAAGGAGGTAAATCATGTCTGGTTATAGTCAGATGCCAATGGGGCATGCCTGTACCGAATATTACTGCCGCATAAAATTATAGAATCTGTCACGTGATTGTATAGGTACACTCTTGTAGGAAAGTAAAAGGACAGCAAGTTTTCCTAAATATCTCAAAAACCATTGGCGCTACAGCAATGGTATTTGCACCCAATCTGTAGCAACATAGAACCATGGTGTTTTGACAAAAATCAAATTGAATTAATTAAGAGAAAAATGACATTTTGTAAAATGACTTTTTTCACAATTTTTGAAAAATCGCCCGATTTCAAATTTTCTTTCTTCATTTCATTCCACTTGCCTGACTGACCAACATCTGCAACTTTTCCCTTTAAAAATATCAAGAGAAAGTGCCTCTTTTTGCATTTTTCAGCAAAATAGATCCCACTCAAACAGTCAAACAGACAACACCTCTAGGACAGCCCCTCTTACCGGGAATCTTGTTGTCATAACAGACAGTGATCAACAAAACCTGTGGTCTCCCAAGACCCTTGTTATATTGGCAGTATGACGTAACGTCCTTTTACAAATAAAAGCCAATTCACGGTATTGATGAGGTTTTGCACTGAACAGACATGGGTTGAAGTCAGTGTCACTTCTCATTTGGTGCATAACATGAGAACTAAACTGGAACTGCCCCACGCCTGCTCTTCAGAGTATAAAATCCGTAAAGAGGGGCTGTCCCCGAGGTGTTTCCAGATGAATGTATGAGTGGGATTTATTTTTGCTAAAAAATGCCAAAAAAGGCATTTTCTCTTGAGATTCTAAAAAGGATAAGTTGCAGATGTTGGTCCGTCAGGCAAGTTGAATATAATGAAGAAAGAAAATTTGAAATCGGACGATTTTTCAAAAATAAATTGTCAAAAAAGTGACTTTATAAAATGTCATTTTTTCTCTCAATTAATTAAAATTGATTTTTGGCAAAACAACATGTTGCTACAGGTTGGGTGCAAATACCATTGCTGTAGCGCCAGTGGTTTTTGAGATATTAAGGATAACTTGCTGTCCTTTTACTTTCCTACAAGAGTGTACATCATGTGTGCAACAAGCCATCTGCACGGAAAAAGCATCCCCTGGCCCGCTTGTTCAGAAATTCCCAACTTCCCATCTCCCTCGTTTGCGCTGTGTAATGGCGAATACGGAACCTAACTCACTACTTCAGTAGGTGTTGACACCTACTGAAGTACTGAAGTACTGACCACTAGTTGTTAAAATTACTGAATTGAATATTCAGGTCCTGATCAATTTCCTACACAAAAGGCATCCATTGTATACGTGTAGTTCCTGATTACTGTGTGCCGAACCTATAATATGATCCCCTTCTTGCAAAATGCGCATGCACAGTAGCTGTATTGACTGTAAACTGGTTCCCTGTCCAGAAACCGCTATGGTAATACACGGACAGGTCACGGCCGCCCTAATTGTCAGGATCCGAAAATCAGCGAAGAAGTCCGAATGCCTTTCGGGGATATCCGATGTAGTCCCGAAGATTACTTCGAGTGATTTCAGTATCGGCCAGTATCATTTCGGTATCAAGGTATAGCCACCATAAAGCGGCCCCATGGCAGGATGACGTGCTAGTTAATGCCAGATCTGTTCACCAGGGGGCGCTATTCAAAAAAATAAAAAACAGGGGTACCGGTATTTGAATTTTCGCGCCTTCTGCGCCAGCGTATCATTTGCCAGTGTCTGACGTCATCATCATTAGAATTCACAGCTAAGGCCAGGGCCGACCGCATCGAAACCCAGATAGCGGTACAGATAGCCTATCGATGCCTTATCGCCATCAGTATCGGTAAATGAGCGCACAGAATGTGCGATTAGGAAAATAGCGATAGACCACCGATAGCGATGGCCGCATAGAAACTCCGATAGCATATCGGCCTGTCGCCGTTAAGACCCCGATAGGCGATTTCGCTAAAGGTGCTCAGACCACCTTTACCGCGCCGAACGAGACAGGACGGAAGAAAATGTGGCGGGGGAAGCAGATAGTTTCTTTGTAGGTACAGAGGACAACTTATTCGTCACAATCTATTCAAAGATGTCCTAGATCACGATTTTTTTGATAATTTTTTGCATGTCATCGGTTTCCTAAAGCAGTATTCACCCAGTTGCTTGATATTCTAGAACCAGTACTGACGACGTCATACACAAACCTTCATGCTTGGAAATGAATTGACTGAGAACGGCAGATTTGCGTAAGGGACGCTGCTAATAGGGAGGTTCCGCAACGTCTCCGAATTATGAAATACGAATATGCTTCAACCATGACGTCATCACTCTGACGTATGACGTTGCGTCCCTTTAGTGACCACGTGCAAATTCGTTGCGTCTTGACAACCATGACCGTAAATCTTCGTGATAGGGAGTTTCCGCACAACCTACGATTCACGATTTACGAATTCAATTTGTCTATGACGTCATCAGTTTCTGATGCAACGTCATCAGTTCTAATTCGTCAGCGGCGCTTTCGTTTCGTTCCCACGAGGATTCCCGCTCATCTTCGTAAGTTAAAAACGAACACCGAAAAGCCTATTTTTCGGGTTGCATAACAATGTATAGTGATGTTGGTTCATTTAAGATACTTTTTAACACTTCTACCAAACTGGGACAGTGCAAATGACGCGACTAAAGGTCACTTTGATTTGATTCCGCGGCCGTGAAGTCGGCTTGCAATTAGGCGATTCTGAGTGACTCGGCCAACATACATGGCATGCATGGCCTCGCCTGGGCCTATGCAGAGCAGCTGCTGCAGTGCAGAGTATGCACGTGGGGCCTTTGATACTTATACTTGGGGTGCACACATGCAATGCATGAATGAACAGGCCTCTAGAAACAAATAAAAATGGGCATCCATCATTCATTCATCTCATCATTGATCATATAGGCCTAGCCTAGGCCTAGGCCCTCATCATAGCTAGCCTAGCATGCCTAGGCTAGGCCTGGCTTCTTGCACAGGCCTAGGCCTACCGCTAGGCCTACCGGCATAGGCCGCTAGGGCTAGGCCTAGGCAGCTGGGCTGGCTGGGTGGTGGGTCATGATGATGAGTGGTAGGGCTAGGCCTAGGCCCGCATTGGCCCTACCTAGGTACCTACCTAGCCTAGCCTCCTAGGTAGGCCTAGGCCTAGCTAGCTAGGCCGCTAGAGGCTACGCCTTTATATCATGGAAATTCAGACTTCCGGGGTCTTTGCCTGTGGCCCTTCCTGCTTCCCTTGCTTGCCCTAGGGCCTACGTATTATCAATCCTTTTCCCATAATGCAGCAATTCACTTCAGTCTGTGCATGCAGTATCATGTAGAGCAAAAATGCCAGCCCACAACCTAGGCTAAGCCTTTTAAATGATTGATTGGTAGGCTATTCAATAATGGCATTGATGCATTGCTTTTCATTTCAGCTTTTTGTTGCATAGTAAAATGGAGGGAGCAGCAGATGAGATTCTGCAGGTCATGCAGGTGGGCTTGGATAACTTCCCTACCGTTCAGTTCCACCCCAAATTAGACATTATTTTGTTGAGAGAAATCTACGCAAAGAGAATTGATCCATCAAAGACCAGTAAAGAAATCCAAGAAGCTTGGACTGTTATTCACACAATTGTGAATGTTGGATTGTATGAAGAACGAAGGAGTGTTACTCTACGTCAGTGTAAAGACAGGGCCAAATTTTTGATCAAGAAGTACAAAGCAGATGAGATGGAATCCCTTAAAAGGTAACATGACTAAAATTTGTCAAATTACTGTTGTAAAATGTACCTTACAGATAATTTTCACTGATAATGAATTGCATGTACCCCATTTTCAAACAATCTTTTCTTATACGGTCAAGTGTAGGCCAATTATAGCAGGAATGATCTCATAATCATGTAGGTCTCCCAGACCCAGAAACCGGTAGGCCCAACCGGTATTGATAACAAGCCTTCTTTTAATCTCTGATTTTTTCCTTTTTGCAGCTCAGGTGTAGCTGAAGACTATGATGAAAGGAATGTTCTTCTTGAAGAAATCGTTACTTTAATTTAGGAGGAGGGTGAAAAGGAAAATGAAAAGCAGAAGCAGAGGAGACAGCAAGCGCAGGGAAAATACATCAGGGACCAAGCATGAAATCCCTAAAGGGCTCCGCACACTGGCGACTAAAATAGGGGCGACTACCGATGCGACTAGTACGTCGCCTGCAATAATTACCTTTGAGGTCGACCAGTGATGTTATCCACGACATCACTGATCTTCCAAAGAAGCATTTGTCGCAAACGAGTCAACAAAAACCAAAAAAACTAAAAATATGTTCAGTCGCCTCTGTGGTCGCAAGGGCGGTCGCCTAGAAAATCGCTCGAAAAATCGCCAGTCTGCGGTGCCCTTAAGGTGAATGAAGGTGAGCTGATTTCTGAACGTGTGAGAAAAGGCTACATAAGCCAGCATGTGCAGTATTCATGCTTTCTGAGGGGTAGACTATATTTTTTTCTTTTGAGGTAAACGGCTGATCGAATTCCAGTGAAGGAACTGACACAGTATCTATCACACTGTCCATAGATGAGTTGCTCGTAAATGAAACCGATAAAAACGGGGCTCTTATTGATGCTGATCTCTCGTCGTCTATTTCCGGCTTCAAATCGTACCATGTGCCGAGGCTCCATCGACGTGGTGGAGGTCTGGCGATGCTGGTAAGATCAAATATGAAGGTGGTGAAACGGACCACCAGCTCTTTCAAATCGATGGAGGTCCTGGATTACAATATTCACAGTGGAAGTGACATACTGCACATTGTCCTTATCTACAGGCCTCCATACTCCAGGAAACACCGTGTAACAGTGAACACATTCCTCAACGAATTTGGTACTCTCATGGAATCAGTTTTGACCTCTCCTGGTCATTTAATAGTGGCAGGGGACATGAACATTCATGTTGATGATTGTGATGACGCAGGCGCAAGGCAGTTTGTTGATCTTTTCACTTCATTGGGTCTAACGCAGTATGTTCAGGGGCCTACACATGACAAGGGCCACACACTCGACCTGGTTCTGACACGTGCTGAGGACACATGTTTAACCAATTTTAGAACTGATCGGTCAATNTATCAATTTCGGATATAGCATTCATATCGATGGTTTTTACAAAATCTTCTTCATACTCATTTTTCCAACGAGGTTTGTTCATTTTCACAATACCTACAGGAATGGTAGAACTTGAGGTGTGTGGCAGGTGCTGCCACCTTGTCTCAGATCGCTGTAATTAAACGTCCAGCACAAGATAAAGACAATCGACGTGACGGACGCTGCAGTCATGGACTGCTCTGCTCTCATTCACTGATTAAGAAAGGTATTCTTCCAGAGTTGGAACCTCGAGTCCAAAGTACATACTGGTCTGGGACCCATACAAACAGGTATGGCAGTTGGCAAGTAAGGCGCCAACCAAATAATATTTGGCAACGGGCTGCAAAAGTACTTTCAGATTCTTCCTGTAGTCAAGAAATGCGAACAAGTTGAGGATTTTGCCAAATTGCCATTCCACTGATTCTCTAACGGATGACATCTGCTGGTTGAACAAGGTCTGCCACTCGTCTAAATGTCCTGTCCTGTAGGGCGACAGCAAGAACTCTCTGATCGGATATGCAGGATCCCCATATATGCAATAAAGACTTCCATCCCTATCTCTCCACTGCCCCTCTTCAAACTGATCCATAATTCCGCTGTAGTTTAGCAGGGCACAATCGTGCCTTCTCCCCTCCACAGGTCCGTATAAGTTCGCGATTAGGCCGTCGGGCACAACAACAGATTGGAACTTGATGGCGTGTATTCTCTTGGGCCCGTTGAAACACACACGCTGAAACCGAGTTGGGCGGCATATATGGCGGACAGTTCCATCAACAAAGCCAATGCAGTTACTTAAACGGGCACCTTTAAGATGGATTGCATCGGCGTATATTTGAAGCCTGTCCTGGAGCCATTCCTGGTCCAGGGATGTCAACTTCCTGTTGAAATTTTCGTGGATATGGTCCACCATAGCGCTTACGATCATGGAAATGGTAGTTTTCGGTCTATTAAAGAAGCTTTCCAGCTGTGCCAGTCTGTTTGGATAAACAAGACGCGCGAGGAGCATGCACAGTGCTAAATCTGAATCAACCACACATCTGTTGGACAGTACAAGCCTCTCGGGCAGACGAAGAGCATTGGCCAGTCGGTGAATATCGGCCTTCGTGAATCGGAAGAATGCTCGGCACTAAGCATTTGACAGGTCCTGAAGCTGTAACTTCGGTTTAGCTGGATCGTAAGTTACTTGATCTCGCTCTTCTGGCAACAGATAAAACAGAAGGGCATCAAAATCATCTAGGAGCAATAAATTGTCCATGAAGTCTCTTGGCGCCGCCATTGTGAATTTGGCGCCAATATGCGCCACCTAGTCATTTTCGTTACTGCCGATGCGGAAACAAATTTCTGTACGTCACGATTACGAAAGACGATTTCAAATTCGTAAATCGTAAATCGTGAATCGTAGGTTGTGCGGAAACTCCCTAATGTTAGGTAGTTTACGAATTACGAATTGCATAATTTTCATTTACAAGAATTGTGTTTTGGGGCTTTTCTGAGCACACAGATGACAACTGGATATACCTGCCACACTTTAGCGCTGGAATAAATGCTTGAAATATCTCAGTAAGGTAATGACGTCGTGTTAAAGAGATGTTGTCACATCGTTCACAAGGCCGAAAGACGGATCATCATGGATTGAGACGAACAAGAGGCCCATGGGCCTTGCGCTCAGCTGACTATGACTTGGCAACGTTGACAGGGGAAAAGTGAGAGACAAGTAGGAATATTTCACCTAAAAAAAAGCTGAGGAAGAAGGAAGCAGTCTTTAGCTTCATGGAAGCCAAGTTTGAAAAGGAAACAGAGTTGAGAAGAGAAGAAATCGCTCTTCAGAAGAGAAAGTTGGAATTGGAATTCAAGAAATTGGAGTGTGATTCAAAGAGACAAGAGGAAGAAGCAAAGAAGAACAATGCACTGATGGAGCTTGTTCTGAGAATTACTGCAGATAGAAAGTAGGCTTTTTTGAGACCCAGTGATGACCTGGACCAGTATTCATAAACATACTTAAGTCAAAGTGTGATACTTATCTTTTGTCTTGAACAAAGGATAAGTGCCACACTTAGACTTAAGTAGTTTTATGAACATGGGTCCTGATGAGTTCTTAAAATTTGTGGTTTTTGTACTAGTTAATGATTTCTCAGCTAGACTTGGATTGGAATCAAATTGTTTTAATAATGTATTAAGCAGTTACAGTGAGTCTTAATATTGAACTCATTTTATTGATGTACAACGGTACCAGTTTGTTTTCTTAATAAATCGGATTATTGTCCATTTTGTAAGTCAGTTTTTGTGTGAGTTCGATATACTTCTACCTGAAGTGCCTGATTGTCGATGCACCAGAATTGCAAGTAAAAAGCTGTTAGCTTTATTCATATTCATTGGTTGCTGAATACTCTACCAAAAAATGCAATAAAACAGAAAGTGAGCTCACGGGATCACACGTCTTCACATCTATTGTGAGTCAAAAATTATTGATATGGACCTGACACTGGTGCCCCTAAAAGCAGTTAATCACAGGTTTCTCCACTTGAATGAATTTGAATGAATTTATTACTCAGACCTTTAACAGGTACAAGAGAAGAGTAATAATTACATGAATTTTAACATAGCAAATGGCGTATCAACAATTTNGGTCAGCTGAGCTAAAAAATGACTTTCATTGATTGAGCTGGTGTGGTAGTACATGACTTTGCTGCGTTCACACCTATTGCGAATCGAAATCGTTTTCCGTAAATCGAAATACGGAAGTCGATTTGGTTACGCCGGGTCGGGTCACACTACAACTAAACCGATTTCGATTCGAAACAAAACGCGTCACACTCAACCCGAAATAAACTACGTCATGACGTAAAAGGCCTACATTGAACATGTTGAATGTACATTGTGCAGTACATAACTATTTCGATTTGGCTAATGCGAATCGAAACCGATTCAAATACCGGTTTGGTTAAATCGGTATAAAAGTCATCTATTTCGAATTGAGTGTGACGCGTTATATCGGAATAGGCCTTTATTGCGAATTCGATTCGATATAAAACCCTAGTGTGAACACGGCAAATACTAGGCCTATGTTTGTGTCTACGTTCTCACTGAATGCGAATTCAATTCGAATTCCGTATATCGGTCTCCGGAATTCGAATTCGTTATATCGAATTAAAAGCGCTGCGTTCATACTAGGGGTTAATTCGGATGACGTGACGTCACCTTGTAACAAACTCAATCAACTGATGCGGATTGGTTATTCCGAATTCAATTCGCATCAAAGAACCGAACTCGTTATTTCGGATTCAGTTCGGTTCAAAGCGAACTGAGTGTGAACGCTTAATGCGGATTAAGGCTTTATTTCGGTTTCAATTCGGAATAAACCCCCCAGTGTGAACGCGGCTTCATATTCCATTTGTCAGGGTTGAAACTGGTTGCCCAGGACTCCAAACTCACATGGCCCAAATACATTGCTCACCAAAATCGATTTTAAACGACTAAGTTTTCCATGTTTACACGTTTATTGACTTTCGTACCTTGACATATTTTCAAGCTGTGAAGTTCGAGTTTCAGGTTCGTTTTTCTTAGTGTTATTTGTGCGGTTCTACCTGTAAGCCTACTGCAGTGAGGGCCTACTTGCCACGCTTCTCAAAACTGCAGTCTTCAGAACATTGAAGGACAAATTGACGGGACCCGAGGTCATGTCATGCGCTCTCTCGATAGACGGAACGATCTCATTCTCATTTTACTTGATTTGTCTGCTGCGTTCGACACCATCGACCATGACATTCTTCTCGACAGGCTGCGTTCTAGGTTTGGGATTGAGGATACAGCCCTAGACTGGCTTCGTTCATACCTTTGCGGACGCACACAGAGGGTGTCTATTGGTTCGGTGGTGTCGAAGGCACACCCACTTCTTTATGGTGTTCCTCAGGGCTCAGTTCTGGGTCCTGTCTTGTTCTCACTGTACGTGGCCCCACTCGAAGACATTATCATCCACCATGGCCTGAACTGTGTCATTTATGCGGACGATCACCAGCTGTACATCGCCTGTGACTCGCGGTCTGACTGTACCGTCGTCCCTCGTGTGGAAACTTGCGTAGACGAAATCCGTCATTGGATGCGTGTCAATATGCTTGCATTGAATGATGGTAAGACCGAGGTTTT
>NMRB01000841.1:230026-250352 GCA_002633025.1 Notospermus geniculatus
ATGTCATATCCAAGACCTAGGGGGACTTTCTATCTAGACAGACCTAGGGGGACTTTCTATCTAGACAGACCTAGGGGGACTTTCTATCTAGACAGACCTATGGGGACATTCTATCTAGACTGTGATGCCTGTGACGTGAGCATAGGGAGTGTGCTGTCCCAGGAACAAGACGGTGAATTGCTGGTGATAGCACATGCCAGCTCAACTTTAAATAGCTCAGAACGAAGCTACTGTGTTACGGGCAAAGAGTTACTGGCTGTTAAACACTTTGTGGAACATTTTAGACATTTATCTTCTCGGTCGCCATTTCGTGGTCCGCACTGACCACATTGCCCTGAAGTGGTTGTTCAGCATGAAGGAACCAAAGGGAAAGAAGGGAAGGGTTGCCCGAGGAATCGAAATTTTGTCAGTATACGATTTTGAAATCCAGTCGGGAGCGGGAAAGAAACACAAAAACGCCGATGCGATGAGCCGATGTCCTGATCCGAGAAATTGCAAATGCGTAGAAGAGGCGGCGAAGCTTCCATGTGAAACTTGCTCAAAGTGCGAAGCCAAGTCAATTGACATGAATAAACATTGCGTCATTAACATTGAATGTTCTAGGTGGTGGCGCATCGGATCACGTGTCCAAGGCATTGTCAAAGTGTTTGAAAGAGCGTAAGCTAAATGATCAAGAGAGTAAGCGGGAAGGGGAACAAAAATCCCCGCGGGCCAACCTGTATAGTCAGCCCCCACAGTTTGATCCTTCCGCGTTGGTTTTCAGGGTTTCCCTGGACAGGCTATGGGAGGCTACAGGCCTTACTATTATAGAGGTGGATGAGGCAGGGGTAGAGGCCAGTTTAGGCCGATGAATTGTTTTTTCTGCTCAGCGGCTGATCATTGGATAAAGGATTGTCCAAAAATGAAAGAGGCTAAGCAAAAGATGGCTTTCCTTGCTTTCTTCGGTACCCGTCTCAAGGGACACTTGAGCCATAGCGAGCTAAGGACACTGGATGGCAACTTCCCTATTCTGTAGAAGAGTTGAGCTCCTTACAACAAGAGGATCCCGAAATTGGTCCTATATGGAAATGGGTAGAGAACGGCGAACTCCCTGTGGGACAAGTCCTTTGTGAGACGAGTCCAGCGACCAGACACTATTTGAGTACATGTACTTTGGAACAGCATATTTCTAGAGAATGGCGTTTTACTGAGACATTTTTCAAGAAAGGACGGGACGGGATATTACAAGCAAGTCATTGTTCCTAGGACGTTGCGCAAAGAAGTGCTATAGGAAATGCACAACTCGCTTCTATCTGGACACCTTGGTCGCAAGAAGACCAGAGAAAAGGTCCTTCACCGTTTCTATATACGGCGTGAGAGAGGACAGCAATCTCTGGGTGGCACGATGCGACATCTGCGCAGAGATCAAACCGCCAACGAAGACGGCTAATGTGGCAATGGGAAATACGACGGTCGGAGGAGCCCTCGATAGATTGTCCACGGATGTGCTGGGCCCTCTTCCATTGTCTACGAAAGGCAATCGGTATATTCTTGTGGTAACGGATCATTTTGCCAAATGGACAGATATTTTCGCGATACCCGATTATACAGAGCGACATGTGCGAACGTAATACTCAATTGTTATAGCAAGGTTCGGAATAGACCACAGAGTAGTCTCTACTTCTGCCGATTTAAGAGACTACTGTCGCCTTCTAAATTCGGACGTTGATTGGTTGGATTCAAATTTTTCGGATTGATTCTGATTGGACAAAATGCTGTGTGACGTACACCAACCGCAAGGTCTTCCCCCAAAATGGCGTCGTTCAATATGAAAGAAAGTGAAGATTCTGGAGGAAAAGTGGCTGTTCATTTCCGGTTTTTTTTGGATGTTCTGTTCAATATATTTGATTTGAGCATGTTAAGTTTCTAAGGCCCGGACAATCTGAGGCTTTGTTTGAGTGTGAGAGCAGGGATTTCGACGTTACTCTGCCGATCCAGCGATAGGATATGGTAACCATGGTAACACACGCGCTGTTTGCCGTGGCGGTGGACAAAAAACTACCGGTAGGCTGCATCATCTACTGCTAGGCCTACATCACCGAAGTGTGCAGTTTTGATAGCGAGTCCTTTGGACTCCAAATTTTGTGTTATTACGAGTGTTCCAGCCATGATTCACATTAAAAAACTCCCCGGAAAAATTCGGCTGCTAGTAGATGAGTGCGCACGCACCAGACATATCGTGGTAGGGAATCCAGCCACACTTCCGGTAATGGCGGACCCCGACACCAGTTCCTAACGTGCTGCACGGTGGAACTGGATGCCGGTTTAGGTTCGGAACCCCTTATGGCATTCACTCGGACCAGGGACGAAATTATGAAGCGGAGATCTTCAAGGAACTGTGTGCCCTTTCGGAGATAAGAAAGACACGAGCTTCACCTGCGAACCCGAAATGCAACGGACAGTGTGAACGCTTCAATAAGACACTCGTTAGAATGATCAAGTCGTACTTGAGAGGTCAACAAGATCAATGGGACATGAATTTGGGCTGTCGTGCCGTTGCGTATAGAGCTACTCCGAATGAATCGACGAAGTTAACACCAAACTGATGCTTGGTAGAGAGGTGCGATTGCCAGCAGTGATAATGTTCCCCTATAAACCACCGCATGAAGGAGAATTAACATCTTACGGAGGGTGTCTTCCCATTTCGCCCTTTCCCAATTCGCCCCCTAATGGTTATTGGTTAGGGTTAGCTACCAGTATTTAATGGATTTACTGTTAGGGGGCGAAATGGGAAGGGGCGAAGTGGAAATAAACCCTTACGGAGAATACGTGGAGCAATTACGTGAACGAATGTTGGTCGCTCATGATGTAGCACGACATACCTTAGGGCCGCTACCAAGCGCCATAAACGATGACATGATGGAAAATCCGTTTTGATTAAATATGATGTTGGTGAAGCAGTATGGTATTTGTCTGATGTGATGTTAATCAACTAAAAATCGCCCCCAAATTGAGGAAAGCATTCAAGGGACCATATTTGGTCTTTAAGAAAGTCAATGATCTGGATTACATAATCCAATGAGGAACCCGCAGAACTACGCCACGACGTGGCGCTGTCAGTGTAAGGCCCGGAAGTCCTATTTTCTAACAGTATTTCCATTTACTTCTTGCCCCCAAATAAGGTGACTTCCCATTTCGCCAAATCCCATTTCGCCAAATCCCATTTTGCCAAATGCCATTTCGCCAAATTCCCATTTGGCCAAATTCCCAAATGGCCAAATTCCCATTTTGCCAAAATCCCATTTCGCCAAATTCCCAATATGCCAAATTCCCATTTCGCCAAATTCCCGTTTCGCCAAATTCCCGTTTCGCCAAATTCCCATTTGGCCAAATTCCCGTTTCGCCAAAAATTTACTTGACACCCCCTGTGTTCTTTCAAAATGAATCGTTCGAAATATTAACAATNACCACCGAAGTGTGCAGTTTTGATAGCGAGTCCTTTGGACTCCAAATTTTGTGTTATTACGAGTGTTCCAGCCATGATTCACATTAAAAAACTCCCCGGAAAAATTCGGCTGCTAGTAGATGAGTGCGCATGCACCAGACATATCGTGGCAGGGAATCCAGCCACACTTCCGGTAATGGCGGACCCCGACACCAGTTCCTAACGCTGCACGGTGGAACTGGATGCCGGTTTAGGTTCGGAACCCCTTATGGCATTCACTCGGACCAGGGACGAAATTATGAAGCGGAGATCTTCAAGGAACTGTGTGCCCTTTTAGAGATAAGAAAGACAAGAAGAGCTTCACCTGCGAATCCGAAATACAACGGACAGTGTGAACGCTTCAATAAGACACTCGTTAGAATGATCAAGTCGTACTTGAGAGGTCAACAAGATCAATGGGACATGAATTTGGGCTGTCTTGTCGCTGCGTATAGAGCGACTCCGAATGAATCGACGAAATTAACACCAAACTGATGCTTGGTAGAGAGGTGCGATTGCCAGCAGTGATAATGTTCCCCTATAAACCACCGCATGAAGAAGGAGAATTAACATCTTACGGAGGGTGTCCTCCCATTTCGCCCTTTCCCAATTCGCCCCCTAATGGTTATTGGTTAGGGTTAGCTACCAGTATTTAATGGATTTACTGTTAGGGGGCGAAATGGGAAGGGGCGAAGTGGGAATAAACCCTTACGGAGAATACGTGGAGCAATTACGTGAACGAATGTTGGTCGCTCATGATGTAGCAGGTATCTTGCAGCTAAGCGACGTAACGGACGAAAATTACTTATGCGGCGACGTATAGTACGATATTCTCCAACGAAATGTCTCCATACTACAGTCTTACACTATTAATGCCCCTACCGCCAATCTACCCCACGCTTGGAGAATGATTTTCGTCACCACGCCTTCAGCATAATGTAATAAGGTCTGTCAGTCTATTGGCCAAGATCTAATCAGCTCGATAGGGGTGCCAGGGCGATTACGTCACATGTTTTGTGACCATTGTCAGTGTATGTAGATTGTATTCATGTGTTTGCTGCATCATCAAAACGGCTGAGAGAAGAGTAATACGGCCAATGACACAGCCTGAAAAAGACGCCATCAGAAATGCCTGGCACATTCACCGGAATAATTACCATCGCGTCCTTGCGCATGTCCGAGGAGACTTGCCTGGCCAGATATTGCGAGATACTTATGATGGCCGCACTGATGAAGCACTTCGTCGCAGAATAAGAGATTTTGTGCGGAGGGAATTAATTGAGTAGAATTTTGAAACTTTCTTGATATTGCAACTTTTGTTTCATGAGTATCGATTTTTGCCAAGCTACATGTATGCCGATCCAAAACAAATATCATTTCTTAATTCGTCACACGGGGGCGCGCAAAGCATGACGGTTGATGCCTGTCGGCAAGACTATTTGCCTTCTCTATGTAATGGGGTCTCAAACGAATGGTTTCGCCCACTTTGTTGGTCATTACAGGAGCGATCGCCTGGACAGCCAATCGTGTGTAAAAGGGGCGGGTAATTTATTATAAGTCACCGTTTCGTCCGTTACGTCCGTTCCGTCGGTTAGCTGCAAGATACCTACTACGACATAACCTTAGGGCCGCTACCAAGCGCCATAAACGATGACATGATGGAAAATACGTTTTGATTAAATATGATGTTGGTGAAGCAGTATGGTATTTGTCTGATGTGATGTTAATCAACTAAAAATCGCCCCCAAATTGAGGAAAGCATTCAAGGGACCATATTTGGTCTTTAAGAAAGTCAATGATCTGGATTACATAATCCAATTAGACAAAAACGGCAAAGCAAAACTTGTTCACTACAATAAATTAAAGAAATATCTGGGCGACAGCTGTCCCCCTTGGTTCCGAAGCGCAATCAACGCCATCCACGATTGAGATGTTTCCCTAATTTTGTCTCTTTTCTCTCCAGAAATGATCGAGATGAGCTCTCAGAAGAACTTCGGACATGCGCTGGCGAATGCCGACAGACATCTATACAGATGTACCAGATGTACAACAGTAAACGGCGAGAAGGAGGCAATTGAACATGCCCTCCGGCAACATGCGCCTGAGTACATGGTGCCTTTCATCTGCACGATAATAGTGAGAAGCTTCGCTGCTCGGCACCTCACACGCTGCCACAAAGGGGAAACGTTTTCTCAAGTCTACAAAGAATGCGGGAGAAAGTGGACGGCCTACGGCCTCCGTGACTTCATCATACCCCTTCCCAGAGGCTCGTGTCGGGGGTGGACGAGCAGGGAGTTCCAAAGATCAACTTTGGCAGAGAGTCCAAGTATCCTAGTAGCCACAGAAAGACAACAATGATCACGAATTTCATTTTGTAACGAACAAAACATCTCTATTTACAACTTCTCAATGCATTTCGAGCACCATGGCTCTTCGTCAGGAACAGAATGAATTCTAACATGTACGAGTACAGATATGGACATACAATACAAAAGCTTAATTAAACTAACAATATGGTAATTACACAACTATTGACATGGATTAAAACACCTGAAGTGTGAAAAGCGACCCACTTGCAAACAGTTGTTTGTTAAGATAAGGTTGAGCAATCTTGATGTGTAGGGCCTCCTTGATTAAACAATCGAAATCAGATGTACCAGTATCAATGATTGAGTAGCAATCATGATTTAACTTTGAATTACAACACAGGAACTCAGCCATTAAACAACACATAGATTCCTGTCTGACCTGTTGTAATTCAGAGTTTGGAGAGGTGCGTGCTCCTTTGCTCTGATGGACAAGTGTCTTTTTGTTTTCCCTATGTAGGAAATGTCTGCATCACGCTGACATGTGAATTGATAAATGTCAAGGCCCACTAACACCATGATGTACAAGTTGAATTCGCACAATTCACTTCACTATGGACTTTCAAAGTACATAAAAAAAGAGGTAGGTTATGACATCAAAGAGGATATTGCATTCAATTCCTCCCGTGAAGTTTATCTTGCGATGTGCACTAAGTTGAAAAAAGTGGACTTGGGGGCACTGATCATTATCCCCCAATTGCTGAGGAAGATCTGAAGCAGTTGTACCAGCTTGAGCGGCCGTAGCAAAAATAGTATGTGTCAAAAAGAAACGAAATTTTTCGTTTAGGGGGAGGGGGTCAAGGGGTCATTTCGTTTTTTTTTCAAAAAAATGACGTATCACAAAACATTGAACAATCAACTGAATTTGAACTTCCCGCCACTCAAAACTCCTCTCTGACGATCTTTTCTGACAACCAGGAAGTTTACACTTCTGGCGCATGCGTCTGCTTTGCATCTTCCACTTCACTACGGTGACTGATTAGCCGTGAAATCAGCTCTCTGGAATTTTCAAGATGCCTGCTAGGCAGCTCAATTTATTTGGACAGGTTGCCACGCAAAAGACCAAGACATCATTAAGTACCGATGCACCTGATATAGCCACGCCCGTAGGTCTGCAGCAGAAAGTCTGGTTTGAAGTCATGTGTTTTACTTTTGTCGGAGGGGACAAGAAAATATCAGAGAAATGGACAGAGATACGTTCACTGTTAAAACAGATGGCTCTGGAAGAAAGTTCGTCGAAGAAATATGAGATGGATAAAAACCACAAACTGAACAGCAAACAAGATGATACCATAGGCGAGGGCAGGATGTATGATCTTCCCGGCAATCCAGCTTGCCCAGTGAAGTCATTTAAGAAGTACATCTCAAAACTTGGTACTCAATCAAATGTTATGTGGCTTCGACCGAAGGATTCCTTTGTCTCTGAGGACCCAGTTTGGTATTGCAATTAGGCCCATAGGAAAGAACACCCTGAGCAAGATCTACACAAATCATAGCATTCGCGCAACGCACATTAGTTCACTCATGGAGGTATAAAATAAGATGGAGAACGCACTGCTGAACATGAAAGGCTACATGAGCGGTGCCGATGTTGACATAAGTACTGATAACACCCCGAGTGTTAATCGCTTTCCAAACACCAACCCTAATTACGTTGATCCGGCTTCACGCTTTCGTGCACACGCTCGGGTGTTTCCGTATTCGATCGGGAGTCGTCGTTCGATTAAATTACCCACAGTTCATTGCGGTCACCAAGGCAGCGTTGTATTCAAGATGGCGGCCGAGTTACGCGAAGTTGAGATTTCTGACGAAGAAATCGCCGAAATTTCGACAGATTTTGGCGATATTTTGGAAAGTGATGAAGAGGAACCGTACTGCATTTAGTGGGGTTCACCGTGTCATAATTTTGGCTCCCGTAGGAATTTTATGCCCAAATTGAGATATTGGTATTTTTTGCTTCTGTTGGACACAAGNCTTGGATTTAGTTAATTCCAATGGCTTTACTGTACTTCTGTTGTTTTCAATGTGTTCCTTGACCCCTAAAACCAGGGGGTAGACACCAAAATTACCCTTTTAGGTTGGAAAATAAGAGAGTTATGGCTGTTTTAATGCATCAGCGGCCATCTTGGACGCCATCTTGAATTTACCCCATTTCCGATGGCCTGACTTTGGTAGACTTTTAGTATGTTATTCTCCACATCAAATACTACCAGAAACAGTTGAAAAACCTTTTCTAGGAATTTTTTTGGGGTTAGGTGCTATATATACTAGCCTATATCTGAAGAAGAAACAAAGCAAATGAGCACTGAAATTGCTATTTGTATATTTTGTAATTTCAGGGGATCCCGGATTTGGAAGACGTTGACGGCAAATATGCAAACAACGACGATGAGAAAGCAGATGTTCTGAACAACTACTTTTGTAGTATTTTCACAAATGAGGATTTAACAGCAGTCCCTGACATTCCTGATAGGATGGTACGTTTTCCCGTGGCACGCCTAGTGATTACTGAGAAAAGGGTTTCGGAAATATTGCAAGGCTTGGATACGTCAAAGAGTCAAGGACCAGACAACTTACCACCTATTCTTCTTTACAACTTGCGTACAGCTCTGAACAAACCGCTTACCAACCTATTCATGAAGTGTGTCGAACACTCAACTATCCCGGATGACTGGAAGACCGCGGTGGTTGTTCCACTTTTTAAAAAAGGGGAGAAGAGTAGCGTCAAAAATTACAGACCTGTCAGTTTGACGTGTGTATGTTGTAAGTTGTTCGAAACCTTGATCTCGGAGCACATTCGTGAGCACCTTCGTAAAAATGATTTCCTAAATGAAGAGCAACATGGATTTACACCTCGGAAGAGTTGCACAACAAATCTATTGGAAGCTGTACACCAATGGAACAGCTCCCTCGATG
Source organism: Notospermus geniculatus (assembly GCA_002633025.1). Classification (NCBI taxonomy): domain Eukaryota; kingdom Metazoa; phylum Nemertea; class Pilidiophora; order Heteronemertea; family Lineidae; genus Notospermus; species Notospermus geniculatus. The sequence continues at coordinate 238,772 of NMRB01000841.1, forward strand.
CTGGCGACAATGTTGACGCAATCTTCTTGGACTATTCCAAGGCATTCGACACCGTGCCACATGAAAGACTCCTCAGAAAACTGGCTAGCTACGGGATTAAGGATCCACTACTAGGGCTGATTCGCGACTTCTTGTCAAATAGGAAACAACTAGTGAGAGTCAACGCCTCCTTGTCTGGGACCTTGCCGGTACGAAGTGGTGTGCCCCAAGGAAGTGTCCTTGGCCCATTGCTTTTCATCATCTATGTGAATGACATGCCTGAAGTGACATCTTGTCCAATAAAGTTATTTGCGGATGACGCCAAAATATACAACAGTATAAATACAACTGAGGACTGCGAAACACTTCAGAGGGACATAGCTAGGTTGGAGGTCTGGGCCAAGGATTGGCAAATGAGTTTCAATACGGACAAGTGCAAGCACCTTCGTATCGGTAAAGGTAAAGTGGACTTCAATTATCATATGGCTGGCAACTCGAATTACCATCAGATTCTGGATCAAGTGGATACCGAGAAAGATCTGGGTGTAACTATTGATAAGAACTTGGCCTTTTCTGAACACATAAATAGGGTGTGTTCTACGGCAAATCGCATACTGTACACTATCAAAAGAACATTTACTCAAATAAACAAGGCCTCTTTCTGTCTGCTCTATAAGGCTCTTGTCCGCCCACATTTGGAATACGCACAAGAGGTTTGGTCGCCTCTGAGGAAAATTGAGCAGAACAAGATAGAACGGGTTCAACGGAGGGCAACCAGATTGGTTTCGTCTATAAGGAACCTGGAATATGTGGACAGATTGAAATATTTATCACTTCCAACTCTTGCTCACCGTAGAAGCAGAGGGGATATGATTACCATGTTCAAAATTGTCCACGGGTTCATTATTACATCCCTTCCTATCCCTTTTACCGAAACCACTCACCTCCGTGGACACCAGTTTAAGCTTGCTCCCATTAGAGCCACAAACCAGAGGCGTGCAATTTTTACACCAATAGAATAGTCAAACTCTGGAACGCTTTACCTGAGTCGGTAGTTAGCGCCCCTTCGGTGAATGCGTTCAAGTCAAGATTAGATAAGCATTGGGTAAGTACCAACAGAACCCTTCCATACTCATATAGATGGTAGCTTATCGTATGACCTTTGAATCTTTGCAGATGGCGTATGGTGGGTTTCCGACCGTCGATACCACTCTGGTCTACGAACAGGAAGACTCCGACTCAGGTCAATCAGGAACAACACAAGTGGAGTCGGACTCAGATATAGAATCTGGAACTACTCAGGAGGAAACAGTTTCTGATCTAGAAACCTCATACCCCAATGCAACCCAGGAGGACCTCAGGTCAGTGGTCATTGGTGACCATCAGTTTATGGTGCAAAATATACACCCTGAAAACGCAGATGTAGGTACTACCGTCATGATCCCTGTCGGGAAATCGGTGGGATCAATATGTCCCATTTGTCCGGAAATCCACAGGCGCCTTAAACGACATATCACCCTCAACCACCTACCTTGGTATGCGGCTGGCTATTCAGCTTGTTGGCAGTGTCATGTCCAATGTGGCTCCACCCATATTCTGTCCAAATATCACCCTCGAAACTGGGAGTCGACATTAGTTATGCCTTTTTGGAGGGAGATGGTCCACAACATGTTTTGCGGCTTGGCTGATTACTTCGGTGTGGTAAACTTAGATGGACTCCTTCAACTGGTACAAATCAATGGATGGTACCCAATTTCCACTTCACTGACCACAGCATACAACTCGCCCTTTCTGCCAATCGAACAGCATTGGATGCATGAGTACGAGCGCCATTACAGTCCAGATTACAACCCGAACACTTATTTCTCACCATCGCCACCTAATAGGATTATTTGCATGTTGCATTGGAGGATTCTTTCTGAGATTTTTGCTCGTCTGTCGCCAGAATGGGTGGAGTTCTTGCGCTCCTTATAGTCAGGCAGACAGCAGGATTGGAGGTTGTTTTGTCTAAACCCTTACCGTGGTGGGTGATAGGGCATTACAACCTGCAAGTTTAAGAAAACCTAGTTTTAAAGTGTGTTTTACTGGCAGGTTGATGATCTGTGTAATTGTAATGTCATAGCTCGGGTAGCCCAGCTTTGAGCGGGTAATCCGTTGCAAATTGATAAACGGTAATAATTTGTATGAGTGATACGTGTTTCTTTATATCATCGCTCGGGTAACCCAGCTTTGAGCGGGTAAACCGTGCAAATTGATTGTTTACAATAAGTTAACCTTCATCATGTACATGTTGCGATAGAGAATCATACAGAGCCTGTTGACCACGTTATGGTAAACTTCTGAGATTTTCACGGCATCACATAACTGATACTTTTTTCATAACAACTCCGTATAATATTACAGTCTTTGTATAACAACCACCTGGTTTAGATTTTGCACCCTGTTATTGCATTCATTTGAGTATATCCAAGTCCAATGTTCCTACTGTTGGGGTTGCTCAGTCACCGTCGCACTTTGTTTAACTACTTTTTTCCCTTTCACCTCGTTCCAGTTCCTCTACACTATCAGAATCAGCACCGATTTGTTCTCTTAGGATTGGTCTTGGGAATTCACAACCAGTGGAGTGAATTCATTGAGCACCAGTTCACCAACTCATTTTCAACAACATCCATAGGTAAGTTCTCGAAGGAATAATAAAAAAAAAAAAAAAAAAAAAAANAAGGTCCATGCAGGACCATGATGCGTGAAATGACTAATGACTAAAGAGTGTACATGTATGAACATTCCTGCATTCCTGGAACTATAAAATGTAAGGCGTTGTGTCAGGAATCTTGGTACAATCACTTACCTATGTCCAGGTGTCGATAGTATGAACACTGGTAGCATGGCAACACCAAATCCCATCATGAAAGAATTGTAGTTTACCAGCAGACAGCATCGTAATTGAAATTTGCTGAACTTCCCAACTTGGGTGAGAACGTTGTCGAACAGCATGATGTTGGATGAGACGTTATGCAGGATCAACTCAGTGGTCAGTGATTTCAATAGGCTTTTTCACAGGTGCTCAGCCTGTGCTGATGCCATAAGGACTGCGTGTCTTTCTGGTGTGCCCGCAGCTGTTTCTGTAGATTGTGAATCAATTGTACTGATTAAATAACTTAATTTGGTTGGGCTGACAAAGCCTACATGTGTAACTTGTTTATCCCAAGTGGGGTAACATCATGAGCAGGTGAATGGGCAGTCAATCCTGATCCATTCGGCTTTGAATGCCAGGCTGTTCAGTGATCACCCTGACCTAAAAATATAATGTTGGGTCATTTCAATGACCAGAAATTAGCCCTGTTTACACTACATAAAAACCCGCGTCTCACCCGGGCTTTTTCTGTCTACACCTGTTAAAAGCGCGGGTCTAATAGACCCGGGGATGAAAAGTCCGGGCTTTTTGAACCCTCCGATTTCGAAGGGTTTTTGGGGGGCTTAATTGAGACCCGCGTCTCCTGCGGGTTTTTTAGTAGTGTAGACGCAGTAGACCCGGGCTTTGTCTAGTTCTTGAACACCGCGACAGGCGGCGTGTCTTGTGGGCATGCGCGGTAAAAGCCAGCACTCCAATTTAGCGCCTTTCTCTAAATACATGTTTATTTGTATTTTTCAGTGAAGTAAGGCCTATCGATAATGCAGTACAATCTGAATCCGAAGCAGAGCCAGAGGATGATTGCCCACCAAGCCCAAGCCTCCTCGCTACATGTAGCAATGAAAGGTGAGTAAAACAGTTCCATGCACGGCATGTCTTTTGAGGTCATGCTAAAATCAGGAATCGGACATGCAGGCCCAGTTATGTTCATATTTGCCTTATATATTATGACTAATGCACGACTAAACGGACAATGTTCCATATCGTTAGCCTCATAGCATAATTGCCTAAGTCACTTTTTGGCCTAAATGGGAAAGGTACTTCACTGAGACCCCCCATTAATGCTGAATCACCCTGTATAATTGGCAAAACCATCAGCCAATCAGAACGCTTGTTACATATCAGAATCAATTTCTGCCTAAGTCATCAACTTGACTTAGGCAGTTTTGCCACTGAAATCCAAGATGGCGGCGCCCATGAAAAGCAGGCCAGTGCTGAACACAAATGAAGTACTGGCCCTTTTAAATGATTCTGATTCTTCAGGTAAGTTTGTTCATTAACTCATAAACACCCATTATCTCCCCATGTACAGTTAAAGTGCCATAAAATGGACATTGCATTGAATAAATGGCGCATTTGGCCTAGGCCTACCCTCCTCACTCAACACAATGATAGGCCTAGGCCTAATGCATGAATGAATGTCAATCAATGTCAATGACAGTTGCATGCATGTAGGCCCTACATGTATGTAGGCCTATGTCATGTATGTATGTACGTGTATGTACAAGCTAGGCCTACTGTACATCATACATGCTGTAGACCAGTGTCTACTGTAAGCCAAGAGGCCTGTTAGGCCTATGTACAGTAGGCCTACGGTAGGCCCTGGCCCTGCCGGGCCTGGGTCAGTCTTCCAGCTCTGTGCATGAGGAGACCCAGGAAGGATAGGCCTACGCCTACAACGCTACACTACACTACAGGCCAGCTGTGCTGCGGCTGTGCATGCATGTGTTTGTGTATGTAGATGCGCAGGCATAGGCCTATGCTTGGCCCTATGGCGCCTGTTTGACACAGTATTGGGGTGGACCTAGGCCTAGCCTAACTGCCAACTGGTCCAATCAGGCAGCACTCACTCCGTATTGATTAGGCCTGGGCTACTACATAAAAAACCCAGCTCGGCGGATGTGAACGTTTTCGCTGTCTGACAGACTGAATGTAGGCCTACATCAACGGGCCCATAAGTCCGTGAGCCAAGTTATCCGGACAAGTGGGGATTATCCTTTCTTTGCCCAAACTTGCATGAAAAAAACATGTTGGGTTATTTTAGGTGCCTAGGGGTTGGCCCCTGGCGGGCCTTATTACGAAGAGCTACCCAGTGATTTATTTCTTTGAGGATTTATTGCGTCAGATTTTTGCCTGCTCTGTTCGTACCTAGCATGTGCTTTTTTAAAATTTGTTTCTCGAAAACTCACAGCAGATATTTTAATCTCCCTGTAGGGTCAGGAACTGACCTGGATGATATAGAGGTTACAGATGGGCAAGCACAGGATGACAAACCCGCTAGGTTTACCAAAAGGAAACCCCCTGCATCATGGACGGAAAGTGAACATGATGACTCTGACTTTGATAAGGACTATAAACCCGAAGAAGATGATCCCCCCGACACTGACAGTGATTATAGCCCTCCAGATAACCTGATGGACAACTCGGTCGNCATGTCACTGCATCTTGGCGAGTAGCCAACACACGTGGAGTTCCAGGAATTGAGTCACCATGGTCACTGGTCTCTTTTGGCTTCCCGCCAAAACATCGTCAGGCGGCTCAAGTGGATGGATAGCTCCGTCGGAACTGTAACTATAGGCCTAGTTTGCTAAGGAGATTCGATAATGATGAGATGGCAAGACAAAGTTATGCATTTTGTGACTGAAGTTTATTTACTAAAGGTAAAATTTTCATTACAATAGAGCACAGGGACTACTGGCGCTGAAATCACCAACGATCCACCGCCAGGATCTTTACAGGATCGGCGGGCGGGATAAAAATAAAAATAAAAATTTAATTTTTTTTTCATTTTGGCATATTTCGGGGCGGCGGTCCTGAGAACTGTGAAAAAAAGTGATTTTATTTTTTTCTTGTTCCCAGCCTTTTCCCAGGCGGCGGATCCGCGAACCAACTTATAAAAAAAGTCTGGCCTAATGTTATCCTCAGTAGAAAATTAATTACAGTTTTTAAGAATTTCTGTTGTTATCTATACTTTATCATTGATAACAAGAGAAAATCATTGACATTGTAATTATTTTTAGGTTCTGAAGGAAAAGCGACTTAAGGGGGAAGGTTACCAAAATGTCAAGGGGCAGGAGAGACAGCCAAAGACCATGGGGCCACCCTGCACATCACAACACTGTGCAAGGTCAAAGCAACGGAGTTGTCAACTTCTGAGTGATGACGAGAGGACAGCCATCTTTAACAAGTTTTGGTCCATGTCAAACTGGGAGACTCGAAAAGTGTTCACTCGTGCTTTAGTAAACAATTTAAGTACATGAGCTTGGGGTGTTTGTTCACATTGAGTGATTTCAAAGTTGGTGTTGGTGTTAGTGTTGGGTGTCAGTGTTGGTGTTGGTGTCCACCCAGACGCCCAAACACCATGGCAGGTGTTGACACCGTGTGTTAACACTGGTGTCAACACTCTTGTGGAGCAATTTGATACAAATTTTGAGGTAAACGCATCTAGGCCTACACTAACACCAACTTTGAAATCAAGCCGGTGTTAACCACAGGGGGTTGGGTGTTAACACAAACAGAAACTCCTTTAAATTTTATTGGAATAAACACCAGCTGCAGTTTAGCTCAACACCTGGTGTTGAGGTTGACACCCAACACCAACATTGAAATGGGGGCAGTCACCACTCTCACCCAGTTTGTCCCTCGAAGACGAAAAAGCTAGAGGCAGCATTGTGATAGCTGCCCACAAATCAAAACCTTTCACAATCCCCCTGTTTAGCCCAGCTTTGAATTAATTAAAATAGTTATTTTCTCTTGCATTTATGTTGCAGGTTCCTATAAAGCAGAAAAAAGCTGGCGTTGCATCGAGGAGAACAAGGTCTCAGTTATACCACTTGCAACTTGCAGATGGCCGTAAACTCCCTGTGTGCAAGAAATTGTTTTCTTCGACCCTTGGCATCTCCCCCAGGACCATTGGATCATGGTTATCCGAAGATAAGGAGAACAATACCATTGCACAGCCGAAAATCAACAAGACCGGTAAGTGACTTAGAGTAATAATGGCTCTCTTATCCTTCATATAGGCTTCTTTTCTAGTACCGGTAGTTAGAGACCCCTTTGAATCTTCATATAGTTATGCCCTCCCATTTTTTGAGAAATCCACAATCTGTCTCAGTCAGGCCATTCAGAGATGGATCCAGGCTTTCTGAAAAGGGGGAGGGCAAAACCCAATGAAGATGCTGAGCTCTGTGAGAATCACTTGTTTTTCTAGCCACAGCCATTGTTCAAGATGATCCAATGTTTGGGTTGATCTCTATGACAGAATTAAATTGAGGGAATTGCAAGTGGGCAAAAACCTCACTATCCAGTGTTTGTCACCCGGACTAAACCTGCATGAAATGANATTGTTGAGACATCTGTTATGAATTATTGTTAAAGTTTGAATAAAAAGTTTTTAAGCGTTTTCTAAAAATTATGTTTTTTCAATTTTTCTCAAAATCTTCAAATGTGAGTTAGGCAATTATGCTATGAGGCTAACGATATATAACCTTGACGCAGAAAAAATTCGAGAACTACGACACATTGTGAAGTCCATGCGGGCGGAAAGACCAACCGTACCCAGCACAATCTAATGAATTCCATCTCTGTTCATTTTTACAAGTTTGTTCCAGTATTTCAGCATTCTCAACCATCTTATATACCTCGATAATCACCACCCCATGTCCCCTTGAAAATCGGCTATAGTAGAACGTGTCGGGAGACCAAGAAAATATCTAACAGCTCTATTCTGAACCACAGAGACGGCACTTAGTATCTGCGACGGAGGACGACTATAGGGGCAACTGGCAGAGACCTCGACGACGAACGGGCGACACAATGATGCCGTTCCTCGACGTATCGCCCATACGATCCAATGCACCGACCGAGACCGACCGTGACACACAATCGTAAGTGTCGGGGTTAGACCAAATAGTTCTTGCTGAAAGAAGGTGTTCTGTTACTTTATTCGGAACTATTTCTTCCCCTGTGTTGTGGATATTATGCATTTAACACCATAATCATTGTACATATTATTATATATATTGGTGTTTTTTTTTAAATACATGTATATTCCATTTTGTATATTCGTGTATCACTTCAGCTTGAGTTAAAATATTTGCTACAATGCACCACTGCACTGAGAACACTTCGTCTTTTTGTAAATAAATAAATAAATATTCTACTAATTCACTGACGTCATTTCTTACGTATCGTATATTATATTTGCATCGTTTTCATTGTATTGGTTTATATTACGGTAGTGTAGATAAAGCACTGTACTGCACTGCAGAATGTCCGACAAGGACGAGGCGACAGGAGCCGACTCCTGCATGGTTCAGGCCTGGGGCGACTAGCACGCAGCAGTCGGCCCAGTCTGACGACTCGGGTCGTCCCAGGCCAGGTGCCGGTTGAGCCGTGCCACCTCTCGCCTATACCCGTAGGCCGCCTTCTCCCCACCACCACAGCCTGCGGAGGGCGGCCGCGGGGGGAGCCGGCTAGTGCCCTGGCTCCTCCTGCTGGCCCCCTCCCCCAACTCCGCCTACCACCAGTGGGCCTAGCCCCACACCCGCGCTAACGCCAAGGACGCCAGCCACTTGCATCTGGCAGGCCATGGGCGAGTCGCCTTCGCCTCCCACGCGCCGCCGGGAAATAGGCACGCAGACGCCCTCGGCAGTTACTGTCGCAGCGGCAACTCAGACTGAAGAGTTGGTCGCAGAACCGGCTGCCGCCAGTCTGCAGCCCGCGCCGGACACGTCAAAGCCTGCATCTGGTGCACCGTGCGCAAAGGTGCCCAAAAAACAATGCCACGTGTGCGACAAGCTGGTCGCGCGCAACCAGCGAAGAGTACCGCGACCACGAGTGCCAGACGCCGGAGGTCAAGGTGAGCAAGGCCAAGAGGGAACGTAAGCGCTTTGAGTGCGACCTGTGTGCCGCGCAGGTGTTCCGTTTGGATAATTACCTCCTGGTACATTAGGACACCCAAGAGGAGGCCAAAGAACACCTGAGCGCTATCCGGCGCACACAAAGCTTGTGGCCGAGGAGAACAAACGCCTGAAAAGAACGAGACAAGGCGCTGTTGCGGCAGATCAGCAACTACGACCAGAGGACTGGCAAAATGGTGATGCACATCACGCACTACGACGACGGCAAGTAGACGAACAGTTCTCTACCCAGAGTAATACACTGACGTTGACGACAGACACAACGACAGACCAACGGACTGATCTATCGTTTATTTCTTTAATTGATTTCATCTTCAAAAATTTAAATGTTCATTTCCTTCTTTAATTTGCCACGCTGGGTCGCCCATTTCGACACCGCATTTCGGGGAATGCTCCAAGTCACGGAGCCAGACGTCGGCTATCAGCGCGCGTACCCTTAGGTGTAACCTGTACAGGTAAAGCAAACTAGCAGAGGGCAGGCGGCACATGATACATGTGACCTGCCGTGCATTAAAGGCAACGGGTACTACGTCTGGCCGCTGTTCCCGACCTCGCCGCAAAAACACAAAGGAGTGATAGTGGCCTTATCATATTTTATTAAGTTGCAATTTCATTTTGTTTCTTATTCCAATCTACTACACACTTTAAGTCGGTCTGTGCTTCAGTTACATCTTCACTTACAAGTCTGTTTCCAATGTGAAACCATATTTTCAGATTCATCAAATGAAAAATTGAACAAAGATGCTCAACGCTGCCTCCAAAGTTAATAATACTACTTGTATTAGGCCTACTCGTAGGAATTGGAGAGACGAGGACATGCGGTTTGCATATAAAGCAGACGTAAGAGGTAATTCAAGCGCAGCAAGAGGTAATTCAAGCGCAGCAAGAGGTAAATTCAAGCGCAGCAATTAAATATAACGTCCCCGTAAAACCCTTGACGATCGAGTCGAGGGTAAGGTTGGTTGGATTGTGTTTATGGTGGGCAAACAGTTCTTACGGAATCTGATGAATCAGCCTTGATTAGGTACATTGAATACATGTCTGCAAGAGCATACCCATTAAGCCGCTTTCAGATCACCACTCTTGCTTGGGCAATCGCTGAAGAAAACAAACGCGGCCAACTGTTCAGTGCAGCTAGGCCAACAACGGGTTGTTGGCGACGTTTCAAAAATCGCCATCCAGACCTCAAATTGAGACGGGCTGACAACTTGGAGAGATCTCGTATCCTCAACACCACCGAAGAGATTATTGCTGATTTCTTTGAAGTTTTGTACTATACATTAAATGAGAACAACCTTCTTGATCATCCTGATGGATCTTTAACTGTGACGAGAGGAGTGCAGTATTTTGGCGTTTTTCAAGATAAAGATTCTAAATATTTGGCTTGTCCAACAATATTCATTGATCAAAGACGAATGGACAATAAAGGACGAAAAGTGCCAGTTCATTTATAGTGATATTGCTAAATGGGAACTGAGATCTGTTGACAGAAGAGTAGCTACTTCCATTGCATATATCTTCTATAAAATGAAAAAAAATGCAAATTAAACAAAAATCTGACAAGGTCCAACTTGCTATGCGAAGGTGCAAAACACAATTCAAAACATATCATACTGGGGATTTACTTAATCCAAATGTCATCAATGAAATAACAAAACTGGATGAAGGACATAGCATCTTCAGAACTATCAGAGGATCACCACCATATTTTGAAGCTCGTAAAAAACACCTATTTGCAATGATCAGACAACTTGCTTTGCCTACATGGTTTATTTCACTATCTGCTGCTGAAACAAGGACCACCAGCAACATTTGCTTTCTACTATTCTTGGGTTGGAAGAAGACGGCTTCAGCTTATCTTCAACCGCGCGCCTGATGGAGCTCCCAGGAAGCGTTCGACGTCGTCAATGCGGTACAAAGGTTTAATACATGCCCGTGTACCATCTAAGCAAAATAATGCCACCAAGGATCACATTGCCATTAGTAAATGCATGGAAAGCAAACCATGATATCCAGAGGTCAGAGCCGTCAGTTCGAGCAAGGGTGAGGACAGTGACCCGGAGCTGGATCAATTGAGGGCAAGGATAATGGAGTTGGAAAAGAGAATGTCCAAATCGTCATCTCTTACATCTCCAACTGTATCCCCTGCGAGGCGGAACGTTCAATGTTTCAAATGCACAGCCTACGGACATTATGCCAAGGATTGCCCCAGCTTACCAGCTTCTGAAGAACGAAGTCTTTCTGTTGAGAGAGCGGCAAAGCGCTCATCTTCACCTGCTTCGTCGGTAAACACCAAAGGGCTGAGCAGCACGGCCTCTGCTTAGCCCGCTCTCTCTCTTGCACGCGTATATTTTATGTATATAGTCTGTATATTTGTATCTCGCTTACCCGGGTCCTATTTTTTTGAATTCTCTTTCCAGGATGGATGAGATTCAAATAATTGCAAGGCCAAACCTAGATGTGGACCCGGAGAAATCTGTTCAAAGAATGGTTTCTAAATGAATCACCTTGAGTTGTAAATATTTGAATGGAATGATTTGGAATTAGCCAGACGTGCTGACAGGTAGTCGCATCTCCCCATGTACAAGTTCAACAGCAACGGATCCTGAAAAGACTGCTGACGGGAAGTCGCAGTTTGCTCCACAATTTAGGCTAAGTGACGGATCTCCTTTATCGCCTGTATATTAAATAATGTGATTCAAGTACCGTGAGGTAGGCCTACGTGAGTGCTGATGGGTAATCGCACTACGTTTTCTACGTTTTAAAAAAA
>NMRB01000842.1:9210-23604 GCA_002633025.1 Notospermus geniculatus
CACCACGAGCTCATAAATTCGTGAGCTCGGGGTGTGTTTTTTACAAACTAGTGTTTTTTGGTTAGATACGTGTTCTAAGCTCACTAATAGCTGTACAGGCGCCTGTGATATAGCGTAGTGTCACCGTGTATTAACAGACGGCGCTACAAGTCAGACAACTTGTGCCCGCCGGGCAATATTTTTCACATGTCTCCCTTTAAGGTTAGTTTTCGGAATCTAGATTCCTGAAGCAGCTGGTTGACTGTAAATTTTACACCTTTCGTCCTCCTCTTTAACACAGCTGCAATGATGATGATGACTTCCTATCGACGGCATCTTGTTGGAGCTTGCTTCCTGCTGGTGCTGTGTAATTTCATGTATGAGACGGAAGAAGTGAGGAATACGATGAGAATACATTACTTATATACATGTATATGTACATGTACTTCGCCGCAATTTATGAGCTGGATTTTCAAACTGCTGCTCCGACGAATTCGAGTTGGGCTGACAAAAAGGATTCGTGTAATAATGAGTTTCCGAAACGGTGCGGTTGGGCCTACGACAACGATTAGCGACGGTTCCCCCTTTGTTAGAGTAAATTTTAGCGATGGGAGAATCTCTGTAAACGCTGTCGTTGGGCTAACCGGGACGCGAAAATTTTTTTCCCACATGAGTTTGGGACACCAACCTTACCTCATTTGCATACAGCCAATCAGGGCTGTTGTTGACGTAAACATGGTGGAGCACGTGTACATTCGGAACACTTCGGTTTCGGAAAATCTGGCACAGTTTCAAGCTCTATGTTGAGAATGCACGTGTATTGGTTTTACTATTAGAATGTTGTGGCTGCAGATTATTACCACATATCACAACACAACGGAGAGTCCTGACTCATGTAGGCCTACTGTTTGGTTACTTTTTGGTTACTATTTGCTTATTTTTGTACATGAAATAAAATCTTTGATCAATGGAAATATATGACCATGAAGACTCTATCCTCTGATTATTGCTTCTTTCTGAAATTTTCTGAAGAGGACACTGAAAACTGATGAAATAGGACTCCGAATTAGAGAGAAATTATTTCGCCTCCTCAAAATTTGGACTAGGCCTACTTTTGAAGCGAGAGGGAGACTTGACCCCCAGCAGATCAAACTGCACTGTTTTGATAGATATTTTGACTAAAAAAGTACTTTTTGGCGACTTTTAATTCCCCATCTATTTTGGGGTGAAAATTTGGGCCAAAATCACCCAAATCGCCCCAACTGTCATCCCTATGAAAAACATGGATTATATGGATGTTTACATGATGATCAAGAAGGAAACATATTGAATCAAGAATGTTTGACTTCCCACTTCCATTCAATCCAGTGATCGCATTGAACATTGGATCAAATCCATTCACTTCTGTACGTTGTGCGTACGATTTGAACCCGTCAATGACGATGGATTTTATATACATTGTTGTATTTTGATAGGATCTTTCGTCTTCTGTTATTATAAACTCGGTTTTATGTTTTAATATTCTGCTAAATGCACTTTTTGGTCAAGATAATTGACATCCCTAACAAATTTTCTGAAAAATCCCGCTGGAATCGTTTAATGTAGAGCGCATGCGCAATAATTCGGACTGAATAGACTTCCAAGCATGATTAGTTCGAATTAAATAAAAGTGTCGTATTTAATTATTCGTTACCATATATTAAGTTTATTTGCGTAATATATCGATCGTTCTGTTCAAAATTACAGAAAAAGTTAATTTTGTTTTGTACTTTTATCAATTATTTTTTATTGCCCACAGAGGCACCAGAATCACATTCAGCGCATGCCAAATTTCCATGATGGTGGATGTCCGCAAACGATCACCGTCGCCGTGGGAAAAAATACGCTTCCATACCCTGAAAAAATAACAAAATGTAATAAAACACATGTTTTCAGAGCGTTTATCAACCATTAGATATTTGTGAACAATAATTTTTTGTAGAACAAAGGTATGAGATAGTTCGCTGTGCAAGATGGATAAATGAAAACAGCTTCAAAATGGTTGGTATCATTATCAATGTGATATAAATAGTAGAGCGGTTAAGGGTAAAAATCTTTCACTTCTTCAAGAAAGCATGAAACTCCCCACATGGGTACTTTGATAACTAAGGATCATGGAAAAAAATGGACCCCAAAAATTCGCGCCCCCTGGTGGCCGCCATATTGGTTTTAAATATGGCCGCCAAAATAGCCATTTTTTCAGCAATATCTCAGGTCCTATTGCTCATAGCACTGAAAATAAAGTATCTTTTCCCATGTTTTGGATATCGGGGAACAGCATGGAGCCCCCAAAATTTATGTCAGATGGACGCCATGTTGGATTTCAAGATGGCCGCCATGTGTCAGGCTCCATTGTTTAACTCGTTACTCCAGTCAGGTGTGAAATGGGCAAAATAAGAGTCCCCTGGGGTTTTTGGTAAGAAATTTGCCAAACTATCTAGATTGATAGAGAATGGCTTCCTGTACATGAAAAACTTTACCGCCACTTCCGGAAATTCTCTCGACGGAAGTTACGGCCAATTGAATTTTTGGAACTGACTTTATCATTGGACCCAAGAACTGAGCTTTGTACAGGAGAATGGGACCCGATGTACAACTAACTTTTGAAAGGTTGGATTTATACCCCATAAATGTATTACCAACAGATAGAAACATGGTGCCTCAGAAGCAGATAAGCATGTTCTTATTTGTTTTCAATGGTTATGTAATAAGTAATGGCGTTCTTTATGTAAATTAACAGAAAATGGGTCAAAATCCATAAAAACGCTGTTTCCAATTACATATGTTGTTAAAACCTACATGAAACATGCTTATTTGATTGAGAGGCACCATGTTTCTATCTGTTGGTAATACATTTATAGGGTGTAAATCCAACCATTCAAAAGTTAGCTGTACATCGGGTCCCATTCTCCTGTACAAAGCTCAATTCTTGGGTCCAACGATAAAGTCAGTTCCTAAAATTCAATTGGCCGTAACTTCCGTCAAGAGAATTTCCGGAAGTGGCGGTAAAGTTTTTCATGTACAGGAAGCCATTCTCTATCAATCTAGACAGTTTGTCAAATTTCATACCAAAAATCCCAGGGGACTCTTATTTTGCCCATTTCACACCTGACTGGAGTAACGAGTTAAACAATGGAGCCTGACACATGGCGGCCATCTTGAAATCCAACATGGCGTCCATCAGAAATAAATTTTTGGGGCTCCATGCTGTTCCCCGATATCCAAAACATGGGTAAAGATACTTTATTTTCAGTGCTATGAGCAATACGACCTGAGATATTGCTGAAAAATGGCTATTTTGGCGGCCATATTTAAAACCAATATGGCGGCCACCAGGGGGCGCGAATTTTTGGGGTCCATTTTTTTTCATGATCCTTAGCTATCAAAGTACCCATGTGGGAAGTTTCATGCTTTCTTGAACAAGTGAAAGATTCTGGTGAAAATCAACCCTTAACCGCTGCACCAAAAAGCAGAGGTCGTCCTCCAGAATTTTTGCAAATTTTCGACCCCAACCGGGGTCTTCTTCGGGCAGGCACTTTCTTTCAAAATACGACAGGAAAGACTGAGCTGAATCCGATATTATGTAGATCTGAAGTATCCTGAACAAACAGGACGTGTCAACAATTAAAATGAGCAAATGTATAACCTGTAAAACAGGCCTTTCAATTTGAGGCGTGCTAAAATGTGCATGTGCCTCGCAAACAATAGAAATTCTATTGTTTGCGAGGCACATGCACATTTTAGCGCGCCTCAAAAGGAAAGGCCTGGTAAAAATGAAATGAAGAGCGAGTGTCGTTTCAATTCTGAAGGATGACCTCTGCTTTATATCATATTTTGTGTGTCGTTTTTGTGCTATATTTCTGGGTATCATAATCAATAGTGTGAAAAATGGTTAATTGTAGGTCCCTGAAGACATGGAAGAGGACTGTTGTGGCCATAGCAGGTTGTCTTTGATGGTCTATTGGCTGATACCGGTACAGTATTCATAAAAGGTAGCAAATGCTTTTACTTCAAGTTTTGTATCTACATTGGACCTGGCTGTGAAAATCTTAGGAAAAAGCATTTGCTAACTTTTATGAACTAGGCAATACCGGTACCCGTTCAGTGTGTGTGTGTAGCCGATACGCACGGCCCTCATTAACATTAATTTGCATACGATCTCATGACGATGTGGGGGGATAGGGGAACTGCTAAATTCATGTGAGCGCCATTTTGGTTGCCGCAGCCGCCGCTTGGGCTAGGAACTTCGTCGGTATTGGCTACCATTTTGTTGCTATTTTAGGAGTCCAATTTTCCGTAAAAATGTCATTCTACCCCGGTCTAATAAAACGACGATGATCTTGGGCTTTTGTTATAGATCTGCAACAGATACAAAACATCCTCATCAACAATTCCTCGGTGTTGCCATTCCGCGCGATACGGCATGTTCGATGACATTAGCATCCACGTGGTTATGGGCATCTCCATTCTGAAAAAAACCGTGATGTCAACATAATGATCTATAAAAAGATCCGCGACAACGTTTTTGCCACAAAGACGGCAGCCAATACCGACACCTCCTAGTCCTAGCGGCGGCTTCGCGAACCAAAATGTGTGAGCGCTTGGGGACGTAATGACGTCATACCCGTTCGAGTGGCGTAATGACGTCATTCCGCCGCACATGACGTTGCCGACGTCACGGATGACGCGACGGCAATCTCGGTGACGTCATGACGTCAAAAGGCCTGAACTGCATTGTTATATTCGTTAATATCTTTATATCTCAAAAACTATAAGTGATATCAAAATTCGGGCTTCGTAAGGACACTTCCCAGGCCCGTCTGCATTTGCACACCAAGTTTGGCGGCGATCCGTCCATTAGTCTTGGAGAAAATCACGAACACACAAACAAACAAACAAACAAACTCTTGTCAAATTTTAGTATGATACCGGCCATTGTGTTAGAAATATTTTGCAGGGCTCGAAAAATTTTCTGGAGCACTCTTGCCATTCAGGCAACGTGAAATTCCCCATTTTCTTCTGATGAGTTGCCCGACCTACTTCACTGGTTGCCCACAGAACTGAATTTGGGGTGTTTACTATAGAAACATATCAAATTGCACTCATTTGTTGTTGCCCATTCGGGCAAGTTCTGATGAGGAAAATTCTTATTGTTGCCCAGATGGCCAATTAGGGTGCCTGCCCACGGGCAGTAGGGCAACCTATTTTTCGAGCCCTGTTTTGGTGGTATTATTTTCAAAAATGGAATCCCAGAGTGACATGGGAGCTTTCAATGAATTTCTTGCTCTTGGCAGCCTGGGGAGGGAGTAGTGATAATTAATACTTAACTAAAAGCCTGGAGTGGCACCAGAAGGCCATAATGACTTTTCATTGTTTCATGTAGACACATGTACTGACCAACTCTGTGTTTTTAGGTATCATTGCAGTTTCCTGATGAGTTATTGGTTGATTCTACTGAAGTCTCAATTCGTCTCCAGAAACTGACCTCTGCCACTGTATTCATCCTTGGTGACACTTCATATGGAAGGTGAGTGTGCAGGTTGATTCTGCCGATTGATGCTCCAAGCATATGATTTGGAAATTACAATGTGGGAGATTGTACATGTAGTACACGCCCAGTCTCTGACTCGGTAATAGTATAGGTACCTGTCTTGGAATTTCAGAATGGAATATATTAAAGCTGAACTTAGATATAAACCCCAAGCGGCAGAGGTAGAAATTACGAACAGCCACAAGACACTTCCAAACTATCTCTGAAAACGATACACCCTCTCGGACGGTCACAGTTGGTTTCACTTACCACCACGCTCCTGATGAGGAAAGATCTCAGCACAGCTGCCAAATGTGAAAAAAAACGAAAAATAATCTGTGATGGCACCGAGATTCGATCCCACAATCCTCTGATCGATTCGCCAACCTCTTTCTATTTGCGCCACAATGTGACTACTGCATACAACGACGCTGATCTACAAAAAAATTGCTGTGGTTTTGAAGATCTCCATGAGGAAATAAAGCGATCGGAATTGTCGTCATGCAAGCAAACAGTCTTCGTGGCGCGTACAGAAAGAGGTTGACGAATCGATCAGTGGGTTGTGGGTGCCATCACAGATTATTTTTCATTTTTAGCTCACCGTGGTTAGCTTATACAATGGTTGTGCGTCCGTCGTCGTCCGTCCGTCGTCGTCCATTAGCAGGGCACGTTTCGTAACCGCTGGAGCTATTGATCTGAAACTTGGTACATATATACCCCTAGGTCAGACGACCCATGACACCAAGTTTCGGTCCGATCCGACTCTCAGCTTGGCCACCAGGTGGCGGAAACCAAAAACACAAAAAGTGCAATAACTCCTGAACTAATGACTAGATCATCTCCAAATTTTTATCATAGGTGTAGCTAATAAGGATACATAACATATATAACGGGTTTTTGATTTGACCTACTTTTCAAGGTCACAGAGGTCAAAGTTCGACAAAAGTAACGAACCTGCCAAAGTTTGTCATTATTTCACCGAGCGACTTCATATCTTGCATAAACATGCATTGGAGGGGTACCTTATAAAATACCAAGTTTCGGCCCGATTGGATATCCAATATGGCCGCCAGGTGGCGTAACCTGAAAATCAAGGAAGTGCTATTACTCGGGAACGGCTTGACGCAGAGTGCTCAAATTTGATATTTACCTCCCTCTAGATGACCTTTACATGCACGTCAAATTTCGGCCTGATTTGACTTCAAACGTGGCCACCAGGTGGCGTAACCCAAAAATCATCAAAGTGCTGTAAATCAGGAACGCCTTAACCCAAAGCGCTCCAATGTGCTATGTGGCCCCGTGCAGATGACCTTTATGTGCATGTGAAGTTTCGGCACGATCGGACATCCAATATGGCCGCCAGGTGGCGTAACCTGAAAATCATCAAAGTGCTGTAACTCAGGAACGACTTGGACCCAAAGCGCTCCAATGTGCTATGTGGCCCCTGCAGATGACCTTCATGTGCATGTGAAGTTCCGGCCCAATCGGACATTCAATATGGCCGCCAGGTGGCATAAACCCCAAAATCATCAAAGTCCTACTTGGGAATGACTTGACCCAGATTGCTCATAACTGATATGTACCTCCCTCTGTCATTAGACTATTATGTCCAACCCGGTGAGCACATGGTCCATGGACCATTTCATTTTCTCATTTGGCAGCTGTGCTGAGATCTTTAGGCCACACTTTTTTTATTCTTTGGTTTACGGGCCCGCCGACGTGGCAAAATGCCATTCCGAAAAAAAATAAAATTGGGAAAATCAGTTTCTTTTATTGCCTCCGAACTTCAAATGAACTCTTCTAAGAAAAAAACAAATAAATGGAGTTGTTTTTATTCCCGCCGACCTTGATTTCAGCTGTCATGACTGCTAAAATAAATAAAACCAACTGACGTACGCCTATTTCCTGGCAGCGAGGACGGAAAGAAGCAGAAAAGAGGCATTTGTCAAGAATTTTTTGGTTTTTTATTTCCTCCGAGTTGGTCTTACTTGTCATTCAAAAGGTGAAAATGAAAAAACTGAACTGAACCAAAGTTTTTTTTTTATTTTTATTCCGTCCTTCGTACCTGGGCTCAAAATCTTTGTGCCCGTAAACCAAAGAATATAATAACCGTGACCTTACTGTTCAAGAGCGTGGTGGCAAGTGAAACCAAATTGTGACCGTCCGAGAGGGTGTATCGTTTTCAGAGGTAGTTTGGAAGTGTCTTGTGGCTGTTCGTAATTTCTACCTCTGCCGCTTGGGTTTTATATGTATTAAGTTCAGCTTTAAGGCAAACCTACTGGAAAAGTTATCCACCAGATAAATTATTCGGCATCTTTCTGTTGTTCCTTTCCAGTGTTATTTTCAAACATTACTTTGCTGTCAATGATTCATCATTATAAGCCGTACTTACACTACAAAGAGAAGTCCGGGTTTTTTCAGGTCCGGACTCATTTGAAGTCCGGGTTTCTCCATCAGAGCGCTTACACTACAAATCCGATCAGTAGGCAACCCTGGGCCCCAGCGATCGCAGGTGACTTCGGAGGTCACATCCATGGGTCACTTAATGTAATAACACATGTAATTATCGCAACGCCATCTGTCACCATGTCTAGAACTAAGATAATTGCACTTGCACCTGAAGGGGCTCTTGAAACTGCTTGTTTTTATGAATGAAACTGCTTCCCATAGAGGATGATGGTGGCTGAAATGCCGGGAAATCACATCTACGGCTCTGTGAATTTGTTAAATGCATTTTAATTTTGCAGTTTTTGCGGTGCCGAGCTGTCCGCAAACTATAAAGGCGCAAAATATTATCCTGGGCAAGAAATACTGAGTGTGCGCGAAAAAAAAAGGCCGCAAAAATTTCCTGTTTTACAGTATTATGTCCAACCCGGTGAGCACATGGTCCATGGACCATTTCATATGTAGTGTAAGTAGGAGAAGTCCGGACTTCGTTTGTAGTGTACTGTAAGTACGGCTATATCATATGTAGTGTAAGCAGGAGAAGTCCGGACTTCGTTTGTAGTGTACTGTAAGTACGGCTATAAAGTGAATATGCCAGGAGATTTTCCAATTAACCATTTCAGCTGTTGTGTCGATGAAGTTGCAGCCCAGCACTACAATGCTGATTCCATCATCCATTTCGGCCATGCCTGTCTCAGTCCAACTCGAAGGTATCCAGTCCTGTATGTATTTGGTAAGGAGCCTATTGATGTCAGAGATTGTGCTGAGAAGTTTCGAGAACTTTTCCCAAGTGGTGATGAGAAAATTGTTCTACTCTATGACACAATTTACGTTCATGCCATTGGTAAGTGTAACAGTAATAAAAACAAGCCTGGTGGCGTTAAGGTTCACATAGTGAAGTTAGTGTCGAAAAAATATCGCAATTGAGGGATATTGGGGCACCATTTTAGAAATTCTGAACTGCCACCCGACATGGCCCTAAGGATAGTTCAATGGTTTGCCACCAGAGAAGTTATGGCACTACACGTAGAATCCAGGCAGTGCTCATCCAGAAGGCGATTACCTACACTCGACGACCGGTAGCCTGCTTTGTTCACCCACGTGGTGAAGATCGACTCATTATTCACAGGGGAGGCAGGCAAGGCGTGTTGATTTCTAACTAGGCCTTTCATAAGAGTTATCTACATTAATAATTCATACCTTCTCTCAAAAAGCGGTTAGTTTATTGTAACCTTTCTCCCACAAAATGTATCATTTTACGCAAACAGCAAATTCGTTTGTGATGTTGATTTATACCTAACAATTCTGAAATGTCTTCCAATAATGGGCTCGTCCTGCCTGTGTTATTCTGCCATGTATTGGATATCGCGAATGCACAGGGCATTAAATGCAATTTTTAGGTCAACTAACGAATATTACGGTCCCAGAAGAAATCCGAAGCAGCAAATGTATATCTACTTTTGACATATTAAGGTTATTCACTAAAAGTTTATCTTTATCGAAGGTTATCCGATTTTATTGGCTTCCAATCTTCAGCCTCACAATGAAAGTTTCCTGCATGAGTGCGAAGCCCTGGTTATGGTAATGTGAATAACTGCGCGATCGAAGAGTGAATCGGGTAAAACCGGTATGAAAATAATGGTCACTACGTGAACCAATAACTTGATGACTTGAGGTTTCAGCCTCCCTGTAAAAAGGAGGCTGTGAGATTAAATCACAGTTCCGGGTTAATGATTGCATATTGCTTTGTTTTGCCCTTTCGCTGGATATAACGAGCACAACTAAGTTCATTGTGACTACCGGTAATGATTAAGGCATTGTTTGCTAATTAATTGCATCACGGACGTGACATCAAACATGTCATGTCCATGACATCAAACATGTCACGTCCGTGACGCAACTAATTAGCAAATAGTGCACTGATTATGAATCACAATGAACTTAATTCATACCAGGGACATAGAAAGAAAAGATCCTGACATGATGCAGGGTACTCAGTCGTCCTTTGGTGCAATGAGGTGCAGAGACCGCACTGAACAAGTAAAAAAAATATCAAAAATTTGACCATGGAATTGCCCCCATCTCCATCATGTCCATGCCTGAATGGCAGCACTAGGTCTGCACAGATGGTACTAGGAAAAGAATTCATCATGCTGGAAAGAAAGGGTTTTTAATTAGCAACAGAAAATTGGTGAATGAGGAGGGAAAAGGAAGAAATTGGGTTATTAGCCCGCTTGGCCCATAGGCCAAAAGGGCTTATGCTGTGCTTGGCGCCTTTAGTGGTGGTCTGTCGTGCGTGCGTTAGTGCGTGCGTGCGTGTGTCCGTAAACTTTTCCCTTGTCAGATGGATAGCGCCTTCAGTTTTTGACCGATCATTTTCATATTGCATATGGGTGTGTATGACCACAAAATCTAGGTCAAGTTCGATTTTGGGTGCGATACGATTCCTACTTTGGCCAGTAGGGGGCGTTTTGTGAAAAAATTCAAAGGCCTGTATTTTGCAAATGGCTTGAGCTGTCACGATGAAACTTTGTATGCATGTACCTCTAGCTTGTGGTGACTTGCACACAAAGTTTCGGTGCAATCTGATTCTCCACTTTGCCACTAGGGGGCCAAAATGAAAATATCAAATTTTTCCTTGTCAGATGGATAGCGCCTTCAGTTTTTGAAGGATCATTTTCATATTGCATAAAGGTGTGTATGACCAAAAAATCTAGGTCAAGTTCGATTTTGGGTGCGATGCGATTCCTATTTTGGTAGATAGGGGGCGTGTTGTGAAAAACTTAAAAGGGCTATATTTTGATAATCGTTTGAGCTATTGTATTGAACCTTTGTATGTATTTACCTCTAGGTTGTGACTTCCTGACGAAGTATTGGTGAAATCTAATTCTTGACTTTGCCGCCAGGAGGCCAAAACCAAACTCGCAAAATCTGCTATGTACGCTTTGGTCACAGATATTGTCAAAGATGGCTTGAATGGGATTCTGATATGGCTTATGCTTTCCACTACTGTGCTAAAAAAGCCAAGCGGGCACAGTGCCTTTGGCACTATTTTTTTGAAATACTAGGAAATAAAATAATAATGTATATAAAGTCCATTTCCAGAATATTTGCAAATTTTCGACCCCAACCAGGGTCTTCTTCAGGCTGGCACTTTTCCAGACTAGATTTCAGAAAAGACTGAGCTGAATCCCAAATGTAGATCTGAAATACCCTGTGCAAACAGGAGGTGTCAGGAATTAAGGAATGAATAGAGGCCAAGCCCCAAGAATTGGTTGCTAGACCTAATCAAAAAGAGAGTGTCTGTAATTAGTAGAAAACTAATTAGGCTGAAAGAAAGTTTAATAACTTATGACATGTGTAATTTAAAATGAGCAAGAGTGACATGAAGATAATGTATGACCTGTAAAAATGACATGGAATGAAGAGAAATGCAGCTATAGAATAGCGCCTACAAATAAACAGAGTATGGCGTCAGAATAAGATGAATAGATAGAAAGACTAGGAGACCGGCAATAAGCAAATCACTAACCAATGAAAAGAATAGGGGAAGGGAAAAGGTCTAAACCAGAAAGGTGCGACACATTCGCTCCTAGGAAATAATAGTTTACCTGTCATCTGGTGGTAAATGTGAGCTAATGCAGCTGTTCTAATCTATTCCAGGTGCTATACATGAAGAGCTTCAAAAGAGTCATCCAGGTGTAGTTTTATCAAAACTAAACGACTTTTCAACAAATCAGGCCAAAACAGACGTTCAGGTGACTCAGGATGGTAGTGTAAAATCAGTTACCAAATGTGGCAGAACATTCACCTTGGGTGTGTTTGATGTTGAAGAGTATTCTATGTTCTATATTGGTGCCGAGAGTTTGCTTTTAACAAACCTGATCACGACATTCTGCAGATGTCAGTTTTATACGTATGATTCGGAGACAAAGATAGGAAGGATGGAGACGATAAATGTTAACAGGATGCTGGTGAGACGATATCGTAACATCGACTTGGCGAAGGATGCAAATATTGTGGGAATTGTTGTTGGGACATTAGGAGTCGCTGATTACTTAGAAATAATAAACCACCTAAAAATCATAATAAAAGCCGCTGGAAAGAAGAGCTATACATTTGTGATGGGCAAAATAAACGTTCCGAAGATGGCTAATTTTCTGGAAATTGATGTGTTTGTCCTGGTTGCCTGTCCAGAGAACAGTATGATTGATTCAAGGGATTTCTATAAACCAATTGTGACACCATATGAAATGGAAATGGCCTGTAACAGAAATCGTGAATGGGATGGAAGACTGATCTCTGATTACCGGGAGATTTTACCTGGTAAGGAAGTGATTTACAGTAAACATCGCATAAGTCGGATGCAAGTGGGCCAGCAAATTTTGTCCGACTTAGAGAAAATCCGACTTATGTGTAAGTCGGAAAATTTGAAGCTCTGAGATGCAATTTGAGGTCAATTTCCTTCACTCTGAGAAACAAACAATAATGATCTTTTTTCCCCCATTTGATTTTGCTGAACAATTTTTTAACAATTGGCCTGGGGGGCATTTGCCCTCCCCCATCCCTATGGCTATGGTAGCTACGGGTCTGGAAAGATTAAGTTAAGTGTAATTTCCAAGCACAACGAACCAAAATGCCCTGCTCCCCCGAGAAAATTTTGATTCTGAAGTACCGGAAACGCGATTTCCTGCTGGGCGGGTGAAGATGGACATAACACTAGTTGGAGGGGCGTGCAAAGTGCCCTTTTGCGATTTGCGTGCCCGTTTCAAAAGGGCACCTCCAACCAAAAAGGGCACATCACCCACAAATATTGAGGGGGTAAATACCCCCCTACCCCCCCGGCCGCGCCGGCCCTGAGAATTTACCAGTATATCAAAGTATATTTGACTCAGGTCAACTTGTTTGCGCTACGGAATGTGTGGGTTGACTGCTTGACATTGTGTTCCAGTGCAGTATTTTCAACTGCCTGTGAGTGTGAAAAAGTGTTAGCTATTAGTATTTTTAGCTCACCTGCGGTGAGCTCTTACAATGGTTGTGCGTCCGTCGTCGTCATCGTCCGTTAGCAGGGCACGTTTCGTAACCGCTGGAGGTATTGACTTGAAACTTGGTACATAATATATGCCCCTAGGTCAGATGACCTGTGACACCAAGTTTCGGTCTGATTCGACTCTTAGCTTGCCCACCAGGTGGCGGAAACGAAAAACACAAAAAGTGCAATCACTCCTGAACTATTGACTGGATCACCTCCAAATTTTTATGTATCTAATGAGGGTGCATTACATATGTAACGAGTTTTTAGCTCGCTTGGCCACAAGGCCCAGCAGGGCTTATGCTGTGGTTGGGGTCATTGAGTGGTGGTCTGTCGTGCGTCAGTCCGTACGGCGGTACGGTGGTACGTCCGTAAACTTTTGGTTCGTTAGCACTCTAGCGCCTTTATTTTTGACGAATCTTTTTTATCTTTGGTAGGTGAATATATGGGCCTAAAATCTAGATCGAGTTCGATTTTGACCACAGTTGGATTCCTATTTTGGCCTCCAGGGGGCATTTTGTGAAAAATTTCAAAGGGCTATATTTTGATAATGGTTTGAACTATCATGTTGAAACTTTGTACATGTGTACCTCTAGGTTATAGCAATCTACAGACAAAATTTTCGTGAAGTCTGATTCTTGACTTTGCCACTAGGGGGCCAAAACCAAAATCACTGAAAGTACTGTTTCTCCCTTCCCAAAAGACGGATCTTTGTCAAATTTTTATCATGGGTATATCTAATAGGGATACATAAGATATAGTACTCGAGTTTTTAATTGGACCTACTTTTCAAGTTCACAGAGGTCAAAGTTCGCCTGAAATTACGAAATTGGCTCTTTTTTAGCTCACCTGTGGTGAGCTCTTACAATGGTTGTGTGTCCGTCGGCGTCCGTTAGCAGGGTAAGTTTCGTAACCGCTGGGGCTATTGATTTGAAACTTGGTACACATATGCCCCTAGGTCATATGACTTATGACACCAAGTTTTGGTCCAATACGATTCTTGACTTGGCCACCAGGTGGCTCAAACCAAAAACACAAAAAGTGCAATAACTCCTGAACTAATGACTGGATCATCTCCAAATTTTTATCGTAGGTGTATCTAATGAGGATACATAACATATATAACGCGTTTTTGATTTGACCTGCTTTTCAAGGACACAGAGGTCAAAGTTTAAAATTTTGCCTTTAAGTGGCACCTTTCATAACCACAGGTGGTATTGACCTGAAATTTGGTACATATATACCCCTATGTCAGATGACCTATGACACCAAGTTTCGGTCCGATTTGACTTTTAGCTTGGCCACCGGTGGCGGAAACCAAAAACACAAAAACTGTAATAACTCATGAACTAATGACTGGATCCTCTCC
>NMRB01000842.1:27802-39834 GCA_002633025.1 Notospermus geniculatus
GAAACCAAAGCCATGAGTTACGCGTAAGTTACAGGTAACTTACGAGTAACTTACGCGAAGCCGTTGGGATGTCAATTGTGACCTGTACTGTATATACCCCTAGGTCAGATGACCCACGACACCAAGTTTCGGTCCGATTCGACTCTCTGCTTGGCCACCAGGTGGCGGGAACCAAAAACACAAAAAGTGCAATAACTCCTGAACTAATTCTCCTGGCCCGATTGGACATCCAGTATGGCCGCCAGGTGGCGTAACCTGAAACTCAACTAAGTGCTATTATTCGGGAATGGCTTGACGCAGAGTGCTCAAATTTGATATTTACTTCCCTCTAGATGACCTTTACATGCATGTCAAATTTCGGCCTGATTTGACTTCAGACATGGCCACCAGGTGGCCATGTCAGGAACGCCGTAACCCAAAGCGCTCCAATGTGCTATGTGGCCCCTGCAGATGACCTTTATGTGCATGTGAAGTTTCGGCCCGATCGGACATACGATATTGCCGCCAAGTGGCGTACGGTAACCCGAAAAACATCAAAGTGCTGTAACTCAGGAACGACTTGACCCAAAGCGCTCCAATGTGCTATATCTGTATGTGGCCCTCTGCAGATGACCTTCATGTGCATGTGGAGTTCCGGCCCGATCGGACATCCAATATGGCCGCCAGGTGGCATAACCCAAAAATCATCAAAGTCCTACTTGGGAATGACTTGACCCAGATTGCTCATAACTGATATGTACCTCCCTCTGTCATTAGACTATTATGTCCAACCTGGTGAGCACATGGTCCATGGACCATTTCATTAGTTACCATGCTTTCATTTCTCTTCAATAGGAGGCACTGAATTTGTTGAGATGACAGAAACAATGGAGGCAGTAGCCGATGTATCTCTGGTAACAGGGAAAATACGGACACTTGGAATTGACAGTGAAGATCCTGTTGTGGGGAATGACTCTGTCATTGTCAAACGCGATGACATGTCCCTTGTGGTTGATGGAGGGGCTACAAATGCTTGTGAGTTTCGTACACATAAAATTATTGAATTAACAACTTCGGTGCCAGTTCGTGGTCAGGATAATGCAGATGCTGAAGATTTTCATGACAAATGACATCATGATGCTGATTTCAAATATAATTGCATTACGGCCTATGTCATGGCAATTCCAAAACCCGTAAATGTAAAATTTGAACTCTGTGTGACCTGATTGTAAAGGAAATGTTATTTATTATACTCTTTTCTTCTTATTTCAGCTGAATTCTTGCAGGCACGATCTTGGCAGGGACTTCAGGAAAATCTTGGACAAACTCCAGTGATAGCTGCTGAAGAAGGGCGGAGTGGAATAGCCATGTCATATACTCATGAAAACCATAATTCTTGAATGTATGCTCCATAGGCCTATAGGAGATGTTTTGTATTGCTGTAAGATCAAATGCACAGCACAGGTCTGAATATACAGGATTGGGCCTGTATATATCGGGTGGGCCAGAAAAAACTGGATCATTATTTATCTGAGTACAACTTCTACATCTGCAACAGTAGTCATGATATTTTGCACATCATATTCCACAATTTATTGGGACATGTGGTGAAAATTTCAGACGAATTGGTCAACCGCGCCAAAAATAGCAGCGATTTCAAAACAGCTGGTCAAAATTTGCAATGCCGCTGCAGACAATCAGTAGGCTAGGCCTACTCTGGTTCTAGATGTCTGATACCTTGGTGCCGCTCTGTCTGCATGCGTGGGCCAAGAATGCCAATAACACGTGGCTAGACAGTCCTCTGTGACCCATCTGGAACAGGCAACCCCACATTTTATTCGCAAAGACGAATGTCCACCGCAGAGCGACGACCTCAGTACCATCGATTACACAATTTGGGATTCGCTCTCTGGGATAGCCTAAGGTCTACAAAGGTCGGACCGAAAAATTTACTGAAAGTGAACTAAAGGACAAAATTCGTGAAAAATGGCGGGAAATATCCGTAGAATAATGCAGGAAGGCAATCGAGTCATTTATAAAGAGACTAAGAGTAGTGTGTGCCCAGGATGGTGGGCATATCGACCATCTTTTCAAGTAGTTTGGTCAGTGAACATCCTGGCACAATTCGTTACGCTCGGGCCGAGCTTGTAGGTCGCTCCATGAATCTCTGGAGACGGCTGGCCATTTCATGCCTTAGGTGTGATTTCTGCCATCGTGCCATTTTAGACCGAATTTTAACTGCAGATGCATTGAAATGACTTGGGTATAAAATGTTATACACAAAAATGTCCTTAGAAAGGTTTTTACGAGGAATCTTTTGTATTTCTTGAGGAAACCCCACAGCACTGGCGCACTGTATAAACTTAGAGTGAAGCGGTCAAAAATTTGCATATCCGTGCGTTACGCATACCCGTGTGTAACGCACTTGCCTGGGGAAACCCCGAAGTAGTCCGTCTCCAGAGATTAGTGTAGCGACCGTCAACCTTGGCGGAGCGTAACTAATCTCTGGGTACGAGATTGATCCCGGCATTGCATTTTTAGCTCACCGGTGAGCTATAGTCATCACGTGGTATCTGTCGTAGTCTGTTAGCAGGGCACGTTTCGTAACCGCTGGGCCTATTGGCACCAAACTTGGTACATATGTGTCTCTGGGTCAGGTGACCTCAGACACCAAGTTTCGGTCCGATCTGATTCCTGGCTTGGCCACCAGGGGGATAAACCGAAAACCTTTAAAGTGCAGTTTCGCCTTAACCATTGATCGGATCATCACCAAATTTTTATTGTAGGTACATCTCATGAGGATACACGACATATCACCGGGGTTTTTGATTTGACGTAATTTTCACGGTCACAGAGGTCAAAGTTCGAAATTTCATCGTCGGGTGGCACGTTTCGTGGCTATTTGTCCTGGATTGTTCGAATTAGGTGTGATGATGTATGTAGGTACCCGCTATGTCTGTGGCGGATTTTGGTCCGATCGGACTTCAATTATGGCCACCAGGTGGCTATCTTGGAAATTGGGCATTGGCCCATAGCTCGTTAACTACTGGAGCTAGAATGTTCTGAACTTGAACAAGTATGTATCTTTTGCCGTGTTCACACTAGGGTTTTATATCGAATCGAATTCGCAATAAAGGCCTATTCTGATATAACGCGTCACACTCAATTCGAAATAGATCACTTTTATATCGATTTAACCAAACCGGTATTTGAATCGGTTTCGATTCGCATTAGCCAAATCGAAATAGTTGTGTACTGCACAGTATACACTCAATGTAGGCCTAACGTCATGACGTAGTTTATTTCGGGTTGAGTTTGACGCGTTTTGTTTCGAATCGAAATCGGTTGTAGTGTGACCCGACCCGACGTAACCAAATCGAATTCCGTATTTCGATTTACGGAAACCGATTTCGATGCGAAATAGGTGTGAACGCAGCATTTGTAGTCTTCATGTGTACAGCAAATTTCAGCATGATCGGACTTGACAGACCGCTGCCGGGCAGCCATTTTGGATAATGGAACTTTGACCTGTGTGACCGATAAACGTCGTTCAACTTAAAAAACCCGTATCATGTGTCTTCATTAGATGTACCCATGATACAAATTTGGTGATGATCCGTCAAATTGTAAGTTAGTTATTGTACTTTTTGTATGTTTCAAATGGAGCCATCTAGTGACTATTCAATGAACTACAGTACATCCATCCAGTGTGGGAACTCATGGTCAACCAGTGGAGCCGGTTGTTCAAAGCAACATGGTGCAATATATTATGACTATGACACACAGAGACAGAGGTGGGGTCAGTCAGTACAGTGACCACGGTAACAGGTAGGCCCACAGTCAGTTCATGCAGTGTTCACTGGTTTTGTGACTGTCATTCTGCTGACTGCTGTTTCATGGTGTGGATGTGCTGTGCCAGGGGGAATATCTGATGATGTTGCCTTTTTTGGACATGATGAACAAACTTTTGCTTGTTCTAGTAGGTATTTTGTTACACCTTGGCCTAGGCCATACAACCATGATCAGTCAAAGACTGATGGATGAATCATGATGGGCCAAATCTTGGCCTAGGCCCTACCCCAATATTTTGATGGCAATAGGCCCTACCCCAATATTTTGATGGCAATGCAATTCAATAGACGATATCACTCCAAAAGAGCGCAGCACCTGACGGGGTCAGCGTCATGACGTCCCGCACGTCATTTCATGCGAGACAAAAAAAAATCAGATTGTTTCACGACGTCATGATCGCTGAAACAAGTGGATTTTTTTTCGAGTCACGTCATGCGTTCAGAAATGATGCGCGGGACGTCGTGACGCTGACCCCGTCAGGTGCTGCGCTCTTTAGCTCACCTGTGAGCTATAGTCGTCACGCGCCGTCGTCCGTCGGCGTCGTCGGCGTCCGTTAGCAGGGCACGTTTCGTAACCGCTGGGCCTATTGGCACCAAACTTTGTACATATGTGTCACTAGGTGACATGACCTCAGACAGCAAGTTTCGGTCCGATCTGATTCCTGACTTGGCCACCAGGGGGGATGAACCGAAAACCTTTAAAGTGCAGTTTCGCCTTAACCGTTGATCGGATCGTCACCAAATTTTTATCGTAGGTACATCTTATGAGGATACACAACATACCCTCCGGGTTTTTGATNGCGTATTTTAGCACACTGCGCTTATAATCGACATGTGCTAAAATTCGAATATAAGCACAGTGCGCTTAAATTCGAACAAAAAGTGATGTGACCAATGATTCCAAAAGGAACATCCGTTTTAGTGGATTTCGTACGGCCATAAGTGTTAGTTTGCATCAAAGTTCAGTGTATACGATACCTACTTACTCGGCGAGTCCCGGCGGCGCGGGTCAGTTTGCCGATCGCGGACAACGATCGCCTTGGCACGTGCCGACAACCACAACCAACGGACTAATTATGGTTTGTGTCTAGAATGCGCCGACAACATCCTTGGCCAGGAAAAGGCGCCAAAGAAGCGGTTTTGTTCCAGAAAAGTATAAGCGCATGTGCTTATAATCGGGCGAAACGAAGGCAGGAAAAAGGCCTTAAAACAAGCGGTTTTCGTTTATAAGCGCATGTGCTTAAATATGCATAAATACGGTAATAATGTCGTTTTCTCATTTCATTTACGATATTTGGAGTTAATTCCGTAGGGTTCCTTGGGGATCCTTGTTTTCCAGATTCCTTAAAATCTATATGGCCTGCCTAGGCCTAGTAGGCCAACAAGGGCCTAGGCCTACCCTGCCCTGTTAGGCCTAGCTGTACAAAATAGGCCTAGGCCTAGCCTAGGCGTACACTTGAACACGCAGTTGTCATCTGTTCTTCTGGGACATTCACCCACAGGTGAGCACATGGTCCATGGACCATTTCATTTGGGCTGATAGAGTCTATTGCCTAGGTCTAGGCCTACCCTGCCCTGTTAGGCCTAGCTGTACAAAATAGCCTACACTTAACACGCAGTTGTCATCTGTTCTGGGACATTCACCCACAGGTGAGTACATGGTCCATGGACCATTTCATCTAACTAGTTGTCTTTTGTTTGCTGCCATCTAAAGAGGGTTTGATGTGCATGTCGGAAATTTTCCCCATAACTTGGAATTAACTTTATGATATAACTAATAACATACCAAATATCATGACCCACTATTGGAATTGGAGCTGTCAGCGAGTTGACCACTAGGTGTCACTACGGCCCAATTCAATGCATCTAGCGGACCCAGTCATTATCGATCGGGCAGCAATCACGTAGATTTTCCTGTACATTGGTCCGCTAAGACTTTGCTGCCATCTGTTGGCAATATGCGCAGCTGACTGCTCCTATTGCAGAAGTTACGGGCAGGTAAGAAATGTTCCAGTTTTTTTGGCCCACCCTATATGTATTCACATATTCATGTTGGGAATGTTGATTCCCTCTTGATTTTGAACTTACAGAAGTGTGTGATATTGAGTAATCCTGTTAAATAAAGATGCTTTATTGGCTTGTACCGGTATTTGTTTTACTCGCAATAATGGCAAAAACTTGCTGATTTATTTGACATTCATCTGGATTGTTGAAAGTCAGTATGTAGGTCTGTGCTTATACAGAGGAATTCTGTACGAGAGATTTAGTCGATAACTGCAACAGGCACTGGTAGTTTCCTTCATGTCGCACTTCCATACATTGCCACTCCGTGCACTTCACATGGCTTGGCCCGTGATACTCTGCATGAGCCCATACTTCTGATTACCAGTCATTGGCCCAATTTTTTGTCCAGACAAGAACAATAAGGACAGCTGAATATCATATTTTTTTTTCAAAGAGCAACATAGTTTCAAATACAAAGAAGAATTCATCTATTCAAAGAAGAATATTTATTTGAATGTAACATCAGTTGACAAGTGCATGGTATGTTTATGTCAACAGTAGAGTCATGTTCCCCTTCTTATCGAAAAAAAAGTTGATTCATCAAAAAGCAAGCCTCTCAATCACATCGCTGACACGTGTGGTGGTCTCAGGAAACCCGGCGGAAGTCGCTGAGTGATCAACAAGGGTTTGATTGCCTGTGCATTGATCTGCTACTGTTCACCCGTTACGTACTACATTTTCGCTACTGAAGTGTGCGGGTTCAGGCTATTGGTATTTTGCGTAACGTAACGTAACGTAACAAACCTCGTCCCTATGTGTTTTCAAGTTCTGATAAAAAGGTGTTTTCAGTGCTTTNCATGATATGCACTGGGAGGGATAATTGCCAGCGAGAATGTGAACGCACGTACCACAACCTCGGGCGCAGGTGGAAATGGCGCAGATTTTAGAACTGGGTAATGTTAAGGTACCGGTACCTTATTTGTACCCAGGACGATCCTGGGGAACAAAAAGGATTACCCAGGATTACCCTGGGTAATAATGAGGTGTACCCAGGACGACATTAACCGATTCAGCGACAGTCAGATAGGCCCAAATTTGGATCTAGAAGCGCTGGGTTACACAACGAGGGCCGAGGGCCGTTTAGCTTAATCACCGTTTTAATTCTTACTTACTCAGGTTGTAGGCCTAGAAAAGCATTAACAACTATGGCCACGGTGGGTGGATAAATTCCAGGGTACGCTCAACAACCTACTCGACTAAGAACTTGAATGGAGATAGGCCTAGTTTTGATGTTGTTGAGCCCAGGAAATTGCCATCGTTAAGCCGTGGCCAGATCGTGTCATCTAAGCGTCACTACACACATCGACACGACAAAACTTTGAAGAAACGGATCTCTTCTGTCCAGAATGAGTGTGGTCAGGTAGGCCTAATCAACAATATGATTCTTCGGCGCTGGTATGCTCAGCCATCCACCGACGGTCCCAGATGGGACCTTCCATTATATCTTGAGTTGTATTATGTCTATAATACCTCGACAACCAAATTTATTTAGTATATCGTCACTTATTTTTTTGTATTTCCGCGTTTTCGAGTTTCCGCGTTTTCGAATATCCGCGATATCCGGATATCCGGCGGATATCCGCGTTATCTACATGCCCCACAAAAGACGTTGTTTTTTATCCCCATTGTATCTCTTCATTTTAAGAAAAAAAGCAATGAGATTAAAAGAAAATTTCATCTGCTACAAGGTG
Source organism: Notospermus geniculatus (assembly GCA_002633025.1). Classification (NCBI taxonomy): domain Eukaryota; kingdom Metazoa; phylum Nemertea; class Pilidiophora; order Heteronemertea; family Lineidae; genus Notospermus; species Notospermus geniculatus. The sequence continues at coordinate 35,388 of NMRB01000842.1, forward strand.
GTGTAAGTTTTATTGTTGAGCGACCAACTCAAATGGTTTATTTTCACGCCAGAAATAAATGGAAATAACGTTAGAAAAACAGAGACTTCGGTACAAACGCTCACAGCGCCACGTCGTGACGTTAGTGTGCGGGTTCCTCATTGAAGATGAACGAGCCTTCGATGCAGTCAGATCACCGGTTTGCCATCAGAAGCCGTTGAAAGAGTTGCCACACTTTGCTTGCAGTTTCTGTGCACAATGCCTGCATCCTTGCCAAGGACATCAATCCTGATGCCGCCAAGAAAGAGAGGCCAAATCTTCAAGGTTTTTTGGAGGATGTAGCTTTGAGTCTGATTGGCCACACTAGGGCTAAAAGGCATGCTCCTCTGATGTCTGCTCCTGTAAGACCTATTGCACATAATGACTTTGTCAAGAACTTGTTTGAAAAGAACAAGACATGTCAGGAATGTAAACTTAACTGCCGAAGCCGATGAGAGGCGGGGGGTTGCCAAGAGGGCTATCTCCAATGCCAGGTGCCAGTTGAGTGCAGGCCAAAGCACATCCAAAGAGCAAATCAAAGTTAATCATTGAATAAATGAAGTAACAGGACAATATAATTGTGGAGTTAGAACTGTATCTACTGTTTCTTACATTCATGGCATTTTACGAGAAGACTCGCAAAACACTGTTTCATACCAGATGAACGTTTTGCTTCATAGAATTGGGGTGTTATACAAAGTGGACTGAAGTCAGCTGTGACCAAAGCAATCTCCAAGTACACTGGGCCGGGTGAAGTTTAAATGCCCAGTTGGATCAGGAAATGGGTACATACAGTTTCCTGAAAGAAACGTTCTTTCATCGTTATTGAAAAGTATGAAAAACCTCAGGCAGCTTGTGATATGTGAAGAAAAGTATAGCTTCAACCAAGAAAGCCTACATTCAAGAATCTAAAAAGACAAATTAGGACAGGACCCTCCAAACCCCTTTCCATTCACCTCTTGAAAGGAGGAGAAGACAGAGTCTGCCAATACAAGCTGAGCAAAAAATGCAGTCACCAAAAATCAAGCCGGGAAATCAAGTAGGGAAAAATATGAAAAAGCACCTATCCTGCAAAATCAGCAGAATCCTTGAAAGTCCCACGACCCATCGAGGTCATCATTGATAGCGAATATGTTATGTCAGAAGAGGGAGAACAACTTTACTCAGCCCCTTCAAAATCAGTTTTGGGGCCATAAACCTCCGAGTCAGTCGGTCGCATCTTGAATGTCCGGCAGTGAGAAGTTGAGGCAGAGATGTCTCAAGTCGATTGGCTGATCAACAGGGCTATTATTATCGGTTGAACTGGCAGAATTTCCAGTCATCATGTGCATCATGGGGCCCGAAGAAGACGTCACAGATGATTTGAAACTGGCGTACCATAGGCCTATCTTGAATATTTCGAATACTATTGGCCCGATTTTAACATGGTTTGTTCCACACGAAGCTGCATCTTGTTGGTCATATTTCTGCATCGAATTTTTCTGAATATCGTAAAGTAATTATGTGATAGATCATCAGAAGAGACCCTAAAAATCTAAATGTAAAAAATCTAAATGTTTATTTATGTAATTTTTTGTGATTTTGTTGCGGTTTTGATAGAGTGGAACTTCCTAAGGATCAAAATCTGAGATATTTGAGATTATCAAAACTTCGATAATTTGAGAATTTCCAGTTTTTCACAAAATTTTCTGAAAAGCAGGAAATTCTCAAATTGTCAAAACTATGCTACACTTCGAGAGAAGATAATCTGCGATAGGATCGTGGCCGGTCTGAGAGATGCAACGCTTTCAGAGAAACTCCAGATCGACGCTGAGTTGACTTTAGCTAAGGCAGTAAACCGCACGCCGAGACTGTCAAAGGTACCGGGTATAATTAAGGATCTCTCAATTTCTTTGATCTTTGGGCATGTTGGGGGTCGCTGATGGTTTCAGAGTAAAGGAAGGGAAAAGTAATGATGCATTTTTTACACTTCCTTTTCTTTTCCATTGTGTACACACAGGCTGCGCGAGACTGCTTGCGTGAGACTGCTTTTGCACAGACCTGTGTAGCCGTGGAACGCATCACATCGGCCAGATTTGACCGACGTGTACGTCCGCGACCTCATCACAGCGTAGGAATAAAATAAGTCCCAAGTGACTGGCTGTAACATTCTTTGTTTAATGCAAAAATATTTACAGATTTTTTGTGAATAATTGTATGGCAAGTAACAACTATCATAGCCGCGTTCACACCTAAAACGTTTTCGTACCGTTTTCCGTAGGTCGTTCCAGGGAAAACGCTCCGTCTCCGAACGGTAAAAATGCGCGCATAAGGGAGGGTAAGGCGTGGTTCCTATTTCCAACACCGAACCGGACCGAATCAGAGCATCACGTCAATGAATTGGAATCAACTTCATTTTGCTTTTTAAATGCGAGAATGATAACTTAGATGAAAAAAAAAACTACAGATAAAAATAAAAGGCAGATTTACGTTATGTTATATTTTTAGGACTCTGATACAAGGTAGACCAGTTCATCCTTGCCGTCTACACTGCCGTGCTGCATCGACGGCAAGCACTGCAGCGCCACGGCCGTATATCACATCCGCCAGTTGATGCGTTTTCGCTATAACGATATAAGCGTTCAGACGCACAACTTGGGCGTTGGGGTTATAACGTTATAACTAAAACAGTTGGGAAAACGCTAAAATTGGCGTTTTTCTCCGAACGTTTTGAAAGCGTTATTAGAACTCTTGTGTCTGAACAGCTGAATCGTTATAAAAGCTAAAACTGTTTCCCGAACGTTATAAGGCTCTAGTGTGAACGCGGCTATAATAAGCGAGGTTTGTAGGTATTTTGATCCTAGTAACTACGGGGATCGAGGGATCACATGATCAGCCAAGCCAAGTAGTTCGCTGTCAATCACCCGGCGCCATCTTGATTTCCCACAATCCTGTGAACACGGCGTAACCATTACCAACTTTCAGCGACATGATGACGTCACCCGCGTGACCATTGTCACGACAGATAGCACTCGTACCTCGTACTGATCTGTCACCGCGCGCTCAAGGCATCATGGGGAGATTTGGGACTACTTGCTGCATTTTCAAGATGGCGGTTGATTCCTCAGTTCAAATTTATAAATTGCAGAACAGGCAAACCTAGGCTGCCTCCCATCATTTTGTGTGTGGGACTCCCATTATCCATCATGATTATGACATACATAGGCCTATATTGTATGAGATATGCCGTACATGTCCTGTTAGCCCGACAGATAGACGACGGACGACAGTGTCACGACACTTACCTGCTTACGTCAGCGAAGTGAACTAGCTGTCGGGGTCGTAACTCAAATATCATCATTTTCTTCTCAACAATGTCATATCTATGACAAATTTCTCACCAGAAAAGAAATACCAGTCAATTGTTTGCAAAGTTTGCAAGAAATAAGCCTCATATCGATATTTTCCTAGGATCTACTTTCGTGGCGGAGTGATCACCCGGTTCACGTGATCACCCAGTTCAGGTTGTGATGCGGCTCGCGTATTTAGAAACTAACAAATTTTTGTGTGATGCGCCGCGCGCGGACACAGGTCTGTGCAAAGCAGTCTCAACAGCAGTCTTGCGCGGCTTACTGTATTTTGCGTAATATTACGCCGATTTAGCGTAATATTACGCCAAGGGAGAATTCATTATTTTGCTAGCATAGAAAGTAGTTCTTGAAAACTCGCGCAGTGATCCCATAACTCACAGAGATCCGCGACCACGTGGCTGACGAAGTGAGCACCGTTACAGGCCTTATGATTACTTGTGTCTGTAAATAAACAAACGAAAATGTAGGCCTAAATTTAAAAGAAATTAAGAAAGGAACAAATAAATTGTAGGCCTTGGCTACATATAGTCCATGAGCTCGAATTTAGGACATATCCGATTCAGCAACAGTAGGACCTACGTCCGGATTATACGCTTATGCCGGATCAGCCCTCCTCGGCGTCAAGGCCGAAAATGGGCAGGGGCGTCACGTATTTAGGAAAAAACACCGTAGGCTCCGACCGATAGACCTACTGATTCACATGTAAGCTATCTTACCCCATCTGTGGTTCTTGCAACATAAAACTGCAGAAGAGAGCTCTCATTTAGGGCGATCGCCGCATTTTGCCATGAGACCCGAAGATCTGCAGTCCCACCAAGTGAGTTGAGCCCCCCCCCCAAAAAAAACACACTGCATGAATTCTCTGCCGGTATCACTATACATGTATTTACATAGGCCTACCTCTCTTCTGCCTCCTCCATGCATCATCGATCGATGGGTCTTTGCGATTAGGCCTATCCATAATATATACGCATGACGTCATGACGCTAGGCTACCTGTAGACACAAACATAGGCCTATTCGCCCGGCAGCACTCGGAAAAATTAAAAGCCCCACTCACAGCAGACGTCGTCATAAGAA
>NMRB01000842.1:52216-79580 GCA_002633025.1 Notospermus geniculatus
CAACCAACCATTTTCTGTTCTTTGACACCCATTTCATTTCATGATTGAAACCAACATCAAAACCATGCTTTTCAAGTAATGTCCAGCAGATTCATTTGTATCAACGACACAATCTAATTATGTAACACCTAGCAACCACCATAGCAAAACGCTATTAACCCTTTACATCACCAAAGAATGTTGAGTCAAATGATGATTAACAAACACCAGTAATTGGACAGACCAGTAGGCCTTCTGGCCGGAGACCACATTTTCATTGCAGACTGATTATCGCTTGTTCAACACTGTGTCTAAGCTGCAAGTTATGTAATGTAAATAATCTTTTTTCGATCCCAATCACAGTGTGCTGCAATTGTGCAAACTGATTATGTCATAGGATGGATACCTGCATAATGGTACAAATGTTCTGGTGTACCAATCAATCAATGCCAATGTTGCTGAAACACCCAAACACATTGGTCAACAGAGTGAAGACAAACCCCTCTTTGCACAATTTCATGATGGACTATCACTGTGTCGGTGGTTGGATGGTTACTTTCTCACTGAAATGCCCACGGCTCAGCTGTAGAAATGACAAGTGTTTTTCAAAATAGAATGCTAAAAGGTGGTCGCTATGGTAGTTACTGGGGATAACAAAACCAAAACCAAAGACAATCACAATCAGCATCTTGTGCTGAGTATCCAGTAAAGAAGCTTTGCAAGCTGTATTTCAGCAAACTGTTACGTTTCCAAGCTGACCCCATAGAGCGGAAAGACCTTTCTTGGTTGCTATGGTGGTTGCTAGGTGTTACATAATTAGATTGTGTCGTTGATGCAAATGAATCTGCTGGACATTAGCCTCCCCCAGTCACACTCAACATGCACTGCAACATAGCATGAGGTTTCAACCTCGATTGAACCCATTTTCTTGAAGAAAACCCTTGAAAACCTGATAGATAGAATTTGATTGGGTGTTACATAATGAGGTGTTACATAATGACCAGGCATCAAAGTTTGGTATCATTGATGTTGTTTTGGGGCAAGGTATATGTCACCCAAGTTTCAAAAAGATCCCTGATCCGTACAGTCACCCGAATACGGTACAGCCCCTTTTGAACATCATCAAACATTGTTCAAAACAGCATCATAGACTTGTATGATGATGTTCAAGTTTGTTGTGGATTTCGATCTACAGTCCAACAAGGAGCCACGGTGGTGTAGTGGTTCGGGCCTCCGACTAGCGGTCAGAGGATCCCGGGTTCGAATCCCGCTGCTGGCGTGAGACTTTGGGCAGGTCTCTTTGCCTTACTGGCCTCTCTCCACCCAGGTGTATAAATGGGTACCGGTCGGAAATGCTCAGATTGTATGCGCTGAATGAGCAGCTCATCTGAGTTCTACTGAAAGGTTTCAGGATAGACTGGGGTTAAAGTGTGAAGTCGGATGACACCTCTGCCGTTGTTGATATCAGACTATAAACCCAAACTTTAACTTTAACTTTAACTTTAACATTCATGGACATTGTATGATGAAGTATGATGGAGAAAGGATAATGTTCAAGTTTGTTGGGAAAACTGTCCACACGATCATACATCTGTGCCTGAACATCATCACACATTTTTTTGGGATGTTTTGCATTGGCAAGATGAAACATGCAGCTAAAAATCTGAACATCATCATACATGTTCAGGTTTGTTGGGAAAACAGTCCACACGATCATACATTTGTCCATGAACATCATCACACTGACACAAATTTGAACATCATCATACATGTTGGTTGCTGTTCAAGTTTGTTGGGAAAACAGCCTACACAATCAAATATCTGTCCATGAACATCATCATACAAATGTATGAGGATGTTTTGAACAAATGTATGATCGTGTAGACGGGCCTTTACCGACTTTGGGTCAAGTCATTCAAACAATGTACGAACAAATACTCTGCTGCATGCAGCGACACAAAATTTGCACAGAGGATCTTTGCCGTACATGGCCCCAGAAATAATTGTAGATGAGCTACGTCTACAAAATGCATCAATTAGGGACCTCCAACGAACGGATGTGTGGGCAACGGGGATGACACTATTCATGCTATTCTGCCTCCTAAATCCTGACCAACAGCATCCCTTTGACAATGAAACAAAGGGGGCCAACATGAGGACACACAAGTGCTTTTTCAAAAAATCGTGGCTGCAAAGTTGAAGAGTGGGCAGGGTCCACAGCCTTCTGACCAGTACAAGAAGAGGCAACAGCACACAAAACTAGCCGGTATTTACAGATTATTTAATTGGACAGGCAAAACAAGCAGAAAAAGTTGAATCATGCTCTTTTTGTCAGTTACCGGAAACTAGAGACCCATGCTGCTCTTGATTTGGAGGAATACATGGAAGAATTTGACCCAGTTCTGCGGTCATTCCTGGATGGATTCAGTGGACAACCTATGACCACTGACCATGAAAGGTTTATTCGAGTGAAAGTGCTAGAACAAATCCACTATGAAGTGTCATAAGAGACCGTTGTGATGCCGCCAAGTTTCCTGCAGAATCTGCAGCTTTGGGCCCACAAAATCGCACGAGAATGAATTATTACCGTCAGCATCGACGCAATGGTGGCCCGTGATTCATGGCAAAGATTGTATGACAGAACATACACAGCACATACACAGCCAGAGTGATAGCCCACCAATGACCGGTCGCTCAACGTCCACCAGCGCGCCATCTCGCTGACTGTAGGGAAACTAATAGCGGTATCGCAGGATGCTCTGATTCGGGGTTTCTGTGCACGAGATACTCTGATTCGGGGTTTTATGGAATACAGAATACACCGATTTGGAATAAACTACAGATTAGGGAACCTAAACTATAGTTTATGCCGGAGTTGACAATCGGTGCTTTGGGAATGGATATTTCGCAGTAAACCCCATAGTTTGGGGACCGTAAACCATGGTTTAGACCGATTGGCAGTTTTGCAAACCGTGTTTTACTGTGAACACAAGTTTTTTGAAAACAGATAATGCTGTAAACCACAGTTTGGGATTCCTAAACCATAGTTTAGGACCCCTAAACCATGGTTTACTCCAAACCATGGTTTACGATTCTAAACTATGGTTTAGGCCTGCCGAAATGGACGTTTTCCTCCAAACCATGGTTTACAGTGCCTAAAGTACAGTTTAGGACGCTAAACCATAGTTTAGGACCCTAAACCATAGTTTATGGGTCCTAAACCATGGTTTACGGATCGTAAACCATGGTTTAGGCCGGAATGGACATTCGGCTTGCCATATCCGGGTATTCCTGACGTAACGTTCGAGACATTACATAAATGCATGAGATTTGTGCAAAGCGTCCACTGTAACTTCATATCCAGCATGAGGTCACTAGGGTCATGTACCTGTCTCACAGCATGACGTCTACCGCCGAGCATTCTCTGCAGTATTCACGGGGCCCTTTCATGCAAATGAACCAACTGGATATGACGTCATAGTGGATGCAATCGGTGGGGGGAGTATCTTCTCCGTCTGTGGGACCGGATGGAGTCTGTGCATGAAATCGCTAGGAGGCAGTTGGGCGCGGCCTTCGCCCGAAGAAAAAGGGACTGTGACGTCCAGTTACGTCACCGGTCCTATGACGTCGGTGACATTGTCCTCCGAAGGGACACATCAGGGCGCCCGGGCCGCGAATTTTTTTTTCCTGAACCTTTCAGCAATGTATTGCAGACTTAGAATATTTTCAGTAAAATGAAAAGCGCGAGAGAAGAAGCACTGGAAAAAGTCGGGGCATAGCCGAGACTCGATCCAGGGACCTGTGGTGTGTAAGCCCAACGCTCTAACCACTAGGCTACCGAGGCAGCCGGCAGCGAGGGTGGTGATTCTAAGTGTTATACAATAAATCTTATATAATACCCATATAGTGCTAACCCTTACATAAACCTTTTGTTTTCTATCCCTAACCCTAACCCTAACCCTAACCCTATCCCTAAACCTTACCCCCACGACCCAGTTATCCCCCCACGCGCGTTGAAAAAGTGTTTTACTCCAAAGTAAGTGTCCCTCTTACGAATATAATAGTAACTACAAAATGTACAGTGTATTTGCTGAAAGGTTCAGGAAAAAAAAGTTCGCGCCCGGTGTCACGAGCTCCCTCTAGAAGGGGTTAAAATGTGTTCATGTTCCTGTTGATCTGTGTGGGATTACATGTAGTCTAGAGAATGCATGAGTGAATGTGATTGGGTATTGTGTAGGGGATTAGGAGCTACTGGTTTTGGGACATTCCTGCTAAGAAGGTGGAACAGAGCAGACCTTTTTTAAGCTGTACAGTGTACATATACTTTGTGAATGTTTGGGAATGTTTGTGTATTTTGGTGTAGTTCGTTGGAGTCATGGGGTAAGTTTGTTGAGAATTATTTGGAGTTGGTTTGGTGAAGGTAAAGTTCACGTACGTTGGGTAAAGCGGTAATATAAAGTGAATAGGGTGAACAAGTCATTTCACAATTAGAAAGTAAGGAGTATTTATTGAGTAGCTGTCATGTATGTGTCTGTGCCTCTGTGTACTGGTGCCTAATTAGCACCCCGTATATAATATATGTATGAAGAATACTAGTAAGTTCCGTAAGAGACGTCTCTGTTGGTGTACTGGTAATGAAGTAAGTGGAGTTAACGGCAGGCACTGGTGTATGAGAATTTGTGTTATATGTCGCCTTATTCTGTACTTCTGGTTCTTGTTTCAGTTTCCTGTACGTGTGTCTTGGTTGGTGATGGTGACCCCGTTGTAGATGGCTCCGTTCCGTTGATAATAAATTGTGTAACGAACCATATCTGCCGACTTCGAGACTTCCTTTTACTAGTGTCACGAAGAACCTGACACCCGGGCCAAAGCCCAAAATTACGGTCGCCCTGGAGGGGCCCTATCTCGTGGAGACCGTCCTCTCCCCGGTGCTTTTTCGCAACCGGGGTAGGGGGCACAGTCTGGTTGTCCATCATGACAAACAAATAACTGTGTGATTCATGGAAAACCTAAGTAATACTTCCTTTTGCTTTATCTCTAGATTATTCCAGGGATTTGTCCAGGAACTCCTTGTCAGGCTCCTGTGACCTATTTTCTGTATCTCATGAAATTGGGAGATTTGTTTGAGTAGCCTACTCTAGCCTACATTGTACCTTACATATTAGAATGGTACAATTCAACATACAGTGTAGTTAGGCTGAAATAGTGTTGTGATCCTACTGTAGTGATTAAATCTACATCCCAATATTATGTAATGCAATTTAGCACATTTGGTATTGATATGTAAAGCTGCACAGTATTCCATCATAGGGACATGACCGATAACATTTAGCTGCAAATAAGCTTAAATTTGAAATTCGTAATGCCATAAGTAGGAGAAAGCAGTGTGATTTTTCGGGAATCGCCCATTTTCATTGGAATGAAGTCATCAATTTAGAAGAGATTGGTAATGGGGCATTTGGCGTCGTTTACCGTGGAATTTACCGAAATGATGTAGTTGTAGTGAAGAAGGTAAAATGAGAAAGGTGCACAGTGGAGCACAATGTTCTAAAGGAATGTAGACTTCTGGATTCATTGGATCATAGAAATGCGACAAAATTTCACTGTGTCTGTGTGAAACCCTATGCACTGATAATGGATTATGAATGCTTTGATTTCTCCCCGCTTGGTTTAGATGTGCAAGTGAACAGTTTGCATCAGTGGATTCATACAGTTGAATCATTGGATAGTGCCGATTATCTGTCGGACCTGTGTCCCTTAGTTGCCAATGATGTGATCTCAGGCTTAGCCTATTTGCACAAAAAAAGATATAGCCCACAGAGACATCAAACCGCAGAACGTGTTGGTTGCGAACAGGCACTTGCACAATAGATCCATCCACACCCGAATTTGTAAGGGCATACCGATCCTCCAATGATTTGCAAACTCTTACTGACTTTGGATCAAGTCATTCATACAAACAAATACTCTGTACAAACAAATACTCTCCTGCATGCAGAGACACAAAATTTACACAGAGGGCCTTGGCCGTACATGGCCCCAGAAATAATTGTAGATGAGCTACGTCTACAAAATGCATCAATTAGGGACTTCCAACGAAAGGATGTGTGGGCAACGGGGATGACACTATTCATGCTATTCTCCCTAAATTCCTAAATCCTGAACAACAGCATCCCTTTGACAATGAAACAAAGGGGGCCAACATGAGGACACAAGTGCTTTTTCAAAAAATTGTGGCTGAAAAGTGTAAGAGTGGGCAGGGTCCACAGCCTTCTGACCAGTACAAGAAGAGGCAACAGCACACAAAACTAGCCGGTATTTACAGAATATTTAATTGGACAGGCAAAACAAGCAGAAAAAGTTGAATCATACTCTTTTTGCCAGTTGCCGGAAACTAGGGACCCTTGCTGCTCTTGATTTGGAGGAATACATGGAATAATTTGACCCAGTTCTACGGTCATTCCTGGATGGATTCAGTGGACAACCTATGACCACTGACCATGAAAGGTTTATTCGAGTGAAAGTGCTGGAACAAATCCATTATGAAGTGTCATAAGAGACCGTTGTGATGCCGCCAAGTTTCCTGCAGAATCTGCAGCTTTGGGCCCACAAAACTAGCAAAAAAGCTGTGGACGTTTTGGCAGCACTGGGTCATATGGGTGTTACGATACTGTGAAAGAATGGCTTCAGCAACAGGCCAAAGGTCAGACTCCATATCCAACTGGGGACATTGTTGTCATATTTTATAACAACCAAGTGATTGAACGCTGCTGGTCTATCAAGGTTGGCAACAAGTCGAGTCAAATGTGATTACAACCGTGTGTTGCTTGTCATTTAATGGACATGACAATATTCAGTGGGAATCTTCTCTGGCGAGTCTGATGCCCACGCAACGGGAGAAATCACCAGACAGCCATGTTGTGAATCAGGTGCGATGCTTTCCAAAAAAAGTTGAGGATCATCATTTAAAGCTTCTGCACCACGCACCTGACGAAAGTTCGCCAGAAAAGAGCTGCCTTCAAGAGATATATGGAAACTAAGGAAGCAGAGGACTCAGTTGAACAGGCTCGTAAGGAAATACGTGCAGCTGCTCGAGAGCACGAATCGAATGGAGGATTTCTTTTGATGCCCGCCGAAGTCCCAAAAAGTTCTGTTTAGTCATGCAGTAGGAATTCAGCGCTCTCTCCTTCACCCATTGTCCATCAAGGTTCTTTGAAGAAAGCAACTTCTGACTGATGCTGTTTCTTCAACAGACAACTCTCCTAAAATAGCATTGTTTTAACTGTCCAATCACCAGGCCTAATGAGGGGAAATATTGTTAAAATATTTTCAGAGAAAATATGATGATGTCGCTAAAAATCGGTATTTTGAAAAACTTACTTTGAAGCTCACAAGTTTGTACGAGATGGTTTTGTGCAGACCTTTTACCACTGAAATCACCACCAAAAAGGAATACATGTATACTGAAGGCAAATGTCATGCGAAGCCAGTCCACAACAATGGAACCACATCAGGCTTGGGTGGGAATAGATGAGGATGGAACTATTTTGAATGCACACTGCACATGTGATATAACAGACAGACAGACAGACGTGATATAACTACTGATGACAATGGTGCTTGGAAAAAAGTGGAGGCAAGCCGAGGCTGCGGTTAAATCGGAAAACGCCTGATGCGATAGTGCAGAAAGAACAAGGAAGACCCCTATCTGGGTCTCCTCAATGCACGGAATACACCGACTCAGGCACTAGACACGAGCCCCTGTGAGAGACTATTCGGCAGAAGGACAAAGACGCAGATTCCTACAACTCTGACCTTACTGAAACCGCATGGGCAGAGGGATGATTCACAAATGGATTCGCTGAACCTGGCATCAGGTGGTACAGCAGAGGACTACTCTTCGCACAATGAGGACAGTATTAATAGGAGTGATGTGAGTACTGCAGGTTTTACTCAACGGACTGCTCCGAAACGCAATCGGAAATCCTAAACATCATTTCGAACACTATGACTGACAAGGCAGCAGTGAACCATGCAACCATTGAATCATTAGAACTTTCTCGGCACAAAAACTGAATGAACTTAATTGCCACCTTCATCCTCTTGATACCATCGCTAGTTCAGTAAGGGCTGCCCTCAAAGAGACTGAACCTGCTGATTTAGTGAAATGTGGGGCACAGAATGCATTGGGTATCAGATAGTGTTACTGTTAGCTGTAAACCAATTACGAGTCAAAATCATCGTTAATAATGCAGAAGATGCTTTTAACTGGTGCACCCAAACCATAGTCAGACGAAGAAATCCAACTGACAGGATCGACCTATAGCATGGATTTAATGACTCTAATTTAGATCATGACCGAGTAAGCCCAACCCAGATAAGTATATTGGTCGCAATTGTAATCACTATATTGTTAGGGAACAATGGGAGAAACTGGAGGCCAACATAAAAAGTTTGCATCTCTTATCAGAGATAATGTGCTTGTTTGTAAATTGAAAGAGGCTGGTGTGGATTGCTCTGTGTACAGCTAAAATGGGCAAGAACCAGTCAATGCAATTTTGAAAAGGTTCATGTATTTTTCTGAGAATGACGTGGACACGTTTGCTCGTGAAGTGGAGATGTGTGTTAATGAACAGAGGTCTGCTAGAAGAAGCATTCATGGGAAAAGGCAGGCGGAGGGTCAAACTGGAGTATGCCCACCTGAAAATAAATCCAGTAGATTTTTTTCAAATCAAACCCATTCAATAAGGCAGTCTCTGTTATTGAATGCACACAGTGAAGCAATGGTGACAGTGACCACAACAACAGATCAACAGGCTTATACTGGTCATGTTGTTGATGCTGATTTTGGCCCACAGAGGAATTATTGAACTTCACTGTGTCATACAAAGCTAAGTGCCTGATCAAAGAGAACCTAATATAACATGTATAAGCTGCTGCCGCCGAACGAAACAACGATGTCTGTGTGGAGAATGCCTAGAGGTGCAGGGTGTCAGGGAAACCATCACACAGGGCTAGAAACTTCAAAATGCAGCCACTCACTTCCAAAAGAAGTGGAAGATACAACTACAGAAAAGCTCGCCTACGTACAGGTAATTCAGCAAAAGAATGGCATTTAGAGGACAATTCGTCCACGGAAAATTCGTCCCCATGGATAATTCGTCCCCAGACAATTCGTGAATGGCAACAATTCAGCTGCAACGAAAATTCAAGGTACATGTCGGTCACTGGCAAGCAGTTCCAAGGAATTAGCCTACCTCCAGGGCACTCCACCTCAAGTCCTTGTTCATGACACGACCATATCCAGTAACACCGGTGAAAGATACCTCATCTAAAAGCATCGTGCTGACCTTGCCCAAAACTCCAACCCACCACCAGTAGTGCAGCCAAACCTGCACTATGGAGCACTATGAAAGAATTCATGCCATCCTGGGTCATATTCCGAGCTCTATAACATCGGATTTGAAGCCACCACACATCAGTCGCTTGAATGATGTTTACTGTCAGTTTTACACAACCAATTTTGCTGAGACTAGAGAAAAAATACTTCGGAATATATCTAATACAATGACAGATAGGGTTGCTGTTCACGCCACGATTCAGCAGTTGGAAAATTCTTGCAGGAAATATTCAAGTGGGGGAGGGGGACCAGGCATGCCAGGGGCAGATCCAGGATTTGGGGAAAGAATCTACGCTTTGAAAATTTGCTAGGTTGAGTTGAAGGCTAGCTCCGTCCCCACGTTTTCATCCACGTGACTTGAATAATAAATGAGTTCTGATCATCGGAATTGCAAGTCCGGATTTTTTGCCGATTTAGTCGCTAAATAACCAACGGACAAACCACAAAGGTATTTATCAAAATATTTGAAACCTTCCTGAAATCATGTACACATACTATTCGTAAAACACATTCGTAAGTCTTATAGAGAAGAATTTGAGTGACACTGCCCGGTTCGAAGGTTACTGCGAACTGTATTATACATGTACATGTGGCTCGGTTATTAAATACATGTATCATATTCATTTCTCTGCAAGCCAATTTGTATTGTTGTTGTCCCATGAACCAGGGTTGCCTTTGCAAGACAGTCCTGCTACAAATGGAGACTTTTCTCATTTTATGGGTGTTTTTTTTGTTTCTAAAGCAGGCTTCCAAGAAGAGAGGATGCCACGACCTACGGCCATGGATTCCGGCCATCCAGAACCACTTCTGGTATTGCGGTAAAAACTGCGAGGGGAGTGTTGAAAAGTTGAAGGTAAGTTATCATGGGGAAATGTGATTGATTGAATTTCATTTGAGGTAACTTCAGAATCTGAATGAATTGTTTCACTCTTCATGCTACATGTAAAATGCTTGTAAATTTCACATGGCATGTTGCCAAATACATATTATACTGGTAATACATGTGAAGGTATGATATTGCTAGTGGGCTTGATCTGGTGAATTCTGCATCAACTGATGGAATCTTTCAGGAATCGTGGACAAAGATTGTGCACCATGTGTGTAATCAGCACGAGTGGATCGATACCAGTGGTCTAACATCTGGAATGTATGATCATGAGCCACTGAGCGAGGAAGGTAGGAACAAACCGTGGATCAAGCCTGGTTCTTCCACTCATCAGATGTTGAAGGAGATAGTCTTCGACAAGCAGTTTCTTGGGAACCTCCGGTACCACACCAGTTTCAGGTAGTATGTTCATGTCTAGTAAAATAAATGAGCAAGTCTTTATGGATTATATGGCTCACCACATGTATTTTCAACATGTCAAGTAACTCCCTGTTGAGTATAATCAGCTGAATTTTGTATATTTTCAGACACACCGGGGATCTCGAATCATTTCACAACCATATTCTCATGTATTGCCCGAAGAGGATGTTTTTTGAGTGAAAGTTTCATTACATTTGTACACAATTGTGATTGCACATGATGTACCAGTGCTATCATGCAAATGGAGAGTAATTCTTTGTATGGAAACCAAATACCCAGTGAGCCAAAAACCTTCTGATTTGTCAGTGATTCCATTCCAGTTGAAATCATTTATTTTCAGACCACCAAGTTACGATAATCGGACCCTCCTTGCAGCGATCGACTACAATGCACACAAGGACAGGCAATTCATTACTGATGAGAATGGTGAAGTTAAGTAAGTCATTACATTTTGAAGCAGTTATATTCTTGCAGGAAAAGAGACATTTCATAAGATTTTATTAGGGTACTTTGGGGTAATATCGTTGGTGGGGGTAATATCGTGGAAAATCAATACCGCTCAGGAACTGTTTCTATGGACACCAGACCTTCATCCTATCAGAAACAAAGAAAGTACGTACGTAATCAAAGACCCGGATGCACCCGCCATTTTCCTTGGAAGCAGACGAAGGTCGGATTGTCTGCTCCCAATTTTGTATCGATTTTTGGCCGAATATCGAACCCACGCCTCGACATAAGGCAACACGTACCGCCAACATTGAGGGAACGCGTGCACACCACTGTGCTAAATCCCCATCTTCAAAAAAGATAGTTCAATAGCCAGCTTTGTGCATGGAATCCCTCAATACTCTGGGAAAGCGTGGATCAGAAGTGACACCTTTTATGAGACCAGCTAACGAATTTTTACGTCTTATCACCTTCATGAGCGGCCACAGGCCTTTCTCACATGAGGTTTAGACGAATATTAGCAATATTCGGGTGTCGCGATATAAACAGAAATGATAGGATTGCTACGCTGGTCAGTACCGAGATTCGAACCCACGCCTCCACATAAGGCAACACCGCCAGCATAAGGTCCACGCTTCCCCAGAGTATTGAGGGATTCCATGCACAAAGCTGGCTATGAGGAACCGGAGGAACTAACGTCACGACGTGGCGCTGTGAGCGAGCTGCGACCGAAGTTTCTTTTTTCTAACGTTATTTCCATTTATTTCTGTCGTGAAAATAACCCTTTTGTTTTGGTCGCCTGGCATTAAAATTTACACCATCTTGTAGCAGACGAAAATGTCTGCAATTTTGCAATGCTTTTTTCTATAAAATGAATAGATAGATGACGATTTCGGCAACGTCTTTATCTCATTTTTCCTATACAAAAATCTACAGCTCATGTTTTCATGACGCATCGTCAACACTCAAAACGACGTCAATGACGTCGTTTCGGTCGCACTGCTCGCAGCGCCGACCTGTCGGGATTTCCGGCACGCGGGTTCCTCATTGAACTATCTTTTTTGAAGATGGGGATTTAGCACAGTGGTGTGCACGCTTTCCCTCAATGCTGGCGGTGTTGCCTTATGTGGAGGCATGGGTTCGAATCTCGGTACTGACCAGCGTAGCAATCCTATCATTTCTGGCCGAATATCGTGATTTTTTGTTCGCCAGTACTGCTCCTTCTCGTGGGATTGCTCATAAACTGGTTCCCACTCTTCCTGATTAAATGATTTCAAGACCTTTTCAAGGGGTTGGTTCTAAACCTGGCACTGGCACGCTGGCACTGGCATCATATTATGGCCAGAAATCATGAAAAAAGGTACATTTCCGTTACAGTTAGTATTTTGGAAGATACATGTAATAAGGCCAACCAGTTTAACATGGATCAATTATGTTTTTTTTAAATGGTGAGTTTTTTTAATTAGCCCAGCCGTGAATCTGGTCTGCAGCGTACTCCTCCATGATGGAAGGTTTCAAACTCTACCGCAGCCCGAGTAAAGCTCGAGTGGTGATGAAGCCTAGAATTTTCTGAAGAAAAATAAGTTCCGCCCCAGGCCCGAGTCAGCTCGAGTAAGTAATATCTAACACGCTAAAGGAAGGTGGGCGGACAGCACATGTTCACTCCGTGTCATCAGCAGGTCATCAGTCAGTTGACAGTTCATGTTCGCATGCACTGATGCAGCCCTGTCGGACTACAACTACAACATGTACCAGAGATGGGTGGAAGAAAAAAGGTAATTTTAGTGCTCATAGGTCTATTTATTTGTTAGATCCTGTCATATATATGTTCAGCGCCGGCAACGCAGTGCTACTGGCAGAATTGAGTCATCTGATCTGCATGTCTGGTGGTCGTGTCATCCATCCATGGCCATGCATCATCATACATGATATGGTCATGCCGGTGATAGCCTAGGCCTATATGGACATTGACCAAGTAGATGGCATGGCCACTGAGTTCGATCCATTGGTACGGTACGCCTACATCGAAGTTACCCTCAGCTTCAAGAGCCAGTAGGATGAGTCCACCGGAGAAGATCTCATAGCTAGTTGATGTCGGCTGCAAGATCACGATCTCTTCCCCCTCGTCTTGGAAAAGTGAACATGAATGGTAAGTCCTGAGGCCCTGGCTAGGCATCGGGGCGTTGCGTCTGCGGACCAGTCTAGACAGATGGAATGTGAGATAGGCCACCAAGGGTCACAACAATATCCTCACCCTAGGCCTAGGCACATTGCGTTTGTCTGCTGAGCATAAGGGACACACTGCGCTAAAACTACTGTAAAATTATTCCACTCAACCCGGGACATAATCTCCAAGCATAATTTCCTGCACATCCAATACAGATACCTGTATTTCTATTTATATACTCTGGAAAGTAGTCCCCAGCCTATTTCTGGAATGCCACGTTTACTGTTACATCACCATTGCCACAGGTGAGTCATCAGCCTGGGGATCTGGCTAAAAATAGAGCATAATTCCACGGAAACAGAGGTTGTTTGTCCAGGGGCTTAATACCTGTTACCGCTGTCAGAACTCTGAGCGCGGTTCGATATTTGCAGCAGGTACGCGAGAGCGGACTCCTCATGGGGTGTAAACAATACCCTTGCCCTAGGCAAATTTGCACTGACGATGTCTTGCCAGTTGTTGTACATCATCACTGCAATTCCCTTCTCCTCAAATGCAACTCAGACTTCTGGAAGGCAGATACGTTAATCAAGCAAAATCAAAACTGACTTGACGATGGAACATTCGGTCAGAAACAGAAAAAGATCTCATCAAATTACTTGGGCCAAATAAAACTAAGAAAGCTACGCTGGGAACCACTGCTGCTGCAGATACTGTGGATGAGATAGATCGTAACTTCAACAAGTTGCTTGCAGATGTGTCAAGCATGACACAGGGATTGACCCACCTGTAACTGTGCCAGCTACATCAAAAACATTGTAGGAAAACGTCTGCGCAAGGGCCAAGTACAATATAAAGTTAAGTGGCCTGGGTACCCAATGAGCCGTTGTAGTTGGTTGCAGTTGGTTACACCCTAATAAGATTCTAGACAAAGATAAAATTGAAGAATACAATCGCTTGGCTAGCATTACAACTCATTTTTGCGGGCATCAAGATGACTATCGGGATACTCTGGTGGCTTCTTTTCTGGCTCTCTCCAACGACTATGCCAAAACGTACACCTATTCTAAGGCATAACTACGGAGCTGCTATGTTTCACGTTGGTGCAGTTGACAGTGGCGCGTCCTTGTGGTTGCACACATTTGCCATACCTTGGGTTCAGCCCAAATACAGACAAATGCCCCTGCCAGATTGCAAATTGGTCCAGGCTGAATGTTCCCAGTTGACATCATTATTATTGGACCTAAATGAACAACGTTCATATTTTGTTGATCGAATCAACAATAACACAAAAGCATTTAGGATGATGATACAGTCAAATATGACCGGACCTTTGTCCAAAACGACTGTGCGGAGCCGTCGATCCGCTCCTTCATCATTTATGGGCCAGATATCTAGATCCCTTTTCGGTACAGCTACTACGTCTGATGTTCAGCTCTTGGACCATGTGCTCACTGGGTTGGACGTAATAGTCTAATGACAGAGGGAGGTACACATCAGTTATGAGCAATCTGGGTCAAGTCATTCCCAGAAAAGATTTTGATGATTTTTGGGTTACGCCACCTGGCGGCCATATTGGATGTCCAATCGGGCCGAAACTTAGTGATTTTTAAGGTACCCCTCCAATGCATGTTTGTGCAAGATATGAAGTTGCTCGGTGAAATAATGACAAACTGTGGCAGGTTCGTCACTTTTGTCGAACTTTGACCTCTGTGACCTTGAAAAGTTGGTCAAATCAAAAAAAATGGTCCTGTTCATTGGCTGCCTGGCTGCCATTCCGGAGGCAAAGTGACTGGATAGTATGCAAAAGAAGCATGAAGACGATCATGGACAGAACACCTCAAGTGCAGACACACCGGGAAAAGGTGTGGAAAACTCACCTGCTGAAGACAAGAAGACTGAGTCTAATCCAGAAGAAAAAGCAATAAAGCGGCAACTTTTTAAATCACGCAGCAGCAGCAACAAGACAAGGAACTGGTAGTTAGGAGTTCAGGCTGGTTGAATGACAATATTGTGAATGCATCATTGCATTTGTTATGCTAGCAGTTCCCAATAATGGTAGGGGGACTACAAGATATTTTGTTGCAAGAAAACCTCCAGTATAATATACCTTTGACAGAATTTGTCCAAGTAGTTAACAGAGACAATAATCATTGGATATGTGTGTCAAACATAGGAACAGCCAAGGACAATTGATTAAGGATTCAGGATAATTTATAATCAAAAAACTTATCCTACAAAAAGAAACCCATCTTTGCTGGTTTGCTGTGTTCGAAAGGACTTCCCACCAACTAAACATTTGAATGGTTTTAAATTTGAATGGATTTCTCCTGTATGCACTTGTGGTGTGTTAAATAGGATTGGCGAATGAAGCCTTTCCCACACATTGAACATTTGAATGGTCTTTCACCTGTATGTACTCGCCCATGAGCCTTTAAATGGTGTTTCCCAGTGAAGGCCTTCCCACACACTGAACATTTGAATGGTTTTTCACCTTTCACCGCTCATAAGACTTCAAATTGCCTTTCTCGCTGAAGGTCTTTCCACAAACTAAACATTTGAATGGTTTTTCACCTGTGTGAATTCGAATATGATTTTCGAGGCCGCTACGATTAGCTCCTCATCACTGCGACCTCAAACCGAGTTGGATGACGGTGATGAAGATCGGCGAATGAAGGACTTTCCACAAACTAACATTTGAATGGTTTTACATTTGAATGGATTTCTCCTGTATGCACTGTCTTGTGGTGTGTTAAATAGGATGATAGGATTGGAAATTGAACGTCTAAAAAAGACACTAAATGCAACCCTCGCCCCTCTTGCTTCTGTGCGTTTCTGCTATGTATTAAAGATAAAGCTTCTGCAGGTGGGTGCGCCGGATGGAAAACTTCACTTGCCTATTAGATGGACAACTACAGAAGTAAGTTACAGTAAATTCCAAAAAGGACAAAACTTCCCATGCAAAGGACATCAGAAAAGCTAGGAAAGAAGACTTTAACTGGCTCCCTAGTTTCCCTGATGGAGAAGACCATAACAGCCTCACAACAATCCGAGACCGTCTGATTGATAAGAAAAGAAAGTCAAGAAATATAAGCACTTCATTGACAAGCATTGGCACTGAGAAGACAGCACGCGAATGAGAATCCATCAGTTGGGGACTTCAAGCAGCTGAGCAAGAGTACAGTTTATTTGAGCAAGAGTACAGCTTATTTTTGAAGCAAAACACTCTAAACAAGACTGACTGTCTGCTGTGTGCGAATTATTTACGTGGTACGGATTTGAAACGATCAAAATCATTTACAACATTGTTTGAGCTGCTGATGAACAGTTACTATTTAGCCAGAATTTGCAGAAATTTTGTGAACTTACCACGAAAAACATTCACTTTGAATACCCGAAATTGTTGATGCGTGAAAAGCACCAAGCATCAAAGTCAAAGAAATCATTACTCGTGTCAAATCATTACTCGTGTCAAAGAAGACCTAAAAATGCACATATTGAACCAGTTTCCTTTATCCACGGCTTCGTTTTTTTCCAGATTCAAGCAAATCTGTCAGAACCTAACGTCACACTTGCACACCTCAATTGCTAACTCTAACAACAAGAAAAAATCAGTTTAAAATTGCGTGGAACTCGAAGGGCCACATTTTCAGTTGATGACAGCATAGCATGAACAGTTAGTTGCTGAATAGCTTCTTACAGACATGGCATTCATATGGTCTTTCTCGTGTGGCGCTTTAAATTGGATGGCTGATTGAAGGCCTTCCCACACACTGAACACTTGAATGATTTTACATTTAACGGCTTTCTCCTGCATGCACTCTCTTGTGGTGCATTAAACTGGATTGCTGATTGAAGGCCTTCTCACACACTGAACATTTGAATGGTCTTGAACCTGTATGTAATCGTTCATGAGCCTTTAAAGTGCTTTTCTCAGCGAAGTCCTTTCCACAAACTGAACAGTCATTTGAATGGTCTTTCACCTGTATCTACTCGCTCATGGCTATTTAAATTGATTTTCTGACTGAAGGACTTCCCACAAACTAAACATTTGAATGGTTTTACATTTGAATGGATTTCTCCTGTATGCACTGTCTTGTGGTCTGTTAAATAGGATTGGCGAGTGAAGCCTTTCCCACACATTTAACATTGAATGGTCTTTCACCTGTATGTACACGCCCATGAGCCTTTAAAGGCTATTCCAATATTTCTCTTACATTCTGTTTTTTTTCAGACTATTGTTATATGCAATCTGCCGAGAGGACCAGATTCATATGGACTCATAAAGAAAAGGCTGGCAAAGTGCATCTGGGACGCAAACCACTACAAGAAAAAAATGTAAGTACCAACATCCGCCGTTCTGTATTGGTAGAGATATGAAGAAAACGATGAAAACTTCACTTTGGACGGACAACATCTCATCTAAGTAAGTGTATCCCTGCGAATTCTGATCCTCAGGAAAACGCTCGCTCCCAGAAACTGAACGGCTAATGGCTTGCTTTCCATTAGGTTTTCAAAGCGCTAAACAATAATATCAGAAAGCAACGTTGCTGAACAGATAAAACAAAGGTGAGGAAAATGATGCCTACATGTTTATCAGCAACAGTATTCTTACCTGGAGAATAATACTAACCAAAGAGGGATATGGCAGGGGAATTTTCATATCAGCAAGGACCACGACATTGCTGTAATTTCCCCATTTGTAGATGGCTACGGTTTTCTCTGTAATAGATCTCAAGTCAGGATACTGGCAGGTTAGGTTCAGTTACGAGAATCTGATCGTGAACTGATGGCCTTCTCCGTGTGGGTGACAACCTGTACCAATTCAAATTGATACCATTTGGCGTAAAGAACGGATGCGCCACCTTTCAACGCCTTATGGAAAAGGGGTTCAAGAAGCGCGGGTGTTTAGGCCGGTGCTGTAAGGGATGACCATTCCTGGAATCTGTCAAGTATTTTGGGGTTGGGGTGTCTGGAATGGGTTTCTCTACAGATCAGAGTAAGGTCCAAGCAGTCGTTAACTTGACAGATTCTTGGGAATGTGTGGTTGATTTGTCAAATTGACTCCACACTATCCTACGATTCCAATTTAATTATTTGACCTCCTTTTCAGGTGATTTGTGATTTCAATCGGCAGATCACCGATGTTGTGGCCAAGTGGCCAGGAAGTGTACATGATAGCAGGATCGTCAGGTCATCTGGAGTTGGTCGTGAATTTGAAACGGTATGTATGTTGTACCTGTAATATTGCACTTAAAAAAACATGATGAAAATGAATGGCCTCAGTGCTAATGTGAACCATTCTTGTCTTCAGGCAGTCAAAGTGGCATGTCAAAGGGCAGTATCTGACAGTCACTTCAACCAAAATTATCCTCAGCTGCACACAAACAGAGAGTAAAACTGGCAAGGAATTAAATGGTGATATTATTGGACTTTTTTAGGATGGAGTTAGCAAATTTTGGACTTTAAAGGCCAGCTTTAATGGACGTACTTCCTCTTGATATTACATGGCATAATGTAAGAGAAATGCCTGGAGCGGAAATATTATTTGAATTTCAGAGAAGAGCTGCTTTCTTGTTTTAATTTTTCGACGTGCAAACAGCAGTCATGAAGTGATGTCGGAATGTCGTCATGAAGATACTACACCAGCGCCACTGCACGAACATTTCAAGGGCAGGGATTTTTTATAGTTTTTTAGAGTTCCTGTGGCAAATCAAGGGGAGTGACTGACACAGGTGTAGCTTTGTTTTTATCCACTTGAATTACATGTATATCAATTTATTAATTACATACCTGTGTCTCTTTTTCACATCTTTTTAGTTTTAAATGTAAAGTGCTTTGAAGAAGTTGTACACACCAATAGGAGGAGATCAGCTCACAAGGGGACGTTTCAGTGGTGCAAAACTGCTCCGACTTGGCCAAGTAGTCCCCAGCGATCAGTTTGCGAATCTTCAACCAGTGCAGTTTCAGGTTTTTTCACTTTGCCATGAACTACTTGGAAAAGCTTCCATTCTCTCTCTTCTGGGACAAAAGAAATGAAACCGACATCGGGACAATGAAGTCAGAGACAACACGTTAAATGCGGCATAATGTGCAAGAAAGCATCTAAGGACTGAGGAGAATTTTTCCAGTTTTGTAATACAAGTATACGTCCTCATCCAACAGAAGGATGTGATTATACAACTTGATTCCATTTTGATACTTAAAAAAAGGACGCCCTGTGATTGGGATACTGACTGAGGAAAATATTTGCTGTATTCTGTGTTAGTGTGATGACATTCTACGACATGGGCCCCCAAGAGGTATGGTCGAAGATCATTTTGAAAAAGAAAATGGTACAATTAGGAAAACGCTTTTCTGTCAAAACCAGCTTGCCAGGAGCAGGGACACCACAGCTGCCTTCACAAAAGAGGAACTTCTGAACCATGTTCCGGATGGAGGCTTCTTTCAGGATAATGAAGGAATTTGGAAAGCTCGAACACCAATCATGCGGTGGACCATCGACATGTACCATGTCAACCTTGTTTTGCTTGCACCGCGGATTACAGCGTGGTTGATGCATGAGCCGCCTTTGGTGAAACCGCCCTAATGTTATGATGCATGTATACCTACTACTTAATACCGTTGTTCCCGCAGGACAATTTCGTCTGATAATGTGAAAGAAGTAGCTTCTCCCAGCCAAGTAAAAAGTTCTTGGGATACGGAAAGGAGAGCATCAGAACACCAGGAACACTGAAGAAGTTATTACAGGCACAATAACCGGCACATTGTCAAGTTACATGTAGTTTTAAATGATGCAGTTTTCACTGATCCTTCACCTCTGAGCACATGGAATAATGTGTTTGGTGAGGATTTCAAAGACCTGTATGAACAAGTCCTTGAACGATACTTGAAAACCGGTTTCGCGAATTTCAAGAGAGAAACAGCTGACTACATCAAACCGGAGGTGAAGACTTCATTGAGGGCAAAGGTGAAATCTTCATCCAGAAAGGGAAGGAACCCACCTAAAGAAAAGAGAAAGCCAGCCTCAACAGAGAAGTGAAATGGGTGAACGTACCAGAAAACAAATGACAAATGTTAAATCGAAATGTTCCAGGGTCATGTATCCTCATTAGATGCACCTGATAAAAACTTGGAGACAATCCAGTTACAGTTCACGAGTTACTGGAATTTGAACTTTGGTTTTGGCCACCTGGTGGCCAAGCGGAGAATCAAATCATAGGTCACCTGACATAGGGGTGTATATGTACCAAGTTTCAAGTCAATAGCCTAAGCAGTTAGCAAACGCGCCACCAAAAGACTAAATTTTGAACTTTGACCTCTGTGACCTTGAAAAGTCGGTCAAATCAAAAACCCCTTACTTATATCATGCATCCTCATTAGAAGCACCAATGATACATATTTGGAGAGGATCCAGTCATTAGTTCATGAGTTATTGCACTTTTTGTGTTTTTGGTTTCTGCCAACTGGTGGCCAAGCTATAAAAGTCAAATCGGACCGAAACTTAGGGTCATAGATCATCTGACCTAGGGGTATATATGTACCAAATTTCAGGCCAATAGCACCTGCGGTTACAAAACGTGCCACTTAAAAGCAAAATTTTGAACTTTGACCTCTGTGACCTTGAATAGTAGGTCAAATCAAAAACCTGTTACATATGTAATGTACCCTCATTCGATACACCTATGATAAAAATTTGGAGGTGATCTAGTCATCAGTTCAGGAGTTATTGCACTTTTTGTGTTTTTGGTTTCCGCCACCTGGTGGCCAAGCAAAGAGTCGAATCGGACCGAAACTTGGTGTCATAGGTCATCTGACCTTGGGGTATATGGTCACGCGTCATGAACTGGTCCCCCAAATAGGGTGGCGACGTTGCNGTATGTCGATCACTCGATCTTACAGTTAAACGGGTTTCGCAGCTCTAGGTCGATAACGTACAAAGACATCATACTGCCATACCAAGCACCAAGCGGCATGATGAAACTCTCAATACTTCCCCCTCTCCAGAAGTTGTTTCTCGAACCTCCGAACGGCATTCAGATACCATATCTTTTTTTCATTAGAATTGCTGTATCTAAATTTGCTATTTTTCAGAGAGTAGCACAGCAAGTGATGACAGCACACAAAAGAAGAGCGCCGAAACAGCAAATAGTCGTCAATGAGGTGAGGTTGATTTATGTCTGGAATGTTGTGGTCGATAATCAAAACACATTAGGTGAGGACGGGAAACCAACATCAGCATAAAATTTAAAGCGAGGCTCCTGAAGTCCTTCAGATGGGTTCTTATAACTTTAATTAGCTAACTCTATTAATATAACTATATTAATATGAAATAGAAATCGGGCTTCAACTATATTAGGTTCGTTTGTGTAAATTTTGGCAATTTGTACTGACTTATCCACTGTGAAATCTGTCTGTTTCTAAAGCACCTTCCGTTAGCAGGGTCGGTAGAAAATACAGTGGAACCTGCCAGGAGGACACCCCTGTGCTGAAGACACGAAAAATTCAGTCCAAAATGGGTCTTTTTTCACTTCAACCTTTGTAATCAGGACACCTCTAAATTAAGAAGAGTATCTCTCATTCCCAAAGTGTTCTTATAGAGTTGGTTCCACTGAAGGAGAAAACTTGATTAATTATCAACTTTTTGCTCAATTTGTAATACACTTATCATGATAATAGAGTATAATAGAGACTCTGCATGATAATAGAGTATAATAGAGACTCTGTGAACTTGTGCCACTGTATTACAACAATTTTTAATTGAAATTATTTCCCGAGTGTAGATGATGTTACTTTTCTGATCAAAATATAGTCATGATCATAAAAAATGATTGCTTACTTTATTTCTTTTAGTGACAGTCGCGTGTTGCTTTCAGTCAACAGCTGAACGAAGCAAGGACGATTCACGTGTTCGTTCTATCGGCTGCAGACAAGGTTCCGCTGGTTCCGCTATTCGACATGGCCATCAATTACGGACCTCCAACGAAAGGATGTGCGGGCAATGAGGATGACACTATTCATGCTATTCTGCCTCCTAAATCCTGACCAACAGCATCGCTTTGACAATGAAACAAAGGGGGCCAACATGAGGACACAAGCGCTTTTTTCAAAAAATCGTAGCTGAAAAGTTGAAGAGTGGGCAGGGTCCACAGCCTTCTGACCAGTACAAGAAGAGGCAACAGCGCACAAAACTAGCCGGTATTTACAGATTATTTAATCGGACAGGCAAAACAAGCAGAAAAAGTTGAATCAGACTCTTTTTGTCAGTTACCGGAAACTAGAGACCCTCGCTGCTCTTGATTTGGAGGAATACATGGAAGAATTTGACCCAGTTCTGCGGTCATTCCTGGATGGATTCAGTGGACAACCTATGACCACTGACCATGAAAGGTTTATTCGAGTGAAAGTGCTGGAACAAATCCACTATGAAGTGTCATAAGAGACCGTTGTGATGCCGCTGCAAAATCTACAGCTTTGGGCCCACAAAACTAGCAAAAAAGCTGTGGACGTTTTGGCAGCACTGGGCCATATGGGTGTTACGATACTGTGAAAGAATGGCTTCAGCAACAGGCCAAAGGTCAGACTCCATATCCAACTGGGGACATTGTTGTCATATTTTATCACAACCAAGTGATTGAACGCTGCTGGTCTATCAAGGTTGGCAAGAAAGTCGAGTCAAATGTGAATACAACCGTGTGTTGCTTGTCATTTAATGGATATGACACTCAGTGGGAATCTTGTCTGGCGAGTCTGATGCCCACGCAACGGGAAAATCACCAGACAGCCATGTTGTGAATCAGGTGCGATGCTTTCCAAAAAAGGTTGAGGATCATCATTTAAAGCTTCTGCACCACGCACCTGACGAAAGTCCGCCACAAAAGAGCTGCCTTCAAGAGATATATGGAAACTAAGGAAGCAGAGGACTGAGTTGAACAGGCTCGTAAGGAAATACGTGCAGCTGCTCGAGAGCACGAATCGAATGGAGGATTTCTTTTGATGCCCGCCGAAGTCCCAAAAAGTTCTGTTTAGTCATGCAGTAGGGATTCAGCGCGCTCTCCTTCACCCATCGTCTATCAAGGTTCTTTGAAGAAAGCAACTTCTGACTGATGCTGTTTCTTCATCAGACAACTCTCCTAAAATAGCATTTTTTAACTGTCCAATCACCGGGCCTAATGAGGGGAAATATCGTTGAAATATTTTCAGAGAAAATATGATGATGTCGCTAAAAATCGGTATTTTGAAAAACTTACTTTGCTGGTGGCAAAAATTAACAAGAAAAATGATCAACAAATAAATTGTTCGCAGCTTCACCAGAAGGATGGCCTGTGGTGGAAATGGGGCATATTTTTTCCTAATTTCATTGAATCACCTGGTATTTTCACTGGCACAACACTACTATGAAGGTGATGAGATAACTTGAAGCTGACGAGTTTGTACGAGATGGTTTTGTGCAGACCTTTTACCACTGAAATCACCACCAAAAAGGAACATACTGAAGGCAAAGGTCATGCGAAGCCAGTCCACAACAATGGAACCACATCAGGCTTGGGTGGGAATAGATGAGGATGGAACTATTTTGAATGCACACTGCACATGTGATATAACAGACAGACAGACAGACAGACGTGATATAACTACTGATGACAATGGTGCTTGGAAAAAAGTGGAGGCAAGCCGAGGCTGCGGTTAAATCGGCAAAACGCCTGATGCGAAAGTGCAGAAAGAACAAGGAAGACCCCTATCTGGGTCTCCTCAATGCACGGAATACACCGACTCAGGGACTAGACACGAGCCCCTGTGAGAGACTATTCGGCAGAAGGACAAAGACGCAGATTCCTACAACTCTGACCTTACTGAAACCGCATGGGCAGAGGGATGATTCACAAAAGATAAAGAAGAACTCAGGAAAATGGATTCGCTGAACCTGGCACCAGGTGGTACAGCAAAGGACAACTCTTCGCACACTGAGGACAGTATTAATAGGAGTGATGTGGGTATTGCAGGTTTTACTCAACAGACTGCTCCGAAACGCAATCGGAAATCTTAAACATCATTTCGAACACTATGACTGACAAGGCAGCAGTGAACCATGCAACCATCGAATCATTAGAACTTTCTCGGCACAAAAAACTGAATGAACTTAATTGCCACCTTCATCCTCTTGATACCACCGCTAGTTCAGTAAGGGCTGCCCTCAAAGAGACTGAACCTGCTGATTTAGTGAAATGTGGGGCACAGAATGCATTGGGTATCAGATAGTGTTACTGTTAGCTGTAAACCAATTACGAGTCAAAATCATCGTTATAATGCAGAAGATGCTTTTAACTGGTGCACCCAATCCATAGTCAGACGATGAAATCCAACTGACAGGATCGACCTATAGCATGGATTTAATGACTCTAATTTAGATCATGACCGAGTAAGCCAGGTAAGTATATTGGTCGCAATTGTAATCACTATATTGTTAGGGAACAATGGGAGAAACTGGAGGCCAACATAAAAAGTTTGCATCTCTTATAAGAGATAATGTGCTTGTTTGTAAATTGAAAGAGTGGAGCTCACTTTCCACACTGCTGTCTGAGGAAGTTACAGATGTTTCATTGACACTTGCTGTACAAATATCATGGTCATAAGACCAAATAGAAAATAAATTGCTGTGGTTCTGATAACCCTACAGACAAAATACAGAAGTCCCAACACAATTTCATTGTTTCTCTTAAGAATCCACTTAAATCTTTATTTTTGAACATGAAAAATCACAATACAAGCAAGAAAATATGTGTAAATAAAAAGAAACCCTGCCAACCAAAGCACACTGCTTAGAGGGAGTATGTTATTTGAACCGCACCTAGATATCACTATTTGGCCTAATGTGGATTTACACAACAAATAAAAGTTGTTCCTTTCCTCAGCGTAACTGTTGAAATGTGGTTCATGGAACTGTTGGTTTCCAAGAAATTCAAGAATGAAAAATACTCAATTGCCAAGGATTTAAATAGTGTGGAAGCTTGGTTGCAGATTTTGTCTGCAAATGATTATTACCAAAAACGCCCAAAAGTTGAAAAAGAGAATTCTAATAAGAAGGCGTCAGAGTATCAAGCATGGCTGTTATACCTTTCCCTTCCATGCTTTCAAGGTTTCCTCCCATCTGAATATCTTGAGCATTTTGCTCTGTTGGTAGACAGGCCCAGCACTTAGGTTCTTCTCTCCGACTGCATAATAAAGGCAGCCCCTGCAGCAGGAGAGGTCAAATGGTGAGCATTATACAAAGCCATCCCTCAACTCTATGGTTTACAGATTTGTGGTAAAGGTAACACAGTGTTGGTGCACACCTTGCCTGGTATGTTCGCCAGTGTGGACAACTGTGGTCATGGAACTGTTTTCCTTACGAAGACATGAATGGAAATATTCTACCACGGGTGCATGGCACAGGTAATGTTTGTATACAAGCATTGCGAATATCGCATGTGAGAAAATTATTTCCTTGAAGGCATATGGCAATTTGATACTGTATTAATACGGGATTATGTGATGTAGTGCAAACCTCTAAGTTACCATCTTGAATGAAACAAGCTTGTGATTGTGCTGTTGTGGGCGGTCTTCACCGCTGGAACCAAGGAGAAGAAGTGGAAGGCTAGGCCGAATCATGCCAGTGTAGCTGAAAATGATCCAAGCAGTGAGAAAAGCCAAAAGGGACAATGACCTGAATATTGCCAGCCAAGGAAAATATCAAAGGTGTTATACAAAGTGGACTGAAGTCACCTGTGACCAAAGCAATCTCCAAGTACACTGGGCCGGGTGAAGTTTAAATGCCCAGTTGGATCAGGGAATGGGTACATACATGAAAAACCTCAGGCAGCTTGTGATATGTGAAGGAAAGTATAGCTTCACCCAGGAAAGCCTACATTCAAGAATCTAAAAAGACAAATTAGGGCAGGACCCGCCAAGCCCCTTTCCATCCACCTCTTCAAAGGAGGAGAAGACAGAGTCTGCCAATACAAGCTGAGCAAAGTGCAGTCACCAAAAATCAAGCCGGGAAATCAAGTAGGGAAAAAGATGAAAAGCACCTATCCTGCGAAATGAGCAGAATCCTTGAAAGTCCCACGACCCATCGAGGTCATCATTGATAGTGAATTTGTTATGTCAGTAGAGGTAGAACAACTTTACTCAGCCCCTTCAAAATCAGTTTTGGGGACATAAGTCTCCACGTCAGTCGGTCGCGTCTTGAATGTCCGGCAGTGAGAAGTTGAGGCAGAGATGTTTAAAGTCGATTGGCTGATGAACAGGGCTATTAATATCTGTTGAAGTGGCAGAATTTCCAATCATCATGTGCATCATGGGGGCCTGAAGAAGACGTCATAGATGATTTGAAACTGGCGTACCATAGGCCTATCTTGAATATTTCGAATACTATTGGCCCGATTTTAACATGGTTTGTTCCACATGAAACTACACCTTGTTGGTCATACTTCTGCATCGAATTTTTCTGAATATCGTAAAGAAATTATGTGATAGATCATCAGAAGAAACCCTAAAAATCTAAATGTTTATTAATGTAATTTTTGTGATTTTGATGCGGTTCCTAAGGATCAAAATTTGAGATATTTGAGATTACCAAAACTTCGATAATTTGAGAATTTCCAGTTTTTCACAAAATTTGCTGAAAAGCAGGAAATTCTCAAATTGTCAAAACTATGCTACACTTCGAGAGAAGATAATCTGCGATAGGATCGTGGCCGGTCTGAGAGATGCAACGCTTTCAGAGAAACTCCAGATCGACGCTGAGTTGACTTTAGCTAAGGCAGTACCCAGGACATGAATCTTACTAATAATCTTATAATTTTCTTAGTAAGTATCTTGGCTATTTCTTAGTAAGATCTTAGTAAGAAAAATCTTACTAAGACTTTTCTTATAAGATTCTTACAAGAAAAATCTTACTAAGATTTTTCTTACCAATATCGTACTAAGGAAAATCTTAGATACTGTTTCTTAGTAAGATTTTTCTTACTAATATCTTAGTCAGAAAAATCTTACTAAGATTTATCTTGTAAGAATCTTATAAGAAAAC
>NMRB01000842.1:79781-94183 GCA_002633025.1 Notospermus geniculatus
ACTGGAGCTACTTGGATCTGCGATGATGTTCTTTTCGTCATCGCTGCTGGATTCACTGGCAGCGCTGTAGGCCAACGCCTCCGGCGGCACCGGGCTATCCGTCCCGGGGTCAAGGTTAAGGTCAACTTTCAAGGTCATTGTGCTAGAGTTGAGCAGAGGTGCCGCGGCCAACGTACTTTGAAGACTTGAGACAATGACCTCTTCGGAGGCAGAGACGCCTTCAGCATTCCTTTGTGACCCAAATTCTCGGGTCAATGTTACTCCGGTCGAGAACGCGCCTTTTGGAGGATCAACTCCATCAACATCTTTGAATGGATCCGGCTGCTTTTTGGTGTTGGAGCAAGACTCGAGTGGGTTTGAATGAATAGCCCTGATAATGTCAACCAAATACGTGTCGTCTTTTGACTTTCTCTGTTCTGGTACCTTCGTCTTTGCCGGGTGATTGACGTCACCCAACAAATGTCCAGTCGAGCGCCTGTAGCTGTCCCGTTCAAAACGTTTCGTTGGTCTCAAGGACGCTCCGGGCACAGTCTTACGGAGAAAGCTGTCGTCCCTGGACAACAGGCTCGCCAAATCTGACGAAGGTTTTGATCTGAGGTCGGTCAGATCTTCGAAAGATCTACGGACGCCGTCGTCCAGGCAGAACGATTCGGTCGTACCTCGAAGAGCAGACGACAGAGCCACATTTGGAATTTTGACGTCACTTCCTGGCAACAGTTCCCGGACCCATCGATTGAAGTCGTAACGATCCTGTGCAGCAAACACGTGATCCTTGCCATCACAAGTGACCTTGAACTCAAATCTGACCTTGTCGGTCAATTCAACACCACTCTGGCTTAAATCAATGCACATTTCGCACCGTTCAGTCGGGTTTTTAGTCTTGAATGTGTACAATTTACCACCATGAATCACGGACCAGTATTTCACAACTTTGCTGTGGTCCTTGAACTTCAAATACGTTGCTAAAGTTTTCGGTGTCAAGGATTCCAAAGTGACCTTGACCTTTTTTGCTTCTTTCTTGGCACCAATATTCCTTCGAAGTGGATTCGGTGATCGAGGCATTTTCATTCCAGCGAACGGCCTCGACTTTTTTGGCACAATTTTGTCAATCAGGCTTTTGGATTGTTTGGAAGTATGTTTGGCTTGGTTCTGATGCTCGGTTGCCATTAGGTACGATATCCTTCTCTGAGGCGTAGGAGGAGAAGGGGCTGGTTCAGATTTCGGTAATGGCGCCAGGTCCTCCTCCTCATCAGATTCATCACTCGTGGACATAGCCTTGTTGTTATTCCCAGTGGAAGAGTCCAAGGGAGACTGCCCACCGAGGTTACTCGTCCGTCGGAAAAGTGCCGTCCCCTCACCGGTTTTCTCCTCATGGATTTTCTCATCTCTGGTCACAGACCCTATCGCTGTTGGATTGTACCCACCGGATTCGTTTTGGTCCTTCACTGGCGTCGGGTAGTACCCACTCCCCATGCTTCCGTTGATTGAGTCCGCATCAGCGTCGCTTTCGTCAGTGGAATACATATCCGTACAATTCTCGATGGCATGGCGGAGCGCGTCCAACCAGTCGTTGTGCTCGACGATACCTTCAGCGGCGAATACTCTTTCCTTCGAATTGGAGGAGCTACGAATCACAATCTGGTACTTTCTGGTACTCCCCGCGCCGGTAGCAGACGAAGACGACCGGAAGAACAACTCACGAACTGCGCATGCCGGAAGTACGAACACATCATTTGCCAATTTTGATTGGTCGTTATCGAAGACGCAAAACAGCATGTCATTGATGACGCACCACTTCCGGCTCTCGTCTGCCTGATCGATTAACCAACCGGAAAAATCCGGATCCAGTAGATCAACCATAGAAACGTCAAACGATCCACGCATCTCCATCTTCAGATATTTACGCAGTCTTCGCTTCAATGCCTTGGTGATGGATTCGCCCCGACTGTGATGCTCCCGACTCGGGATGGCCAGGAACCTTCGTACCTTGCCTCGCTCATCGTCGCCAGAACTTGAGGAACTTGATGGCGTTCCAGCACGTTCGATGGTCAGGATGGGCAACTGAAACAACAGATGGAAAAAACAAGTTAGAATAGGCCTAGCAAGTGTTCCTTTCATAGCGAAGCTAAATTGCCAGTCGACGCTTCCCTCAATTCTCTGCCGCGCTTCTGTTTAGTATGGATGTTGTGGATGCCGGTGTAATGTTTTTCAGTGTGGTCATTTTTCTGTGTGACTCCCTTTGTTTGGAACACACTGGGAAACAGACTCACTGTTTCTCTGTGTCGCTCATTGTCAAGTCGCGGCTTATTCCGTCAATCTATTGTAATGTCACACTGGCACACGGGCCACACTGAAAAACGTTACACCGGGTTTTGCGCAGTTCCCTGACCCTGAAAATTTGCAATATATATCAAATCTGATCCTCGTCTATCTTTACAACGTGCAGCCCTTCGTACTGGAAATACATGTAAAATATTGCCCGAAAATGACGATGCAGTCCTTGAAAATTGCACAGATTTCCACGTTCAACTCATCCAGTTGGTTGACACTCACAAAAATTAAATGACAAATGTTCACAAACTTTGCACAGATTAAGTGGAAATATTTAAATCCTTCGCGTGCACATTCGTTGAATCTTATTTCTAAACACATTCGCCTGGCTCCCTGTCGTGTGCCACGACTTGGACGATAAACTCCTTACATTAAAGAGTATTAAAAAGTGTAACAGAAAATTCCATTACTATACCAGTGGATGTTCTCTTGCTAATGGTTCCAAGGAACGCAGTGTTTCATACCTATATTTCCATTCTAATAGCGTTCTGAACAAAAAACTGTTATTCGATCCGACTGGTTTGTCAGAAGGTTGAAGAGTTGATGGCTGCTTCGGGGCACACCTTCCGGTTTAATATATTGACATATGACATTTTGCACACAGCAATGGTCCTTAAGTCTTAACACTACAGGTTTCATGAAAATGAAAATGGTAACTTGTAAATTTAGTTTGCAACTTTGCGTTGAAACTATGAGATTTTGGTACACTAGTTTCTGGTAAGCCTGACCGAGTCTTAATGAAGTCGTCAACATGTACATATTTAACGCCTGCCACGCCAATTATAGACAAAACGGTGCAATCCAGAAATTCCTGTTATTACCTATTGACAGGTACTTGCAAATACTGCACAGCAGTTATGCCATTACATTTGGGAAGTTATGCCATTACATTTGGGACGTATGTGCCACTGAAGAGCACTGGCTAATGGCCCGCTTGACATCGAAATGACATGAGTGCTGGAAATCGTGAAAAACCATTCTTTCATGAGGAGGTTTCGATACGCTGAGAACGTTATAGTAGAGCTCGCGAGATTTCGACAACGCTTAACTGTCAAAGGTATAATTAAGGATCTCTCACTTTCTTTGATATTTGGGCATGTTAGGGGTCGCTGATGGTTTCAGAGTAAAGGAAGGGAAAAGTAATGATGCATTTTTTACACTTCCTTTTCTTTTCAGAAACAAGATGGCATCTGACCAATTCATTGAGGGCTTTGAATCCATGTCAAACATGTGGACAGCACTGACAACAGCGAATCCCCAGTCGTGGAAATTGCTTTGTTACGATGACTCGCATTTTCAGCATAGATTTTTACAATGATGCCGAATAGTTTGTCCATCCTTTTGCATTTCATCTGGTGACTGTAAATGTAAACTTTCTGCTGGATGTTTCATATATGGCATATCGTGTGTCGTTTTTCTGCAATTCCCCTCACAAAAGTACTGCATTCACGGATGAATTTCATGCAGAATGACGCGGCGAGATCGGGAACCTCCGCGGCTGTATGGTATCGCGATTCCCCAGGGGGAAGATAAGTTGAGAACAATTTCTGAGAGGTAGCATAGAACCTAACATGGCCGGCTGTGACTGTGAACATTCGTATTATGAGATTATTGTAAAATATGTTATACGGGCCGGCCGACAGGCGCAAAATGACGTCACTTCCGCCAAGAATCCCGGCGGTTTCTCCTGGAAAACCCCAACAGTGACCCAGGGTCATCATGACGTCAACTGGCGTTCAACGGCGTGTTGACCATCTGCAAACCGGAGCACGCAAACGGCGTCCCTTCATCCCTTGCTGATAATTCGAGCCTCGAGAGTCTTCAGGTACGTGGGTACCCGCATTTATAACAACTATATAGAGGACTATATCGGACTATAATCGCAACTACATGTATTCGGGATTTTCAATATTCGTGTGTTAAGTTCGAGGAATGGACAGTGACTTTATTGTACCAAACGAGGCTATCCTATAGACGTTCAGAGAGAGAGAGAGAGCTAAGAGACAAACTAAAAGAAGGCCCTCTGGCTAGAGCCAGGCGGCGGGCAAAGAAGGAATATCGAGGGGCTCCAGACTGGATCGGGCAGTAGGAAATTTCATTTCAGTGGCAATTTTGACCTCCTTTGTTTTGAGGAGTTAAAAAGGGTCAGAAAGAGATAAATGAAAACCTACAGACCAAAAAAGCCAAACAAGCTGCTGATGATGTGGAAGATGTTGAACATATCAGGTCGTTTTTCCACTAAAAAGCTCTCATGCCATTACCGAACGTGAAAATCGCCTTGATGACAAAGGGTTTGAAAGGCATGTGCTGAGTACAAGTAGGTTTATATAAAATAATATGGTGTTATTTTGAATATCGAAAGGTTCCAGCCGTTTAAAGTGTAGGGCCATTCTCAAGTCAGGCCCAAACCATAAAACAGCCAATGGTCCCTGGTGGACCATTTCATTTGCAGCTGATCATGATAACAGTCACAGTTGCATGCACTTAGGATTCTTGTACTTCTTTTCAGGTAGGGCCTACACAAATGAGACTCGAAAATTAGCATTGTTTTGAGCGCCATTGACCCCATAGACTGCCTGTTCGAAGGGACTGCAAAGAAAGTGTGGAAGAACTGGATCGGGGTTGGCACACTGACAGATGAAAAAAATGCCACCATTGATAAGAAAATGGCATGTAGGCTAGTATATATAGCACCGAACCCCAAAAAAATTCCTAGAAAAGGTTTTTCAACTGTTTCTGGTAGTATTTGATGTGGAGAATAACATACTAAAACTCTACCAAAGTCAGGCCATCGGAAATGGGGTAAATTCAAGATGGCGTCCAAGATGGCCGCTGATGCACTAAAACAGCCATAACTCTTATTTTCCAACCTAAAAGGGTAATTTTGGTGTCTACCCCCTGGTTTTAGGGGTCAAGGAACACATTGAAAGCAACAGAAGTACAGTAAAGTCATTGGAATCAACTAAATCCAAGATGGCATCCAAAATGGCTGCCGATTACAAAAAATAGCCCTATCTCTCCTATTATTCATCCCAGCTTGACCATTTCGGTGTCTACACCCAGGTTTTAGGGGTCAAGGAATAATATGAGAGCACTAAAAATACTGTTGTGCCATCAGGATGAAAACAAATTTTTTGACAGCTTCAAAAATGGCGACCACATTTCTTTGCCATCCCCAATGTGTGCACATGTACCATAGTTCCTTTTGTCGTTTCTGTCTCCACGATTGTTGTTCCTATTCATTGACCTCATCAATTTCTGTTACTTGATTGTTGTACGGATTGTCACAATTATCCAACTGACATTGCCCGCAAGCAGGTGAACAGGTGGTCCATACACTCTGCAGCTACAACGTGATGTGCTGCAAGTGCAAGACGTTTTACAGTTACAATGAATCATATTCAGTAGCTCAACAGGGGCAGCATTCATGTCTGACATCACTGGAAGCAATATTGCGCAATGTTTATTTTCCACCCCCAGTCTGACACATCCATGGCATTGTCCCTTCCCATCCAGACCATTATCTGGTAATATACCCGTTGAGAATGGAACTTCGTGGCAGATGCAGTTGGAAGTAGACATTCAGGCGTAACAAAGGAAGTTTTTGTTGCAATTTTCTTACGCAAGAATGCCAGGGACTGATGACTTTTCCACCGCACACAACAGATATTGCTTGCAGTCCGATGTCTGCAATCGGCTGCTGCTGCTCTGCGGACATGTCTTCAGTGAATCTGATAGTACATGTATGTCTAGGATCTTTGGGGTCGGGAAGAAATCTGTCTTCCAAAACTGGATTCTGTCATGCAATATTGTGCAGATCAGTTCATTATTCCAAATCAGAATAGAGATACGATTGCAGACATTGGACTGCAAGCAATGTCTGTTGTGTGCGGTGGAAAAAGTAATCAGTCCCTGTATTCTTGCAGGTTGCCTACCAAAACCTTTAGTACAGGTGTGAAAGTAACCCAGGTCCTAGTAAGTAGGGTCCGCGGGACCCTAACTCCTAGGATTCTAAGTCCTACGGACTCTAACTCTTAGGAATCTAAGTCCTACGGTCCTGGACAACTAGGAACTGTAGTCCCAGGACGAAGAATCCTAGGAACCAATGTCCTAGGACTGCGCCTCCTTAGGAATAGAGGTCCAACATTTAGAAACAGCGGTCCTAGGCGGACCTCCTTTACGATAGAAATCTAGGATCCCACGTCCGCCGGACTCGCTTTCCCAGGAATGCAGGTCCGGCGGCCCTGCTTTCCTAGGAACGCAAGTCCGCCGGACCTGCTTTCCTCGCAATGCAAGTCCGGCGGCCCTGCTTTCCTAGGAATGCAAGTCCGCCCGACATAACTTCCGAGACAAACACGTCCACAGAGACCATTACATTCCTCGAAATCAGAGTCCTGCAGACCTACGATTTTACAAATCCAAGTCCAAAAGACATGTGCTCGCAGGAATGAGGACGTACAATGTATACAACAAGGCTGCACGTGCGTTTTATATCAAGCATACTATTGTGTTACATGTACACGTATGTGATCCTCTTACAGATGAATTATTCCAATAAATGTGGGCCTAGTAGATCATGCAAGATGCACCACAATGTTCGAAGATGACAAGAAAAAACAATTTAGGCTAAGCAAAAAAGAGGCTGCCCGACGGGGAATCGAACCCGCAGTATTAGCGTACTATGCAGGTCTCCGAACCACTACACCACGAGTGACTGGCTGACCGACAACCGATTTTTTTAGCTATTTGAATGCATGTCCTATTAAACAGCTATACAGGTTCTATTGCGCAAAAGGGGAAAGGACTTTAGTTACGGCGGACTCTGATTTCTGTCACTGCTGTAAAAGAAATCTAAGTCCCCTAGTAATCAGTGTCCTACTTGTTATATAGGATTGGTAACCCAGGAACGGAAGTCCCCGTAGGACAATGGTTCCTAAGGAATGGGGGCCCCCCGGGCCCCCATTCCTTAGGAACCAAGGTCCGAAGGACCTTGGTTCTGGGCGGACCTGCATTTCTTTCACACCGGTACCGGTAGGCTACATGTATTAAGAAAATTGTAACCACAACCAATCCGTTATTCCAGTTGCGTCTCTTGGGTTTTTTTGGGCGTGCTTTGGTCCACCCGAGGTGCCATATACTGCCCAGGTCATACAATCCAGGTGAGGTATGAGTGAGAGATGGTCGTTCAGACTCTTGTCGCTTGCTTGCATTGCTTGTTGAACTTTTGCGACCCTGCCAGAGTCTTCGTGTCCTGCAGTGTCTGCCTTGGCGATTGATGGTTTACTGCCAGTTTCTGAACACTCACTGAGCAAGATAGCACTTGATGTTCATGGCTGAGCAAAAGATGGCCGCCCTCTGGACCTCCCTTAGAAAAGCACCTTCACTCTTGACTGGCCTGCCTAGCCCCTTGACCTGCCTAACCACGGACTAACCACCGCAACTTCCTTTCTTACGCTTGAACGTCTACCTGCATCTGCCACGAAGTTCCATTCTCAACGGGTATATTACCAGATAATGGTCTGGATGGGAAGAGAGAATGTCATGGATGTGTCAGACTGGGGGTGGAAAATAGACATTGCGCAATATTGCTTCCAGTGATGTCAGACATGAATGCTGCCCCTGTTGAGCTACTGAATATGATTCATTGTAACTGTAAAACGTCTTGCACTTGCAGCACATCACGTTGTAGCTGCAGAGTGTATGGGCCACCCTGTTCACCTGCTTGCGGGCAATGTCAGTTGGATAATTGTGACAATCCGTACAACAATCAAGTAACAGAAATTGATGAGGTCAATGAATAGGAACAATAGCCGTACCGAATACTCAACTTATGCTTGAAAAGTGGTTGATTTAAGAGTCATATGTATGTATATTACTTGACATTGACACCAAGGTTACCATCTATTAAAACATTCATAACAATTTCAAAATTGATTTACATTCCACAAGATTCCAACAAAAGAGACTGACAATCGTGGAGATAGAAACGACAAAAGAAATTATGGTACATGTATGTTGGGGATGGCAAAGAAATGTGGTTGGCATTTTTGAAGCTGTCAAAAAAATGTTTTCATCCTGATGCCACAATATTTTTAGTGCTCTCATCTTATTCCTTGACCCCTAAAACCTGGGTGTAGACACCGAAATGGTCAAGCTGGGATGAATAATAAGAGAGATAGGGCTATTTTGGGTAATCGGCAGCCATTTTGGACGCCATCTTGGATTTAGTTAATTCCAATGACTTTACTGTACTTCTGTTGTTTTCAATGTGTTCCTTGACCCCTAAAACCAGGGGGTAGACACCAAAATTACTCTTTTAGGTTGGAAAATAAGAGAGTTATGGCTGTTTTAATGCATCAGCGGCCATCTTGGACACCATCTTGAATTTACCCCATTTCCGATGGCCTGACTTTGGTAGACTTTTAGTATGTTATTCTCCACATCAAATACTACCAGAAACAGTTGAAAAATCTTTTCTAGGAATTTTTTTGGGGTGAGGTGGTAATTTTTCATAAATCAACTAGCCTAATGAAGGTTCCAGCGACATTGGCAGTATCCCTGTTAGATTGGCAAATCCAGTCGGACTATAATTAAAGCTGACTAGCAAAGTACCCGTCGAATGACGGGTCATGAAAGTTTTTGCGGATGTTGTCCATAAAGCCGTGTTTTTATGTCGGTCGGTGCTCCACGAAACTTCGGTGACGTGCAGCGTACAGTAGCCACCGGTCATCCCGTTACAAACGATGTGCCACTCGACGTGGCCGACGAACTGCTTCCCGAACCCGTCGTTGAAAGTGAAATTGACGTCCGCGCCAATGAACGTGAGGTACG
Source organism: Notospermus geniculatus (assembly GCA_002633025.1). Lineage (NCBI taxonomy): Eukaryota > Metazoa > Nemertea > Pilidiophora > Heteronemertea > Lineidae > Notospermus > Notospermus geniculatus. The sequence goes on from NMRB01000842.1 coordinate 88,944, forward strand.
CAGGGGCGTAGCTAGCGGGGACAGGGGCAGATGTTCCCCAGAGCAAACGGGGCAAATGTTTCCAAGCAAATGTTTCCTTTAAACGTCATTTCCCCTCTTGAGCCAGGTAGCCTAATTGTGGTGTCAGATGTCGGGAAAATGCATCTGAGAGGATGGCGATACATGTATTCAATTTTGGGGTGAGGACCCCAGCCCCCTTCGCCCTCCAGACGACTCAATCAATCCGGCCCAAGCCATAAAAGCTAGCTGCACCCCGCGCTGCACCCATGGGTACGTGCGCTACTGTTTGCTGACGTCACCGTGGAATGACGTCATAGGTGAACTGGCTGGCGTAGAAGCACGGCGTCAACACTCCCGGCCTGTGATCATGGTGATGACGTCAAAACGTCGTCTTCACGTTGAGGTAGGCCTACTGCCTTTTTCTACAGCTGGCTGTTGGGACGATTCGCTTTGTTTTCCGCCGGGGTTTCAATTCAATCCACCTGCTGTTGTTGGCCATGTCGATTTAGAGGAATCAGAGGAATCGGAGGAATCAGAGGAAAATTCAGTCTGCAGCCCATCAGTCACACACGATCACATGACTATCATATACTAAATATATAAACACAGCCACGTGGTTTTGTAAACGCCATAACAGCTTTAGTGGAACTTGCAATTCGGCCCTTTTCTCCTAAAGTGCTGGCTTTCGGCCCTCAAGTTATTTTAACTGTCTTATCACCAACCTCGATGATGATGAGTTTATTATAACAACTCAATAGCCAAGGAAATGATATGAATTAACTGTTCTGATAATTTTATATTTTATCTTATGGTGATTTTCTGGATTTTCCAGCCCGATTCCTCTGATTCCTCCGATTCCTCTGATTCCTCTAAATCGACATGGCCGCTGTTGTTCAATAACTAACAGACGTAGGTGAGTTTTTTGAATTGTTATGCGCTCAGTGGTTAGTACGCCCCACTGAAACTTTGAATAGAGAATGGAGATAGCGCTTTCAATTCACTTCACGAATTTAAATTGGCGGGCGAAATAAGTTGTGAATAGGTGGAAAATACAGTTTGAGCCAGTTGCCAGATAATAGCCAATGATAGCAGTAGCCAGTAGCCACATGGGCATACTTGGACGGTGATTGATGACGTCACTGCGCAACGCCGCCAATGCTGACGGACGGAAGTGCCTTCACGTTTTATAGTATAGATGAGTGGAAAATTGGATCCTCACTTACTCCCTCATTGTTTTAAATGGTGTCATCAGTCACAATAAGTTGGCGAAATGGCAAACTTTGCAGAAGCCTCTGAGTTGATTACAAGGCCAAGTCACAACACACCATCAAGCTTTATAGCAGACACTGTTTATTAAATTTGGAAGTGAATACCACCGTCTAATCTATGAGTGGGCTTGTTGGGAAAGAAAGAGTTACCCCAAATATACATTTTGCATGTCACGTGCTTGAATGTGTGGGAGATTTTTGGCCAGTGTATTCATTTTGGCTTTTTGCATTTGAAAGATAAAATGGTTTCTTGGGGAAATTTTCCTCTAACATGTCTAATGCGAAGGATATTGAGAAAATCCTTCTCAAGAGAATGGCCCTTTTAAAAGAATTGCACAGTGTTTAGCAGTGGAGCGAAGTCAGAGTGCCTTCTGAATTTGGTCACCGACTTCATTGACCCAAAGTGTGCTATGCTGTTTGTCTTGTTACATGTAGTGGGAGGCAATGACGTCTTTGAGAAGAGAGATAGAGCGCAGCCCCGAGAGATGTTACCAACAGGCACATTGGTTTGCAGATTTAGTCCAGAGTTTGGTGTGGCCAGCGATAAACAGTTGAGCTAAATATCTTCTTCAACAATGTCTGCACGAATGAGCTGATGATGCTGTGTGTAGATTATGTTTCGTTAATGTGCTTATGTTTGGTTAATTTCAGGAAATGTCAGTGGAGGAATATCTTCCCTGGCACAGAGAATGTCAACAGCATGTTCCAGCTGAGGACTCCCCACCCCCCCCCCCCCCCCCCCCCATCCAGATTACCACCACTCAACCGACTAACCGGCCATTCTACAAATTTTCTCCGTACCTCAACTCATCAGGCATATCATGGTCAAGAAAACAGGCTAGAGAATCGTTTGGAAGGGAAAGACAGAGACGTTAAGAAGAAATGCTTCCGGGCTGTTTTCATCCGTGACACCAAACTGCCATGTCTCTTTTCCAAAGTACTTACATGTACTTTGGCTGAAGGTATTGTAGACATAGACAGCAGTGATGCAGAGGATTCCATTGGAAGAAAGATGCAGGAAGTTCTTCCTGCGCACATAAATGAACAAAATCTGGAGATAGTTCTTTCTGGGTGAGAGCCAGAAACCCTAAGAGAGCCAGCAATTGCCTCTGCCGCTAGATTGTCCTTAGATAGGCTGAGGGCCATTGCAGGCCAGGGGAAATTGTATGTCCAGCTGGTTGGAAGCGGAAAGGTATGTTTATCAGCATATAAAAGCAGCTGTATGTACACTTGTCATATTGAACAGGAAAATGGCATCGGATGTTACTTCATTGGGCAACTGGATTCATATTCACAAAATGGACTGGAACACATTTTGCAAGTTCTGAGCACATGAAGCTGCGAACGGCGTCTCTGATTCAATGTTTTTTTTCTATTCTGGGTACATTCGAGAGTCCCTTTAGGAATGAATGATTGGAAGTACATAATGTTAGGCACATGATTTTATGTTTCTATTTTTTTCAGCTAGACGATCAAGACGAAATTAGTGACGGCGAAGATACAGTGTCTGACATGTCTGATATGCATCATGTGCCAGAGCGAGAATTTCTGGTCGCGCCAGCGAAGTCGATACAAGAGATCGTGCAAACAACGGGAAACCATCAGCGTGTCTCCTTAATTGGAAAAGTGACCAATGTAAGTATATTGGATGGAGTTTTTCCTCCTTTCTCGGGTTACTTGCTATAATGGCATTGCTCCATCAAGGCCGACATATTTCATTTGCGATCCTCCACAGCTTATGAAAACAACGCGAAATAACTGGGAAAACAGTGGATTCCACAATAAAGCCAGAATTTTAATGGTTATTGAATGATTATTGAATGAATTTACTGGTTCAGACTGAAAAGTGATGTGTCTGCGCCTCTACTATCTTGCCTCCCAACTTCTTTAAAAGGGGGAGATGTTGCGTGAAGCTACAAGATCCATATGTTGTTTGGCCTAGTTCTTCACTATAGGCATTATAGTTAGTATAGGACATTGTAGGCTCCACCACTTAATGCATCCAGGAGTCTGCATGACCATGACCTCCTTTGTCTTTGATAATGGCTGCTCAGTAATACAACATCATATTGCTGTGTCTCCGAATCTATCTTAATTCTTTGGACTGAAACAATACGAAACACACTGGGAGTGGGAAAACAGTGGATTCCACAATAAGGCAGCAATTAATGGAAGGCTATGTACATGATTATTGAATGATGAATTATTTGATGACCCCGAAATAATGTAGTATTTTCAGGAAAATGAGAATTGGTGCTCACATTCTGTATAATTCATGTTATTCTCTTCGCTTAGTACAATGGTCAATTAGATGGGGACAGTTGATCAACTTGGTAGAATAGAAGCTGGTGGAAGATTCAGCCTTGTCAGCAAGTTGACCTATACCATGTGTCCCAATAAATTATGTTGGTTACATTTCTACGACCAAATTGGATCAAATGGTTAAAGTAGGGCCTAACATGTAACATGAAATAGACCTATCCATTTGCCCAGTTTGGTCATTCAAGCGCGAGGGCGTGGTTTAGGGTGTAGGCCAAGCCAAATCAGTCTGACTTCAGAGTGCCACTGGATCAATGCCTTTTTACACAAATGAACAGCGCACCTTCATGGTGTTGCAGTATCAAGAAATTGAGAATGCTGCTGAAGTTAGGCGACGTTTTGGAGCTCGTTTCCCGGGTGTCATTATCGTTAGAGATCGCTTACGAGAACTGTTTGGTGCTCACGTTATTGCGCTCGGTCATGAACGTGAGTGGCCTCCACGTTCACCAGACCACAGGAAAATGAGAATTGGTGCTCACATTCTGTATAATTCATGTTATTCTCTTCGCTTAGTACAATGGTCAATTAAATGGGGACAGTTGATCAACTTGGTAGAATAGAAGCTGGTGGAAGATTCAGCCTTGTCAGCAAGTTGACCTATAGAAGGTGCATATGTGTTGATGTTAAGGCTGATGCTGATGACTATTCGTTCAAGTATTATGTGTCCCAAGGGGTGAATACCCACAGGAAAATGATAGATGAGTGTAGAAAAATGGTGAAGACTTTGAAGGAAAATGAGAAGACAGCCACCCATTTGAAAACTAGTCAAAACAAACTAGCAGAGATTTTTTAATCAGTTCAAAAGTATCAGGGACCACTTGAAAAGTCAATGAATGGATTGCTGGCTTGGAAAAAAACTGCATGTCCACTGACAGGCCTACCATAGTAATTCCTCTGTTGGGAACCATTGTGAGAAAATGATAGAAAATCCTGACGTACAGAAAATTTCTAGGGGAAGACCAATAAAGTGAGAACTTCCTGTAGTATCTATCCATACACATTACATTACAACACAGGTTTTTTACAGACTTAAAATGGCTTCTACTCAGTAATCTAAACTCCCTGACAGCATCGTTGAGTGCAAGGAAAAATTAAAACAAGAAACGAAGGGTGCTATTACCCACCTACAAAGTGGAATGTTCCTTTATGGAGGAGGCAATCAACAGCCGCAGTGGACAGCCTTGAACGATATATGAATCAATTGCATGATATGAATTTGAAGCATCTGAGATAAGAGTATTACGGTTTATTTGAGCAAGAGTACAGCTTATTTTTGAAGCAAAACTCTCTAAACAAGACTGTCTGCTATGTGCGAATTATTTACATGGTACAGAATTGAAATGATCAAAATGAAGTCCTTTCCACAAACTCAACATTTGAATGGTCTTTCACCTGTATGTACTCGCTCATGGCTATTTAAATTCATTTTCTGACTGAAGGAGTTCCCACAAACTAAACATCTGAATGGTTTTATATTTGAATGGATTTCTCCCGTATGCACTGTCTTGTGGTGTGTTAAATAGGATTGGCGAGTGAAGCCTTTCCCACACATTGAACATTTGAATGGTCTTTCACCTGTATGTACTTGGCCCATGAGCCTTTAAATGGTGTTTCCCAGTGAAGGCCTTCCCACACACTGAACATTTGAATGGT
>NMRB01000842.1:98988-110275 GCA_002633025.1 Notospermus geniculatus
AGTAATAACTGGGAAAGTCCTAGTGAATACTGCTGATTATTCATATACTCGGCAGTATTTACTGTTTTCGGAGTAACTACTGCACTAGTATTAAGTAATACTTATTAGTAGTAGCTACAAGTAATTACTTGCAGTAATTACTCCTGTTTTATTCATATAGTCACCAGTAAATACTTCAAAAACTGGAGTAAAAGTTATTACTTATTTTTATTCATATCACCCATTGTTTTCATTTTTTTCATTGCTGGCTGGAGAGACGAAAATATTACAAGCACCAAGAAAAAGCGAGGAGCCACCCAAACAAGTACATGTGTTTAATTGTTGATGGAATGGATCAATCAAAAACGTATCTTCCACACTTCGCCAACCTAACTAAGGAGCTACAGTCAGCGTGGAAACTGGAAGTCCACATTACAGGTACAATGATACACGGAATCGGCACAGAAGTTTTGGTGGATTTAAATCAGTGGGAGCATGGATCTAATCTCCTGATCAATATATTGCTGAGCATTGCAAAAGCATGAGGATAAAATCCCTCCTGTGCTATATCTGCAGTTAGATAACTGCTTTCGTGAAAACAAAAATAAGTACGTTTTCACTTTCCTATGCCATCTAGTGGAGCTGAAGATCTTTCGAAAAGTGAAGATCATTTTTTTGATGGTGGATCATACCCACGAAAACATTGATTAGTTTTTTTCTCGGATTTCAATGTGGCTGAATCGTAACGATGCAGGAACTGTACCAGCACTCCTGGAAGGAATTCAGAAATCATACACACCTTCTCCAGTAGCCAGTGAGATAAGAGAGATGTATGATTATCGGGGTTGGATCAGTAGCAAAGTGGAGAGGATAGGACAGTTCGACATTTGGCACTTTGCCAAGTCACAGAGGAAAAAAATCTATTCTGTGGCTAAGAAGCACTAGCAGCGCCGTTGAAAAAAAATGGCTGGAATCTGCTTCTTCTGCCTTCTTCGAAGGTTCGAAGGTTGCTGAGTTTTGCCATACTGGCAGCCTAGAAAATGAAGTCGAGCTAAAAGACCCCCTCCGCCACCCGAACGATGATAAATCAGGACGTTGAGATGTTTGGGAGGCTTACTGCCACTTGCAGGGGGAGTCCTCTCTGTTAAAAAGCTACATAAGCAATAAATTCAACAACTTTTTCGAAGGGGTTGGCACACTGCATTTTCAGCGTAATGGAATTCAGGACTGAAATTACAGTGAGTGTATTGGCCGAATGTCAGGACAATGATGTGGACACCACGCTCTCAGCTGTGAAAGATGGGAATGTTCGCCTTAATAAACCGACCTACTTGCCGTATGGCCATAGCAGAGACCTGTTAGGGGCGGTGCTCCGATTACAGAATACGTGTAACAAGATGGACTTTAAGTTCGAACAAGTTGTCGAGTCGGTGGAGGACGACGGGATGCGGTGGGAACACACGCTGGAAGTTGACACTGAAAGAAACGATTTCGTCAACCGCGAATTAACTGGGTCTATCTGCATTTTTTACTTGACCCTAATTTCCTGTGCTTATAAGGGACTAAAAGCACAGGGAATTTGGGTCAAGCTAAAAATGCAGTTGGACCCTGTTAATTCTCGGTTGACGATTTGCTAGAAAACGGTGATTATGCGGGAGCAGACAGAGGTGCTGCGTGAGAGGAAAGAGATTTTACGGGAATTTTTGGATGCTTCGGTGGATCGGCCCACCCTCGAAGCGGCGGTGCGGATAGAGGATTCTGGTGCTTTCAAGTGATGTTTCTATACTTCCCTCGGAATTCGACCTGGACTGAATAGGACTGTGAAATTTCCATTCATCGTGACATTCTTTAAATATCTGGTGGTAACCATTACAGGTGTAACGTCTGTGAGTGTGTGTTTCTGTAGCTCAGTGTTCCCCAACAATAGACGCGGCCTAGAATGGTTATTGTTGGGTTAGTTGCCGCTTAATCCGTCAGGAGGGAAACAATAAGAAAAACACAGAAATACGGGGAACACTGATCGACGTTACACCGGTAACCCACGGACTATTGGAATTCTTTTGCCTTAGTGACATCCCTATGGTATGACTCCCTTTAGGTCATTATGACGCTGGTTATATCATACGTGCTTCGTCGTAAGCCTGGCTCATGCCATCGGAAAATGTGTGGACTTTCATTTTGTGTTTTCGTTTCACGGACTGTCAGTGTGTTGGTGATCATCCATTATTTCATTTTATATCTTCATGGTGAAAGATGGTTCCGGTGCTGGCATTTGGGTTCCCTTTAGTTATTGTTGAGTTCTCGCAGATCGACCCCGTGACTCGTGACTTCAAAAAGCTAACCAGATCATCCACATGACCCAAATAATGGACAGCGAGCTCTCCGATGGAGTCCAACTTTTTATAACAGTCTTCACAGATCAGATTTTCTACAGCAACAGAACTGTCTCTACCGGGACACAATTGGCAGTGCTGCAGGAAGACGTCTTCTGGAAACTTCTCTCGATATGCGAGGCACATTACTTCTGCTCCGTTACAGCTCAGACAGAGGTGAATTTTACTGCTCAACTGTCCGGTTTGGCAGGATGCAGATAAGTCAGCCTCATAATGTCAGGATGACAACCACAACTTCACCACGGCTGATCGTAGTGTTGAAGAAGCAATTCGCGAGGTTTAATGGTGTACCCAAACAAATTGTTTCTGACCCAGGGCCTCAAATTCATCTGCGGAATTTCGAAAGTTCCTTGACAAACTGGGAAACTGCACACGTTACTTGTTCCCCAGGAGTGAACTACATGTGGAAACAGGCAGTGGGATAATTCATGGACACAAGATTCTCTCACTTGGCCAAGATATGCACTAACATGTAGAAAGGAAAGTCAAAATACAAGTCAAACAAAAAACTTACACACATGCATGGTTTTATTTCAGGGTATGAATCAGATAAAGAAAACCAACCCTGTCAGTGTTCTAGCCAGAAATTTTTCCAAACAGGGCGGGATGACTGTATTTTCCTATGATTTTAAGGCCCTGGATTTTCAAACAGGGCGGGAGTGAAATTCAAACAGGGTGGTGTAATAGAAAATGCATTGCAAGTTATATTTTAAACAGGGCGGTAAAATGACCTCTGAATTTTGAACAGGGTGGTACCGCCCTGTAAAACTGGCCTGGCTAGAACACTGCCTGTATAACAAAGGGGGGAATCAGCAACTTGCAACAAAGGAGTACATGAAGAGGGCAAGGAAGATGTTATTTGTGCAGGGGTCTGCTACAAACGAGAACAACGGTCACTGGACAACATGTCGTTGACACGGCACGTCCAAGAACCAACTGCTGCTCCAGTGATTGAAAGAAACGCCAAGGGTCACCGGACTGTCACTCAAAACAACTCCAATCAATATCGGATTCCTGCAAAAAGTGCATTGTCCTCCAAAATGAGGACGAGGTCCTGTATTCCATGATAGAAAGCGTTGGAGGATGAGAAAGCAACCTTACGTGGGGATGCCAGGAAGAGAGGGTGGCGGCAGCTATGTTGGTGTAATGCGAATGGAGGTAGAGGGGAGGGGGAATTAGGAGGTGGAGATGGTCAAGTTTCTGGAGTCTGAGCTGCAGGGGGCTAAAGAAGAAGCGAGGAAACTCCAGAGGATTTAGCAAAGAGAAGATGCACTGGTGGAAGATTTGTGGTCAGGCTAGGAGAAAGTGGGACAGAGGTCACCAGGCTCAAGAGAGAACTAGCAAGCTGGCAGGAAGGACAGGGAGAGAGAGAAGGGAGGGGAGGGGGAAGCTAGACCAGGGGACAAGAGGAAGAGAGCGAGCGAGATGGGGACAGGTTGAAACAGAGGGTGGTTCAGAGGGGTGAGCAGAGGTCGAGGGGGACCGGCCGAGAGGAGGGGGCTCTGGAAGTGAGTAAGTCAAGGCCAGGATGGCAGTCAAAAAGGAGTGCTGTGGAAGGTAACAGCAACTTGCAGCACTTCCTGGACAGGGATTGGGAAGTAGAAGCCTATTGGAGGTGGAGGGAGGCGTGCATAAAGAGAGGGGCACAGTGAGGGACCTGCAAAGGAAATTAGAACGGGAGGAGCTGGGGGGTTTCCGGGCAGTGGTGTTTATGGTGGTGGTGGGGACGACATCAGCAGTAGAGGAAGAGGGATGGGTAGCTATCCATAGTGTGATGGAGCAATTGAAGAAGGTGAAGGAGAGGCGCAGGGCGGCCGGGGTTGGTCTCGTTGTGGTCAACCCGGCCGAGGACAGATGTGTTGCCGGGGGTGAGGGGTGCGGCCAGGAGGGCGATCTGGGAAATAATGGGGAACCTACAGGATGACTGGGGCGGGCCCCACTTTGTCAATGTACTCGAATGTGCCGAAAAAACAACGTCAAATTCAATGGTGAAAAACGACAAATCAAGGTCCCCAAGACCAAGGTTTTTGGTCACAATTGGACTTCAGATGGAGCCCGATAAGGAGAAAATCCCAGCCATTACAAAACTGGCACCGCCAAAATGCATTGCTGACCTACAGTCCTTCCTAGGGCTGGTCAACTGCTTGAACCATTTCGACGCTACAATCCTTGCTTTGTTTTTGACAATTTCCCTGTTTCCCATTCCCTTCTATGTAAACTTCCCGCCATTATTTTGTACTTTAGTTGCACCCAGGGCCAAAAATGCCACCAGGCCTCGGCCCGTTCCCATGTATTACTCTTATGTTTTTTTGTTACAAATAAATTTCATTCATACAACCCTTACAACAGCTGTACCACTCCGTGACCTAACAAAAAAGGACACTGTGTTTGTCTGGAACCCACAACACCATAGAGCCTTCGATAAGCTCAAACAGGATATCGCATCTGAGTCTACGTTTTCGTACTTCGACCCTGCAAAACCAAACATGATGCAAAGGGATGCTTCTCTGAACGGACTCGGGCTGTTCTTCTGCAGGAAGGACGACCTGTGTACTGTGTTCAACCAGCTTGTGTTTGGTAAAAAGGTTAAAGTGCAAACTGACCACAAGCCATTGTCGCTGCATCCAAGAAACAGATTTCAAAGACTAGTCCGCGTCAACAAAGATTGCTTCTGCGTATGTCGAAATACGATGCTGATTTGGAATATATTCCAGGAAAAGACAACGTCATTGCTGACGCGCTGTCGCGTGTCGATCCAAACCATAAGAACACGCACGAATCATACACCAACATTCCGCAGATTCCTGTCAATCTCGTATCAGAAAGGATCAAGGAGTACTCGTTCAGTCGAATTCGTCAAGCCACAAATGCAGGTTCTGAAGGATACCATTATGCACTGATGGCCAGAACACCGTTCTGACTGTCCACGTGAACTGGTCGATTATTGGAACTTTCGCAAAGACATGAATGTTGAAAATGGTGTCCAGTGCACTGAAGATTCCAACATGCTATTTCCAACATTTGTGTTCTTTGATGAAGATTCATTTACAAAGTCTTCAGAAGCATTTGCTTACCTTTCAATGCATTGTGTTGGTAGAGAGTTTGCAAGATTTAAATAAGTAGTCGTTTACTCACTGAGTAAACAAACTTGATGATGAGCTTGCTGTTCATTTCTTTAATAAGGAAACTGAGTGAGTTGAATGCATCCATTCTCGTTTTGTTTTAGGTTACTTTTATCTGTGTGCAGTCTTATACGAATTAATCAGTAGAGTGCATTATGATATCAAAAGAGGTCAGAGGAGGTTTTCCTGTCGTTTTTATCGATTTGTGGAAGTTAGGTTTGACCTCTCTTGTCGTAACCTTCATCCCAAAATATTTGTCCCTTGAGGCCAAGCTCATCTTTTAGTCATGCAATACTGCATATCACTGAAGTATAGCAAGTGGTTTTGTATGTAGAGAAGTTCCTCCTCTGTTAGTGTTTTGCTCTCCGAAAGAGGCAGGTAGAACACCTGAAACCGAAGACAACGAAATGTTTGGGTGATTCTGATAAACTTCCGCATTGAATTCAGGGAGAGGTCCAAACAAAGATTACGGTACTCCGGCGTCTCCAGAAACCATTCTAGGAACTTAAGGAGCAACACATTCAGCACAACAGTTGATCCTTTCAGACCAGTTGCCGAGAATATGAAGATGGTGACTCAGTCTGGAGACTCAGTCAACAGTTGAACCCATGAACTCTTGGATGTAGTTCTGACGTTTCGTCTCCATGGGCGACGTCATGAGCAACACATCGGGATCAGCATCCCCTAGAATGAAAGAAAAGTAGTCTCCTCATGTTTCCATATCCCCTAGAATATTATTCTAAAGTAACACCACATTGCGAATTTGACTAATTCATACATTGCTACCTCAGTCCACAGTGTTTGATGCACTATCCTATGCATGTATGGCTGGAAACCAACCGAAAGTGATCAGGCCCCGTATTCATAAAACTACTTAAGTCTCAGTATGACACTTATCCTTTGTTCAACACAAAAGATAAGTATCATACTTAGACTTAAGTAGCTTTATGAATACGGGGCCAGGAACCTTAATCACAAAGCTAGTGAAAGTCGTAAGTCACAAAGAAGATAATCAACAAAGATACCCCACAGTCGAAAGACATGTGGATCGTTGCCATTGCAGATTCAACAACAGCGACCAAGCTGTACATATATTAGTATTCAAAAAACTTTGCAAAGACTATTCGTGAAAATACATGTACATCAATAATCATGATGAACTACGCATCGAAAACTCCTCACCTAACTGAAACGAAACAATTCAAATCGTTCAAGACTGCACCAGTCCCTAACATCCCTGACAACATAATACAAAATGCAAAAGAGCTCATAAATCCGCCCAAGCCATTTTTAAGGATTGCGCAAGAAAAGGAGCTCCTGGACTTAGCGGATCAGAGAGTGTCTGAGGGAAAGGGTTTTAGAAAGGAGAACTTCCTTCGCTTCGCTGGAAGGTTTGCAGAAGAGCGGGGAATCTCATTCCCAAAAATAGTTCCCGGCGAGAAGTGGTACAGGCTGATAAGTGCAAGGCAGAAGGAGGCGGACCTCCCCGCAGTAGCCCTTAGGGTCCCAGAGGCCACTGCATCTGTCAGACACAAGTGCATAACGCTCGAGAGATCGTGAGTTTTGCATCCACTATGTTTCGGGTCTGGTAAACCAAACATGACAACATTTTTCGAACCTCTTAAGGAGGATGCATGAAGGATTTCAGTGGATTCACCCAGTGACACAGCAACCGATGACAAGCAAGTGTTTCTTTGTTTGTTCATCATGTGACTCTGTTGCACGTCCAGTTGTTAGGAACTGCATTCAGTTCAACGGAGAGTACGGATGCGAGTTCAGAAAGGCGATGTGTGCGATGCTATCCATATGCAAGGCCTAAACCACAACTAAGGACAGCAGCAGCTCACAATGAACATGTTGTGAATGCTGTAGAGTCACAGGAGCCTAATTATGGAGTGAAAGAACCAACAAATTTGATGTTCTTCCCTCATTTCAATATTGTGAAGGGATTCGTTGACGATTACATGCGTTGCGTTTGTTTAGGTGTCACTAAGCAATTCACGCAGGTGTATACATGTATACGCATCGTAAACGAGAAAAGTTGAAAGCCAATCCAGAGGAATGGGCTAAATTCCGAGCTTCTGAGGCTGAACTTACAAGGGAATTCAGAAAGCGTTGGTCTGAAGATAAAACAGAGCGATAAGACTCTGAGTGCTGTTAGGTCACAGAGATAAATCAAAAGAAAAAGGAAACTCAGATGATCCGTGAAAATGGATGGTGAAGGTGGTGAAGCCAAAGAATGTCTTGACCCGTGCGGAACAAAACAAAAACGGCGTGAGTATTGGTGCGTAATACAGAGAAAATATCCGGCTAATAGGTCCTCCCAAAAGAAAGTTTGTGATCGTCGAAAGGGCTGAGCTGGGCAAAGTTCTCTGGGATAAATCAGAATTGGAAAGGGTCCTTTTTTTCAGGATTGGCTGAACAATTGGCAAGAAAATCCTTAATCTTGGTAAAAACAACAACAATTAAATTAAGAGAAACATCTGTCTGACAACTAGAAATGAACTTTGAAATTTTGCTCCTGAGTCTTAAATGTCATGGTATGAATCATCAGTCACCTTTAGCTCACCCGAATCCTGAGTGACGTTTGATGGAATAATGCTGAATCTGTTGTCACCTGTCGTCCTTGTGGAAACAGGCAATGGGATAATTCACAGACAGAAAATATTTGGACTTACCAAGATTATCTCATTAATGGCCAAAGCTAAACAAAAAGAACTTGCGTACATGTATGGTTTTATTTCAGGGTCTGATCAGACAAAGAAAACCAGCCCTGTGCAACAAAGGGGTAAGTGAGGTCAGCAAGTTACTACAGGAATACGTGAAGAGGGCAAGAAAGGCTTTATTTGGGAAAAGGTCCATCCCAAATGAGAACCAACAACTACCATTCTGCATAATGCATCGTGTAGAAATCGCTAACCTCTTCCTACACTCTGCAGCAAGCAGCCAGATTCCGTGTTCAAAGCTTTGGGATTTTCTCGTGCGACCAATCAGAAGCCTCGGTTCCCGCGATAATTTATTCAATACGAGTACGCCGTTCAATGTCGTAGCGAACAACACTAACCTGTTGGTACATAACTGACTTCCCACTGCCAGTCCTACAACAGACTAACAAATAATCTCCATCGGATATTGCCTTCACGGCTTCTTTTCGAGTACTTTTAAGTCCTTCCACGGACACTTTGCATTCGAATAAAGTTTCATCGAGCCCGCCATCTTGTCATCATAACCGAGCTGCCGATGCAAGCTTTGCCGTGATTGGTTGCTATTTTTGGGACCGGGGAAATCCTTGAACACGGAATGTGGTTTGCTTGCGTGAAGGTCAAGGGAGGAGAAGCCGAGTCTTGACCTGAACTCAGTGAAGATGACAACTACCGGCAGTGCCACTGAACAGTGATGTGGACGTCATTGATGTATCAACTCCGCAGAACCAAGAACCTACTGCAGCACCACTCGTTGAGAGAAACGCGAAGGGTCACCCGACTGTTGCCCAGAGGCAAGCTAAGGCAGGGATAGAATTCTGGGCCCATATTCATGAAACCTTGCTAGCTAAAGCTGCCCACACACGATCAATATTAATGCACAATATGAGGATCACAATGGGCAATAGTATTGTCGATCTTTCTTCTAATTATCAAGCTAGAAGCACACGACCACCCATTTGGGCCCCATATTGTGCAATAATATTGCGCCGTGTATGGGCGGCTGTAGTTGGTTGCTAGTTGTGTGCATTGGCCTGTACAAATCAGGTACTTTAGCAGGCAACTAAGCCTAGCAAGGTTTTATGAATATAAGCCGTGATCAGAGCAAGATGACTTGCGTTAAATACCGTACATTTGCAATGCACTGCATTTGGATGGGACAAAGAAAAAGTTTAAAGAATATGGTTCTCTCCAGGTTACAAGGTCCCTCGATGAAAAGGGTGATTTAGATAGTGGTACACAGACACATGAGAAAGAGACTTTGTCTATAGGCATTCAGGAAATGGCAAAGGGTGATGCTGATAGCTTTTTGCATACATTCATGTCTGTTTGTGAAAATTTGGCTGAAACATTTTCAGACGACAAGGACACTATTAGTGAGGTACAGTCAAAATTGGTGTCCTCTGTTAAGAACCTCATGACTGATCGTCATGTGGTGAATAAATATTTCAAAGAGAAACTGGAAAACACACGTAAAGAACTCAAAAATATCTTCATGGCTACAAAACATTTTCCCCCAGACAAACAGAAGAAATTGGCCGAGTTGCATGGACTACTTTTGAATTCTCACAGTCGATGACCGTCAGCGGAAGCCAAAGGTCAGGCCGATTTGCTGTTAACATCAGTCAAGAAAGATAAGCACTTCATTGACAACCATTGGCAATTAGAATCCATCAGTTGGTGATTTCAAGCAGCTGAGCAAGAGTACGGTTTATTTGAGCAAGAGTACAGCTTATTTTTGAAGCCAAACTATCTAAACAGTGACTGTCTGCTATGTGCGAATTATTTACATGGTACGGAATTGAAATGATCAAAATCATTTACAACATTGTTTGAGCCGTTGATGAACAGTTATTATTTAGCCAGAATTTGCAGAAATTTTGCGAACTTACAACGAAAACATTCGTTTTGGACACCTGAAATCAAGTAAAGTATCAAGAATGTACAACGCCAAATATGTGCCAAAAGTGAGTTTACTAATTTGCCTCTGGTGACCATGTAACTGAAGCGATCTTAATTTGTGAAGGATTATTGTGTAGGGAAGATCATTAGGAACAAAATGACACGTCCCGCAGTTGTATGCACTCAGAAATAACCGAGCTACATGTACAGAGCAGTTTTGAATGGACCATATTTTCGACAAATTGATATCGTACTTGATCTCTGGGTCGGGCACTCTGACTTAAACAACAAATCCATGGTTTCACCAAAATAAAAAAAAATTGTATGACAGTTAGTAATATGCCTGTAACTTTACATAAGAATATTGACGTTATTCTAAATAATACAATTCAGTCAACAACCCTTAAATCTAAACATTGGTTATTTAATTAGAAGGCCTATAATTACCGTAGGCCCTCTATTATCAGAAAAAGTAACTTAATGCCCACCCTTTTGATTGATTATTTAGTTGTACATTCTTGGTACTTATATATTCTTGCTGAAATTGATTGTTGATGCGTGAAAAGCATCAAGCATCAAATTCAAAGAAATCATTCCTCGTATCAAAGACGACTTAAAATGCACAAAATTAAACCAGTTTCCTTCATCCACGGCTTCGTTTTTTTCGAGATTCAAGCAAATCCCTCAAAACCTAACGGCACACTTGCACACCTCAATTGCTAACTCTAGCAACAAGAAAAATTCAGTTTAAAACTGCATGAAACTCGAAAAGCCACATTTTCAGTTGATGACTGCATTTGCACGAACAGTTGGACATTTCTGATTGAACTGACACTGAATAGCTTCAATCAACAATCTACCTTCAAGCGCCATATGAATACCTTCTCACACATTGAACATTTGAATGGTCTTTCACCTGTATGTAATTCGTTCATGAGCTTTTAAAGTGCTTTTCTGAGCGAAGTCCTTTCCACAAACTGAACATTTGAATGGTTTTTCACCTGTATGTACTCGCTCATGGCTATGTAAATGATTTTCTGACTGAAGGATTTCCCACAAACTAAACATTTGACGGTCAGTGGCTTCGGATACAAACCCTAATCGTTTTTTTCATTGTATATTTCTGCATCATGTACATGTACATATCGTTCCATTTGTCGATGCTGATCCCCCCCCCCCCCCCCCCCCC
>NMRB01000842.1:111700-154608 GCA_002633025.1 Notospermus geniculatus
GTTGGGGTGGGGGGGGGGGACCAAGCATGTCAGGGGCAGATCCAGGATTTGGGGAAAGAATCTACGCTTTGAAAATTTGCTAGGTTGAGTTGAAGGCTAGCTCTGTCCCCACGTTTTCATCCACGTGACTTGAATAATAAATGAGTTGTGATCATCGGAATTGCAAGTCCGGATTTTTGGTCGATTTAGTCGCTAAATAACCAACGGACAAACCACAAAGGTATGTATCAAAATACTTGAAACCTTCCTGAAATCATGTACACACACTATTCGAAAAACACATTCATAGACAGGTCTGGTGGAAGAAGTTTCCAATGAGTTTGTTATTGCTCACAGTTTTGACATCCTAGCGATGAGCCTCCACAGCGACCTAATGATAAAAATGATAAAAATGGCCACCAGCTGGCACTTTTAGAGCCAAATGGACTTTGTGGTTGAATCCAGCATGAAAAGTTACCCCTAGAACCAAAGTTTCATCGAAGTGGCTGCCATACTTTGGCAGTCATTCATCTCTTTCTGCATCATCCGGCAGCTGCCGGGGGCGCCAATGACAAAAATGGACAAAGAAGAACGTCGTCTCTGAGTGGACTCCAGAGTGCCAAGAGTCATCGGATATTTTGTCCTCACATTTACGTGTGAAATTTTTCAGTAACTATTAAAAGTGAGGATGCGGGGATCTCAATATCAGATGCAGCGATGTCGAGCGGAATTTATCCCCTAGCCTATTTGGGTAATCCAGGCTTGTTGGCCTTGAATTGAAGAACAGAACCAAAGCAACTTTACCTTCTGTGCAAGCGTTATCCCTGTATTCTACCTCGGGTCCAGTTAGACCAAAAATGATTGGAGCCAAAATTGCACCATGGTCCATGTTACAATATGAAGTTGTTAAAAAACTTGATTTTTAAAGAAATCTGCAGCTGAATGGCATTTTTAGGGGCCAGTTTGTAGACAAAGTAGCAAATAGCTACGAACGCTAATTAGCCCTGCCTAATGCACAAGAATGATTGTACTGTATGAAAATCATGCAATTTTATCTATCTAATCCAGCGGTGTGACAGTTCAGTCAGGCATCCAACAGTTATTCCACAGCCAACAATGACAAAATCTACTCTGTAGTGAAATTTTGGGAAGAAAAGAAGTGGAACCTTGGGCCTGAAAATGGCTCTTCAGCGAGGTAAGGAATGGAGAAAGAATAACAAGAGCATATTGGCCACCTTTAGCAGCAAACGAATGTTCAGAATGCTTCAGGCAAACTGAACCGGACTCAAAAAAGTGGAAACCATTTGATGTAGGCCTATTAAAGGGCCTCTAGAGGCAGCTCGCCATTAGGCTACTATCAGTATCGGTTCTTCAGCTAGGCGGCGCCACTTTAACGTTAATCACCAGTACGAGGTATTGAACCTGGGTTTTCCCCGGGGTTTTCCCCAGCCATGCTGGGCTGCCTCTAGAGGCCCTTTAAACTGGTATGGGTTTTTTTCGTTTATAAATTTTTTTCTAGCTGATTCCCAATATTCTACAACCCATGCAGAAAAAAACAGTTCAGACATGTCAGACATACAGGCAAAACTGAAAGAAATAAGCCTTCCCAGTCATCAAAACAGAATGTTTATGTGATGAGTATTTGCAGGAGAAGATCCTATCCATCCAGAACTCCCTGCAAGGGGCCAATAGTGAAGATGCATTACGATTTTTGGCCAGTGGGGAATCTTTCTCCGCACATGAGTCAAGGGAAGAGGCAACAACACGGGTTAAGACCAAGGTTAATGGAAACTCTACTCCAAGTCCAAGCGTCTCGTGATGCTGACTGTGATACAAGTACCAGATGTATTTCACCTTCAGATGCAACCGGCAATATTAGATACGCCAATCTTCCAGGAAAAACCCTGTCAATTAAAAATAGGCTTGCTGTAAGATGCCGGGAAGTCACTAAACAAGTGACTGACCTGACGTACCGAGTGAAAGCCAAGAAGGACATGGAAAAGTTTTTGGAAAAAACTGGGGACATTGTACGCCGAAATGGAAACAAAAGTTGATTGTGACAATGTGATTGTTCTAGAAGAAAGAACCACTAGTATGAACAGAAATCGAAAGCAAAATGACAGAAGAGTAATATCAATCCAGAGGAATCGGAACCAGTCATTGTTGGTACAGGCCTCTTGGCGGCCTGAGTAGGCCTATGTGTGGATTAATTCTAACGTAGATATTACAGTGGGTTGGTGTAGAATGATGGGATGTGGACACCCGAACCATGGAGGGGTGTAGGCCTACCTCTCTATGGTTCGGGTGTGTTTGATGCTCCGAGTCGCGGTTCGTTAGAGCCTGCCCGGGTCCACATCTGAGGAAGATACGCATGTGCAGAAAGCGCAACAGGGGCGATGTCGTGATTCCATCACGCTCGGCTTGAGTCAGCACCTGGGCAACCAGGCGGCGGCGTAGTGTGACGAGTGTGACGTATACACCACACCTAAATTAGGCCCGCAAATAATAATTGCACGCTCTGCTTACTCAATTCCACGTCCTATACTTCAATTTTTACGGTCTTCATCGTTCCTCATGCGTTCCAGCCTCAAACGCGCCTTAGTCGTGGAGCACAGGCCATTTTTTTTCATTCTCGAAAAATTACTTACATAACCATATCACAGCCGTGTTCCACATTTGACGTCAGTTTGCTTCGCAGATTGCCCGCGCCGCGGCGTTCCGGGAACATGGTGTCGAGAAACCGAAAAAGCTTCCACCCTCTGGCCATCGCACGTGACACCCGGCAGCAGTAGATATGGAGAAAAAGCAATATCCTGAGGAAAATGTACAAATGTCATACCAGAACTACAAAATCTTCTCTATCATGTCTATCGCTGAATTACATAATCATATGAATTTGTGAAAAAGACCTTACTCCAAAGAAGGCAAACTGAAGCGAGACCTTACTCCAAAGAAGGCAAAACAGAAGCAGAGACCTTACTCCAAAGAAGGCAAAACAGAAGCAGAGACTTCAATTTGTTTCAACACAACGGAGTCTAGAAAAGAAAAAGTTGCAGAAAAAGACATGTGTGTTAAAATCTCAGATGGACATGGAGAGATACAGTAAAATTAAGTACTTGAACCAGGTCATCAGATTCAAGGATCTATCATTAAAACTCAAAGATGCACACATTATCGAACTGCAGAAAAGGACTGTAAATACGACTGTGCCATATCAGTAGCAGAGTGTACTTTTGAACAAGAGGCCCATGGGCCTTGCGCTCAGCTGACTATGACCTGCCAACTCAAGAGGTTGAGACAGGTGAAACGAGATACAACAGTGCGCCTTTTTTAATGGTTCACAAGCAAATACATGTATATAGCATTCCTCACTGAAATCAGCGGAAAGGGGTCACTTTGTGAATCGAAACGGGTATCTTAATATTAGACAACTTGGGTAGGAAGGGGTCAATATCTCTTGGTGAATGGCGATAGGCCTAGATGTCGTATTGCACGCACTGGGTGGGAAGGGGTTAATTCGTGAATCATGATGTTGTATCATATCAGACCTATTTCTGGACTCATTTGGGTGAGAAGGGGTTAATAATCATTTATGAATAGAGATAGCTATCGTGTTAGACCTACTGGGTGAGGATGGGTTAACATCAGATAATAGGCCTGCAATTAATTTTTGATGAATCGAGATAGATATCCTTTGACACCCATTTGGTGGTAAATAATGGGTGGTAAGGGGTTATAAAAGATGGGAGCAAGTCCATATGACCTTACCGGTACTAAGTGGCGGATGAGGTGAGCAATATTTTAAAAATCTCAAAAGAAAATGCCTCTTTCGCATTTTGTATCAGTAGGCCAAGGCTTACTAAATAAATCACACTACTATTGGTCAAGTAGACAATAGGCCTACCGGTACTTCTGAGACAGCCCCTGTGGTCATATCAATTTTGTCACATCTGAGAACTGAAACTAGAACAGGCTGAGGCCTTGACTTCAGACAATGTATCATTTATACAATGTATATAATTGTGAGCCCTAATAGCATTGGTAGCCTGGATGCCCCCCAGTGGTTAGTGAGACCACAGCTAGCACTAATTCATGGTGACGAGGTTGATCATCATCTTGTGATCAATGCATGCTCCATAGACTGTTCAAATCTACCTATTTGAATGATGTAAGTTACTAATTAGGCATTGAGACTGTTGCCCCACTTAAAAGAATGAGTTGAAGTATGTCACCTTACCTGATGAAAGATAGTCACGATATAAAAGCACGTTGAACTTCTCAAGTGATGAAAAGCACAGTGGCCATTGTCAGCTAAGGTTCAACATAGTATCAGTCCAGTCTCAGTGTACCACTGGCTACATATAGGTGGACAGGACACCAGGTACAGAGTCACTAGGAACTTTGAAGGGCGGGAAATTCAAATACCCCTGTTTTTGATTTTGTTGAATAGCACCCCCTGGTGGACAGATCTAACATTATTTTCCCTTTGAGCTGATGTAGAAAATATCAACCTATCTATTCCATCACTTTTGGTCGACAAATTTATCATAGGGGCTGAGATATTGAGACATTTCATTTTGCGCAAAATGCCCCCTGGAGGGCATTATGTAGGTCAGATCGCAAAAATTTTTGGTTCTGTTTCGAGTCCTTCCCAGGGCCTACCTCTCCACCAACTTTCATGACGGTGGGCCTTGCGGTTGCGAAACGTGCCAGTTTAACGGACGACACACAGACACACACACACACAGATTTTGAACCATTTTATAGTCATATAAATAGCTCCGCTGACCTTCGGTCAGCTGAGCTAAAAAATAGAAGGATCAACTAAGAAATTATTGAATCAACTAAGAAATTATTGAATTCCCCTTGCTGCACACTTAATGACAAAACTCTTGTTACAGAGTCTTCAGGGTGAGAAAATGTGCTGGTGACAACGATTTGTTCAAATGGTAACATTGTTGAACAGTGCTGCACTGATCTGTTGATGGCGTATTTTCAGATTTCGAACTAATAAAACATCTTTATCCTTGTACTGATATGGAAGTCTCTGTAAATGTTCAACTGACGCAGTGACCTGCTACATTTTTATGCATCCGCTTTATGGTGCATTTATCACTTTAGGTCCATGACAAATTCATCGAGACACTGATTGAATATACATGTATCACCGACAGATTTCCCGATGTCGGCGTATTCAGTGCAATGTCTATCATGGACCCCGTGCAGTTACCACTGATGCCACGGCCATAGCCGAATATGGCGAAGAATATCTGAGATACCAGCAACAGCAGTCAGTGAGAAATGTACTAAAACTTTCGATTGACTTTGTTTTCACAACTAGGCTAAATCTAATTTGAATGTGTCTCAGAACGTCGACGTCGTGTATTTTGTTCATTCCAGGTAGTTTTTGATCACTGCCAGTTGATCATTCAGCCAGATCAGACATTCTGCTTACCAGGCCCTGCTTTCCACCCAGCTGCGGTGTTACTGTACCCTCCAGGACACAAAATGATGTCCTAAGTATTGAACTCACCAAGCCTGGGTACAAAACATTTGTACCCTAACTTACAGAAAATTGCATCAGCAGTTCTAGTTGTGCCAGTTTCGACTACTGAGAAAAACCAGTTTCGACGACGTGATAAGAGCTCTGCTACATCAACGTTTACCGATCGCTGAGACAATAAATCAAAGTATGAAAATGTTATCTCCATTCTTTCCAGACATGTCAGATTGTGAATGAGGTTTCAGTGCACTGAAACGCATAAAAACAAACCTGCGGTCCCAGCTTGCGCAGGATACTTGCCCACTTTTCTACCTAGTTTGACTGGACTAACGGTATTAGCCGTGTCCAGTTATTTTTTTTAAATAAGACCCCTGGCTTTATATATAGTACAAGGAAGTTACTAGACTTCGTTCCTACTCGTACACAACCTGATTAAGGGCGAGCCATCATTGTGAATTTTCATAGTGCTTCAATCCAGACCCCTCTGAGAACAGCAGTAAAGACACCCCCACCTGACTTTTGTTTGGGTCCATTGTGATCACTGTACTGCATAGACACAGGAAATGAGCAAAATCCCAAGAATTACAAGTTAATTATATTATGTAATCCAAAACAAAGAAATTCGCCAAACATGAAAAACAGGTACAATTTTCTCAGAGAAGAAGCATGTAAATGACACATTCAGGTAGTGGCAGCAATGCCACAAACCCATAGAACCTGGGGTGGCAAGGATGTCTTGACCAGCATTTCATAGACAGCATACACGCTCAGTACATTAGAAGAGAACCAGGAAGTAAAATCCAGGTCCAATATGGCCGCCCTGTTTTTGGAAAATTGGCAGCATGCATGCATGTCACTTGTGGAGTACTCTATGTCTGTTGAAAATAATGCTACCGAAAGGGGTGGACTGGGTAGAAAAAACGACGAACTTTACGATACGCATGTTGTTTGATCTTCAGGGTGTGCCATTTCTTGGGAAAGTGTTCCGACAACTAGTCTTTTGTTTCAACTCATTAGCTAATTAGCGCGTTCCAAGATACATCTCATTCAATTCCTTTTGACTTATAGACCCCGCAGGTGCCTTCATTTCCGTCATATATCTTGTACTTTTATGGTATTTTGACATCTTTTATTTACAACGCCTGGCCACGTTTCAAAAATTGCAAACGTTGGCTCGCCCTTAAATCAGTATCTGCATGCTTGATGCTTGTTCAAACATGACACTAAAAAGAAACAAGCCTGGTGGCGTTAAGGTTCACGTAGTGACATTATCGAAAAAAAATATCGCAATTGAGGGAAATGGGGCACCATTTTAGAAATTCTGACCTTTCAATACCCGACAGGCCCGACATGGTTCTAAGGATAGTTCATTGCTTTGCCACCAGGGAAGTTATGGCACTACGCGTAGAATCCAGGCAGTGCTCATCCAGGAGGCGATTTCCTACACTCGACGACCGGTAGCAGGTAGCCTGCTTTGTTCACCCACGTGGCGATGATCGACTCATTATTCACAGGGGAGGCAGGCAAGGCGGGTTGATTTCTAATTATTAGGCGTTTCATAAGAGTTATCTACATTAATAATTCATACCTTATCACAAAAATCGGCCATTTTATTGTAACCATTCTCCCACAAAATGTATCATTTTACGCATTTACGTTTGCGATGTTGACTTATATCTAACAATCCTGAAACCCCTACGCCTTCCAATAATAGGCTCGTCCTGCCTGTGTTATTCTGCCATGTATTGGATATCGCGAATGCACTGGGCATTAAACGCAATTTTTAGGTCAACTGACGAATATTATGGCCCCAGAAGAAATCCGAAGCAGCAAATGGATATCTACTTTTAACTTATTAAGGTTATTCACTAAAAGTTCATCTCTATCGAAGGTTATCTGATTTTATTGGCTTTCAATCTTCAGCCTCACAGTGAAAGTTTCCTGCGTGAGTGCGAAGCCCTGGTTATGATAATGTGAATAACCGCGCTATCGAAGAGTGAATCGGGCAAAACCGGTATGAAAATAATGGTCACTACGTGAACCAATACATGCCGTTTTCTTCTCTTCAGATGGCAGAAGCCGAAGATCCTTTCTGAGAATAACTCTTTGTCAGTTGGGCCGTTTAGACTGGTTATGACTGGCTTAGAATTTCTATGTGCATAACTATTGTATTAAATGATCCATACTTATGATTGAAATGTACTTATTTTATTAATGACAATATATGAATACCGGAGAGGTCTAATTTGGAATACTAGAGACATTTATGGATTATGATGAAAGATTTAGTTCTGCAAATAAAAAAGGCCGAAGTCAAGAAACCATTACAACCTGGGAATTTTTGAGGCAAGACAAACCCTATGACAGTATGACCACCTCATTCTTCTACCGGTACATTGACAGCAATGGTCGACTATCCTTCCAAAATTACTTGCATTCCTTCTGTCGATTGGAAAAATACTTCTTTAAAAGTGGCATTTCAAAAATATTTTTGTCACATACGATTTACGTATATTTGAGTCGATGGTGAGGCATCAGATGCATAATTAATAACATTGACACAAATTTTTGAGTGACCGAGATAGGTTATTAGACTGCCTTGTCACTTTGACACAAATTGGTGACGAGTACTGAGATAGTGATGCGATTATGCCACTTCTATCCAACGCCTGAGAGATGCAGCCGAAACAACTCGAAGCCACAAGACAGCAGGAAATTTTTCTTCGAAAGACTGGATTTACACCAGCTCCTCCAGGATGCAGGGTTCAAAGAGATACTAACATTGATAAGGATATCTTCTTTACATCAGCAACGGATCGAGGTCTACGACAACTACGGGGGGGGGGGATTCTCTTGGAAAGTCTACAAGCAACCAACTCGACCCAACATTAGAAAACTTTTTTTTTTCAGTCAGAGAGTAATTGACTCATGGAATGCATTGCAATTACAGGAAACAGTAACGACCAAGTCACTTAACGCAGGAAGGGGCACATCAACCGCCACCTAAGAATTGCAGAGGGGGTGAATATAAGCCTTTAGTGGGCTTCCTTAAAAACACTAAGGACAGGTAAATCAGGCAAATTAAGAGAACCACGCGATAGATCGCCATGCAAACTGCAAACCTAGCATCCTGTGGAGGGATCAAGAATCGAACAGCTGTCACCATGGTCACTGTTCCAGGGAACGGAAGCTGTCTTTTTCATGCACCACCTTGGCAAAAAATCTCCCAGTTCAAACATGCATTGAGACATCTGGTAAAGAAGGGCGCCTACAACATGACTGTTGAAGATGACCCAATATTGAACCTGCTCACATTCTTCATACAACCAGGCTTGCAGGAACTGCGCAGTGCTTCAGTGTGGAGATTCACACACTGTTGTGCACACTCCGACCCTGTCCGTTTATCCAGCTTTGAATGGCTTCAGCAGAAACGATCAACTCAAGATAAAATTCATGGTTCAGGCTTGGTAATATCGGTTCAACCATGTAGATGTAGGCTACACACTGCCTCAGTCCTATTTCGCTATGAGAAAGAATTTGCCATCAAATTCAGTGTAGACTTTTCCTGCTTCATGTCGATGTACGATAAACATACAGTTAAAATTGGTGAGCCAAACTCTTCAGTCGCTGCTGTGGAGGGGGGCACAGGTTCTGGTTGCCATTGGAAAGACAATGACTGTCAATGATCGTAACTTTACCAGTTTGAGTCTGGCTCCTATGGCCGTATGCCCCAACGAAGATTATCTTGAACTCAGGTTGCGCCACCACTTTTCCATTGTCACATAATGCCCTGGCAAGCCAGAGCAATTGAAAAGCTGTGGCACAACCTGAGTTCAATATAATCTTCGCATTTACTCCTAGTATAGTGTCCCTCTCTTGATCAATATACCAAAGACTATCGAGGAAACTTTTCACAGAGGAAGAGTTTCAAGGAAAACGCATTTCAGCCATCTTCATCCATAGTATGTCACATGACAGAATTGCAGTGCACAGTTGATTTTTCTTCCTTTCAGCTCAACACGATGGGTTTCTCTTAGGTGATAAGGGGCACCCCCTCCAGCCCTATCTATGACACCATACCATGCCCCATCCTCTGAACATGCACGATTCAGGCCTTTGGTGTCCTGAAGAGAAGATTCCACTATCTACATGATGAAATTCTCCTTTATCATGAGCAGGCTTGCAAGGTTATTATCTGTGCAGTTATCTTGAACAACATCGCCCTGAGGAGAAATGATGTCATGGAGCCGTTGCTTCAACAAGAGCATGGCCTGCCTATCAATGGCACCAGGAATGAAACAGGATGATGAGGCAGCAGCCAACCTACCTAACCCTAACCACACCTCAGCATGAGCCTAACACCACCAGTGAACCTGTCAGTGGCACCAGGAATGAAAACGAGATGATGAGGCAGCAGCCAACCTACCTAACCCTAACCATACCTCAGTGTGAGCCTAACCCCACCAGTGTCAGTGGCAACAGGAATGAAAACAGCCAACCTACCTAACCACGCCTCAGTATGAGCCTAACACCACCAGTGAACCTGTCAGTGGTACCAGGAATGAAACAAGGATGATAAGGCAGCAGCCAACTTACCTTACCCGAACCACAGCTCAGCATGAGCCTAACACCACCAGTGAACCTGTCAGTGGCACCAGGAATTAATTTCATACTGTTGCAAAGGGAATTTGAAAATCGGTACAATACAACCAGTTATAATTTGTATTTGCAAAAAAAATTCATCATACTCTACAAACTCAAGAGGAATCAGTAGGAGACTATGCAGCAAGATTTTCCTTGCTGGGACAAAGATTACAAAAATCAGAGGGGGACCAGACATTTCAGTTTATTTTGGGGTTAAAAGAAGAATTAAGAAACTTTGTGGTTACACAACCCCCCGACAACTTCCACAGAGCACGTAAATTTGCTCAGATTGCTGAATTGGCCTCACATTTACTTCAGAAAACCGATAATGGAACAGAATACTCTTCAGAAATGACAACACATCATTTGGTAGCATCTTGTGAATCCACCTTGTATCATAGTAGTGAATACTACCAAAAATGAAAAAGAGGAACCAAGCACAGAAACCTTAAGAGTGGGACACAGTGGGTTTTAACCATAAAGAAGTCTGAAAAAATTCTAATGGCATGAAACCAATGGGATATACTCCAGAACGTGGCCTAGAATACATATATGAAAACCGGAAAAAAGTCTGTTGGGAAATTTTTGTGAAATATGTGTTTTTCGAATTCATGTACATTTTCCTGTACATTTATGTATATACAAAGTATATGACAAAATCCAACCCGTAGTTTCTATTTCCAGCACATTTTACATTAGATTACACTTTTATGGGATTTTCCATGGCGCATTTGATAGAAACCACCCAGATATATTTTAACAGATGAAATATCAAAACCACAAAATTGGGTAGTTTGTCCCACAAAATCCAATATTAGGTCCTAAGTCCAATAATAAGCGGCTAAAACAACCCCGGTAACAATTTGATATTTTATCAGCTGGAATTAATTACGGTAATTTCCACCATGGAGAACCCTGTTAAAGTGAAATCGACTGCAAAATGTCCTGAAAATGGAAACTACGGGAAGGAATAGTCATATACTTTGTACATACATAAATGTACAGGAAAATGTACATGAATTTGAAAAGCACATATTTCACAAAAATTTCCCAACATATTTTTTCCGGTTATCATATATGTATTCTAGGCCACGTTCTGGAGTACATCCCATTGGTTTCATGCCATTAGAATTTTTTCTGACTTCTTTATGGTTAAAACCCACTGTGGAGAGTAGCACTGATGTGGGAGTTAACCCCCTAGAATTTAAAGAAATTTGATGTGATGGTGCCAAAACATATTTGCAGGAAAACTCCCAAGTTTTTAGCCCCCTCGCCCGTAGCGCCCCCTTTCAGTCCAAA
Organism: Notospermus geniculatus; assembly: GCA_002633025.1. NCBI lineage: Eukaryota > Metazoa > Nemertea > Pilidiophora > Heteronemertea > Lineidae > Notospermus > Notospermus geniculatus. The sequence continues at coordinate 123,126 of NMRB01000842.1, forward strand.
AGTCCGGCCTCAAAATGGCCAAATTTGGCAAATAAATGTTGGAAGAACTTGATCGATACATGGAAGAAATCCTTTCAGTGGATGACCGTCGAGGTAGTGCTATTTATTATTATATTAATATTAATAATATTGTAATTATTATATTATATTAATTATTATATATTATATCTTCCATTTGCAGTTTCGGTGCGTGACCTAAGTTCGGGAACAAATTCTTGCGCAACTTCCACCAGACACCCTGTTCCATCTAATACTGGGATTCGCTTGAACTTCTCACCATCAAACCCGTTTTATAACAGTGCCAAGAATTACTACACTGGGAAATTCCAAGTGCGATTTGCAGTTCAACAAGGCTGGCTAGGCTTGAGCATGAAGATGCGTACTTTTGCAGGTAATTGTTTAAAATGTTGCGACAGATGGCAGTCCATTTGTGTGATAATGCAGTGATCATGGTGATGGTTTGCGTGGACAACAAGGCTGTTGTTCCAATTAGTGATCCAGGAAACCCTATCTCAATAGGTGTTAGGCACATCATGGTTCCCCAGTAATGTTGGGTTGCCCTGATTTGATTGCTTCGGATCATGATTTTCATATCTGTGGACTCGTTCTACCCGTTACTTTCCACGTTGACATCCCCGAGAAGCTCGAGCAAGGATTTTACACTGGTGATGTGTACGTTACAATTAAGAACAAGGTTCTGCAACATTCCAGTGCGGCTAGACACACTTGTGAACTAGCGGAACTGCTGCGCAATGCATCCAGTGAACGGTATAAACCTCTAAGAATCCGTACTCTTTGTGTGTTCAGATGGAGGCCCAGACCACCGTACAAACTTCATATCGGTTAAGGTGGCAGCTCTCTTGCCCTCTGTGGCACTCTCGATCTTGACTTTTATTGTGCAATACGCAAAGCACCCCACGGAAGTTGGCAAAACCCGGCAGAGCGCATCACTGATCTCATCCATGAGACTGAAGAACGGAATATTATTTAGTAGATTATTCATAGAAGCTCGGCTATTACATTTACTAAATCATCCTACTATTGTAAAATTTCACAGTGAGTTTATGTGAAAATGGTAGTGAAACATCGATCAAACTGAAGCAGGATGTTGATGGAATATGTTAGATTCGACTTTTTGCCAACGAAGATAGAACAGAAGGTCTCATCCTTAAATGATTTCTCGATTATAGTTGATCAGTTCGACTGTAGTTAATTTGAACATTTCGCAAAATTCATTGCAAATGACATCGCACACGCCCTGGAACATTTACACAGTCGAGACATCGTCCATAGGGACTTAACCATCGGCTGCAAAAACATGCTACCAGTGCCTAGAATGTGAGCTACTTAAGACGTGTTCTGCACCAAAAACAGAGCTTACCTTGACCTTTTCAAAATATATTTGTAAATTCAACTGCGCTACTCTCCGTCTCCCTCTCCCGTTCTTGGAGGTATTTGTGACTCTACATGAACCTCGTGTGCTTGTTGTGGATATTGCGACCAATGAATACCGGTCATTTGGCTGATGGAAAGCAAGTAGCAGGGAGGCCGGTAACGCATTGTGAACGCTGGCTACAGGAGTGTGGAAGTCATTGATCAAGATAACCCATAGAAGACTACTTGGTAACATAATGGAGAAGGAATTCGGACGGAAAAAAGCTGAATTTAATGAAAGGATCACTGACTTACATATTGTCGTTTTCGGACCTGCAGAAAAGAGAAAGAAAGTGGGGAGACAGACATTTGCATGCGATCCGCCTGGATCGAGGCGTGGAGGACATAACATTTGTGACAGAAACTGGCGGATATTCTTCAAGCGGAATGTGATGATCACGACAAAGACATCAACTGCATTCTTGCATCTGTAGGCAAGCATGCGTTCGAATACTACGTATAATGTGTCTCCCTCGTGAAGTTCCAGTCCCTGGTACGAGCGCTGCATCATCATCTTCATCGCAGCCAAAGAGCAAGGCCAACGGTGAAAGTGTTAAGAAGCACCTGAGATACGAAACTCTCCCAACCCAATCAGACTGGAGATTGTATCTGTTGGCGGGAGGCTTCATCGTGGGCATGTTTCGACTGTGCAAAAGGAACAGACAAGTACCCGCATATCAAGCAGGATGCAAGGTTGCAAGCAGGATGCAAGTATGTGGCTGGTCATGGTCATGATATAGTCAAGGTAGTTAGTGTTACTGAGTTGAGGATAATAACGGTAACACCTGACTCATAGTCAGAGGCTCTAAAAACTCCATGGTAGGTGTTTTTACACTTCTACTGCCTTAAAGATAATGTATCACGGATATTTTCGCGGGCCACGAAAATCATTGTTTATTTACATCTTGTTTGTTTATGTCCAGTCTTTCTTTGTCTTATGAGTAATTTGTTGGTGACATGCCCCCTCTAGAAATTCTTTTGATACTGAAAGTATTCAATTTGGTGGGTTGACATGTCCCAAAAGTCCAAAATAACATAATGTAAACATTTATGCTTACAAACATTAAATGTAAACAATGAAGTCGCGATACATTATCTTTAATTTCCACAGATTTGCATACAAATCATAAATGAAATATATAAAATGAATTATTCTAAGAGTTTAAATTTAACTGAACAATTTTTGTAATCCTCAATCATATAAGCAAGAAAGATTTTTGTTTCAAAAGTGGTCGGAAGATGGCCAGGATGGATAAAAAGTCATCACACGACAGTGATTTTGCGACGGAGAACTTTTTCACCGCTTAACCTTATCAGTCCCAACTAAACGTGAAAATGGCACATTTCGTAACATGAATTTCTGGTGTCTCTACAAAAAACGTGCCCAGCTCCCACAATATGCAACCAAAACTGGTGACAAGACACATTCTGGAGGCAACTAAATGGGCCACGACCTCATGCTGGTTTGTTTCTTCCAAAATGTCGGTGAGAGAAACAGGCCAGAGTCGAAGATGCAAGTTGTGAGGAAATAGTCACATTCTGACTACGTTTGCGTCAGGTTGCCAATCTTTAAACGTCTATATCTCGATAACCTTTGCTCCTACGCTTCTGAAAATTAGTCAAAATGTAGACATTGCAAAATTGGTGGAGGCATCTGCGACCAATCTCAAGTCAATGGGCCAGGCCCAATCAGCTGATGTTAAGACGATATCGTCCAAGTCCCGTTCCGGAAAGTCACGTTCAGACTCAAAACTGGAACCTAAGTTCAAGTGCAAATCCTGCGAAGAGTCGAAGGCTGGTGTAGTTGCCTCCTGGCGTGGCTACGTCAAGAAGGTTACAAACGTGGGCTCTCATGATTTTTCGAGGTTGTCCAAATCGGTATGGCGTTTGCTGTGAGCTGTCCGGTGATATAGTTAAATTTGGTGATATCGGCATAGCTACCTTTAATGACGTCCGCTTCAATGGCATCCCAATACTAATAGGCGTTCCACTTGGTAAAGTTTCCATCGAAGAAAGGTAATTTCAATTTAGGAAGTTGAGCTGTTTTCTTTGGTTCTGATGATGAAGTCGAATGTGATGATGAGGCTGGTGATGTTACGGGAATCTTGGCTTTGGCGAGTCGATTCTTTACTTCGATAAGTCTCGTTCTGTTCGTTGTCCGCAATAGGGAGCACCAGATAATTTTTGTTCAACAGGTGGCAGCACTATACTATAAGGAAAAGTGTGTACGGAGTAAGTATGTCACAGTACAGAAAATGGACTGTGTCAGAGCTAAAAACCGAATTATCAGGTAGAGGGGCTTCGTTATCTGGCCGAAAAGAGGATCTCATAGAAAGGTAGACCCATAACTAATAGTATCCAGCAAAAAAATGCATTTTTGTGTTCTATAGCATGATTCACCCTTACTTCAACATAATTGGCAAAGTACTATGCTTGGAAATGTGCAGAAGTCAGTGGTAAATAATCCATGTCGCAGTTGTGATGTTACGATCACTTGAACAACCTATTGTGCTCAGTCAGCTGGTAAATATTGTAGTTTGTGGTTTGTGGTTTAACCACTTTCTGATGTCTGTTGCACAGGTCTGGCACTTTGCCCATGTTGAAGTTAGGGTGAATGTATCATGATTTCTTGGAATAGGACCCAGTCCTAAGGCAACAGTGTGTTCATGTTAAATATTTGTTTCGCACAAATTTCTTCAGATCATTATGTTTTATTGTTATAATAAATGAACGCATGCATCCAAGATGCTGAACTGATGCCTAATATGTTATACCGCTAACTCAAGAAGATCAGTATCCTGATGACATCTCGCATCATAGGGCCATGCTACTATGCAATACTTCTACAGATAATGGGTAATATGAATAAAAACCAAGCATATAGTAAAAGTAGATACTACTAGTAAAAAGTAGAAGTGAAAGTAAAAGCTTCATTCTGTATGGATAATCTTTAACTTCTGCTTCATAGTAATTGCTTTCGCTAGACTAGTGTCTACTTGTTCAAACCTATGTGGGAATGTTATTCAATGAGGTGATATAAGCAATTATTGGGCCTGTAATGCAATATTTGGTGATTGGGGTGGTTTGTGGTTTAACATTGGCAAAGTCCACCTTCTTGTTATCGCAAGTAGGGACCGAGCAGTAATCAGGCATTGTCACTAATGAAGGAAGTATTCTATTCTGCTGTGGTTGAGCATGTAATGGTCTGTAGTGAACTTACTGATAGTGCAGCATTGCCACCTATGAGCAGGATGATTTACTATTAACTGGTGCTCCCTATTTGCTGGCATCCGTGGCGTCGGCTGCAGTGTCTTTTTTGGCTGCTTCCAACTTCTGTTCAATTTCTTCGTCAAGTTTTTGAACGGCGTCGNATAACATTTAGCGTCAAATATGGCATTGCGAATTCCAAATTTAAGCTTAAGTAGGAGAAAGCAGTGTGATTTTTCGGGAATCGCCCAGTTTCATTGGAATGAAGTCATCAATTTAGAAGAGATTGGCAGTGGGGCATTTGGCGTCGTTTACCGTGCAATTTACCGAAATGATGTAGTTGTAGTGAAGAAGGTTAGAGGAGAAAAGTGCACAGTGGAGCATAATGTTCTAAAGGAATGTGGACTTCTGGATTCATTGGATCATAGAAATGTGACAACATTTCACTGTGTCTGTGTGAAACTCTATGTATTGATGATGGATTATGAATGCTCTAAGTTCTCCCCGCTTGGTTTAGATGTGCAAGTGAACAGTTTGCATCAGTGGATTCATACAGTTGATCGTTGGATAATGCCGATTATCTGTTGGACTAGTTGCCAATGATGTGATCTCAGGCTTAGCCTATTTGCACAAAAAAGATATAGCCCACAGAGACATCAAACCGCAGAACGTGTTGGTTACGAACAGGCACTTGCACAATAGACCCATCCACACCCAAATTTGTAAAGGCATACCAAACCTCCCCAATGATTTGCAAACTCTTACTGATTTTGGATCAAGTCATTCAAACATTGTACAAACAAATACTCTGCTGCATGCAGCGACACAAAATTTGCACAGAGGATCTTTGCCGTACATGGCCCAGAAATAATTGTAGATGAGCTACGTCTACAAAATGCATCAATTAGGGACCTCCAACGAAAGGATGTGTGGGCAATGGGGATGACACAATTGATGCTATTCTGCCTCCTAAATCCTGACCAACAGCATCCCTTTTACAATGAAACAAAGGGAGGCAACATGAGGACACAAGTGCTTTTTCAAAANATGAAACAAAGGGAGGCAACATGAGGACACAAGTGCTTTTTCAAAAAATGTCGTGGCTGAAAAGATGAAGAGTGGGCAGGGTCCACAGCCTTCTGACCAGTACAAGAAGAAGCAACAGCACACAAAACTAGCTGGTATTTACAGAATATTTAATTGGACAGGCAAAACAAGCAGAAATAGTTGAATCAGACTCTTTTTGCCAGTTACCAGAAACTAGAGACCCTTGCTGCTCTTGATTTGGAGGAATACATGGAACAATTTGACCCAGTTGTGCGGTCATTCCTGGATGGATTCAGTGGACAACCTATGACCACTGACCATGAAAGGTTTATTCTAGTGAAAGTGCTGGAACAAATCCACTATGAAGTGTCATAAGAGACCGTTGTGATGCCGCTGCAGAATCTACAGCTTTGGGCCCACAAAACTAGCAAAAAAGCTGTGGACGTTTTGGCAGCACTGGGCCATATGGGTGTTACGATACTGTGAAAGAATGGCTTCAGCAACAGGCCAAAGGTCAGACTCCATATCCAACTGGGGACATTGTTGTCATATTTTATAACAACCAAGTGATTGAACGCTGCTGGTCTATCAAGGTTGGCAAGAAAGTCGAGTCAAATGTGATTACAACCGTGTGTTGCTTGTCATTTAATGGATATGACACTCAGTGGGAATCTTCTCTGGCGAGTCCGATGCCCACGCAACGGGAAAAATCACCAGACAGCCATGTTGTGAATCAGGTGCGATGCTTTCCAAAAAAAGTTGAGGATCATCATTAGCTTCTGCACCACGCACCTGACGAAAGTCCGCCAGAAAAGAGCTGCCTTCAAGAGATATATGGAAACTAAGGAAGCAGAGGACTGAGTTGAACAGGCTCGTAAGGAAATACGTGCAGCTGCTCGAGAGCACGAATCGAATGGAGGATATCTTTTGATGCCCGCCGAAGTCCAAAAAAGTTTAGTCATGCAGTAGGAATTCAGCGCTCTCTCCTTCACCCATTGTCTATCAAAGTTCTTTGAAGAAAGCAACTTCTGACTGATGCTGTTTCTTCATCAGACAACTCTCCTAAAATAGCATTGCTTAAACTGTCCAATCACCGGGCCTAATGAGGGGAAATATTGTTGAAATATTTTCAGAGAAAATATGATGATGTCGCTAAAATCGGTATTTTGAAAAACTTACTTTGCTGGTGGCAAAAATTAATGAAGATCCTCTTGACAAGAAAAATGATCAATAAATAAATTGTTCGCAGCTTCACCAGAAGGATGGCCTGTGGTGGAAATGGGGTATATTTTTTCCTAATTTCATTGAATCACCTGGTATTTTCACTGGCACAACACTACTATGAAGGTGATGAGATGACTTGAAGCTGACAAGTTTGTACGAGATGGTTTTGTGCAGACCTTTTACCACTGAAATCACCACCAAAAAGGCACATACATCAGGCTTGGGTGGGAATAAATGAGGATGGAACTATTTTGAATGCACACTGCACATGTGATATAACAGACAGACAGACAGACGTGATATAACTACTGATGACAATGGTGCTTGGAAAAAAGTGGAGGCAAGCGAAGGCTGCGGTTAAATCGGCAAAACGCCTGATGCGATAGTGCAGAAAGAACAAGGAAGACCCCTATCTGGGTCTCCTCAATGCACGGAATACACCGACTCAGGGACTAGACACGAACCCCTGTGAGAGACTATTCGGCAGAAGGACAAAGACGCAGATTCCAACAACTCTGACCTTACTGAAACCGCATGGGCAGAGGGATGATTCACAAGTGGATTCGCTGAACCTGGCACCAGGTGGTACAGCAGAGGACAACTCTTCGCACACTGAGGATAGTATTAATAGGAGTGATGTGGGTATTGCAGGTTTTACTCAACGGACTGCTCCGAAACGCAATCGGAAATCTTAAACAGCATTTCGAACACTATGACTGACAAGGCAGCAGTGAACCATGCAACCATTGAATCATTAGAACTTTCTCGGCACAAAAAACTGAATGAACTTAATTGCCACCTTCATCCTCTTGATACCATCGCTAGTTCAGTAAGGGCTGCCCTCAAAGAGACTGAACCTGCTGATTTAGTGAAATGTGGGGCACAGAATGCATTGGGTATCAGATAGTGTTACTGTNAGACTTACCATGGACCACTATGAAAGAATTCATACGAAGCTTTAATCCAGGCACCCAAGCTAGTGTTCCAGAGTGACCGTCGTCGTGCCAGCACCAGTAGACGGAACTAGGGCCAGGCCTACCCAAACAACTAAGATTGATGGGTCCACTAATATAGTAATAGCCAGTTTTCTCAACAACTTTTCCGAGGCACTGGTATTGCCAGGACAGTCCACAGGTTTAAGAGACGACATTATAAGCTTTTGAAATCGAGGGAAAACGAGGGAAACCATCACGCAGGGCTAGAAACTTCAAAATGCAGCCACTCACTCCAGAAAAGGTGGTTGGCCTATTGCAGGATGAAGAATTCCATACCACTCCAGAAAGGGTTTTTGACCCATGGGAAGAACTCCACAGCAAAATGCCATCAGATGATAATACTAATGTGCCCCCTCTGTCATTTACGGTATGTCCAACCAGGTGAGCACATGGTACATGGACCATTTCATTTTCATTTAGATTATGTGGACTAGAGCGAGAATAGTTGCTGGAAATCCGATTCATCAGGACTCCCCTCCAGGAGACGCTATGGTTAAGAGGGACTTCGTATTGGTAAGGGAAGGTGAAGTAAATAGGAACCGACAATGTCAAAGTGAAGACCCTGCCTGGAACTCGCAAGATTGACCAGACTGAGAATATCCTAGAGATACCATTGTATGCATGTAGTGCTGTCTGAGGTTTTCGTTTCATTTGCCCTCAAAGCCAGCCCAGGAAAGAAACATTTACGTGCAGCAAATGATGTTTGTATTAAGGGGATGCGTGCAGCAAAAATGGAGGAGAAATCGCACAATGTGAGAGGAACACATTTGGTGGATCGTCCTGAAAAATGAGTAGTTGGAATTAACCTGTCATGTTGTGGATTTTCCAAATTTATGTATAATGGGACATAATATATGCAGAAATCAGAAAATTCACAGGGAGGATCAAATAAATAGTGCTATTTTCGCCAACTAAATCTGCTATTTCCAGCTTTGGAAATCCTAATTTTGAGATATATCCAGCAGTTTCCAACTAGTGCCAACTATTTCCAGCTGGTGCCAACTATTTCCAGTTATTGCCTACTATTTCAAGCTTTTGATGCCAACTATTTCCAGCTATGGAAATTCTCATGAAAGATTGAGAAAACAGTGGACGTCTTCCAACTATTTCCAAAGCTGGCATAAAACACCAACTAATCCTAGCTTATGCCAGCTACTGGGTTATTCTGGAATTACCAATACCATAATACTCTCAGTTGCCAACTCTGGAATAGCTTGAATTTCCAACTAGGCCTATCAATCCAACTGCTTCAGGAGGAAAACTGGAGTGGAAAAAGGTGGAAATGTTTCTCGATAATTTCCTGTTTAATTTTTCAACGGTCCCTTTCGAAAGTTTTCAGCGGGATATAACAACATCCTCACACTTCGCGTAGCATTTTGGACAGATAGTATGGATACTGTGTTTGGTTCACGGACAGTCTAAAACCTATCAGCCTTTCGTTGCGCATCGAATCATGGGGATTCAAACTAAAAGTTGCCACACACAGTGGAGACACGTACCAGGGATAGGAACAGCATGTAGATCTACTGACAGGGCTCGATGATTTGCCAGAGGACAGTGTCCTAGCCAGGATTTCAAGTGGACAGGGCGATTCTGGCCAAAGTCAGGACATGCCCGCTGGAGGCGGGCGGTGCACTAGGCGCACAAAGAACGGGGTGCCTGGGGGCCCTCCCCTAGAAAATTTGAAATCCTATATGCCCCGAGATGCGATTTCAGCCATATTCTGACGAAATAAATGAACATATCAATTCAGCGTTCTAGCCAGGCCAGTTTCACCGGGCGGTACCGCCCTGTTAGCGTAAAGATCAGTGAAAAACCGCCCGGTTAACGAAAAGAGCAGTGAAAAATTCCCCCGTCTAAAATTCCCCCGCCCCTTCTAATTTGCCGACCGCCCTCTTCATTACGTTTTCTTTGCCACTGTCTGAATTCCAGTTCTCACCCCGATATGCTCGGCAAATCGGGGTAAGGATTATCAACGCAGTATGTTTACTCAGCCATTAGTTTGTTTACATAGTCTGACTTGTTCCTTGTTCCTCGTTTCTTGTATTTATTGCTATAAAGAGTGGTACTGTTTTGACCAGCATAAGAGAGGGTGCTCAGGAATAGAACAGTACTAACTTCTTCGAATTAGGCTCATGCTTGAGTGATCTTTGTTTGAGTAGTGGATCGCTGGGGATTATATTTCCACAAGTTCAGCTCAAAGGCCAAGATTTCCTGATGTTTAAAATCTACAGCGCCACGCTTAAATCTCACGCTGTTGACAAAACAAACAAGCTCTCAGGTGCGTCAGTGAACATGATAAACGATCGCGACATGACAGACAACTCGCTCGCTCGCTTATGACTGTATATTCTCCAAAAAACATTCAACTCACTGTCTTGTTGTTTCGATTTCAATTACCACCAAAACCGTTGTTATCCACAATGAATAACTTACTGTTTAGTTAGAAATATTCGGCCTACTTGTATTGCTGCCCACGAAGGCACCCGAGCAATTCATTGCCATACTCTAAACGAGCAAAGTCAACGGCAGCAAACTTCCACTCGCTGTTCGGTAACTAGCTGTCTGCGACTGTTCAGCAACTGTTACTTAACCAACTGTCGCTCAAGAGTACAAAAGGTGGACTGTATTACAACTGTCGGTGGACTCCTAATGCCAAAGGATTTGACCATTGTTCGCTGAGCCATTGCTTTGTTCGCGTTTTCATCAGTGTGCCAATCCATGTTATAAGTCATCATTGGCCTAGACCAGCATGTGTCATCAGATCGTTGTCCTTAGGCCGGGTTTACATTGAGGTATACGGTATACGGACACGCGGGCGAACAATGGCCTAACAAAGGGTTCATGACCATGAAACCTTTGTTCGCGCGCGTGTCCGTAGACAGTATACTTCTATGTAAACCCAGCCCAACTGCCCCCTGCCTCGCATATGGCCTGGCATTGTCATACATGTGACACCAGCACAATACGCTTCCCTGAAGGATGGAACATTTCCTGAATAGTACTGTTAACTGACATCAGGCCTGCAACATGTTATATAAGCCTTTACTGGTGTTATGACTTGTATTACATAATGATTACACCACCATTTCATGCGACTGTCCGAGGTGGCCAACTGTTGTGAATAGGTAACAACTCTATTATGTGCAAATCTCAGTGGAATTTTACTGTTCGTCTTGTGAAATTGATGATTGCGGACCCAGTGCGACGCCGGAAAATGAACTGCTGAGGAATTGGGAAAGAGAAGATTCCAGAGGAGATTCTAAGATTTGCCAGTGAGACTACATTCAGGAAGTACGGTGTACCGGAGTCCGAACATCACAACCTGATTCGTATCCAGAGGACAGCCATTGATGAAATGTGCCGCAAAAGCCAACATGCAGTCAAGTGGATTATCTCTGTCACGTGGAAAGGCACGGTTTGAACAATCACAACAAGGAAGGCCTAATTTTAATTGAAGAGAATATATTTTAAACCAAACAGATGATAACTGATAACTATAACAACAGGATATTTACAGGAGACCATTAAATAGGAGATGAAAGTCTTTGTTCCAGGAGTCTGTTCTATATGGAGGTAGGTCGTTATCATGAACTGGAGCCAAACCGATCTGGACCCATTGTAATTAGGAGGATTCACCAGTTTCTGGGATGGTGGCGATCTATTTCATCTAAGTGTAGTTCTTAATAGACGTCAAACCATGCAATGCTGACTATTTTCACTTCACTGATATAAAACCAACATTGTAATAGGGACTTGAAAGGACAGACTGGGCTAAAAAACAAATAACTGTGTGATTCATGGAAAACCTAAGTAATACTTCTTTTTGCTTTATCTCTAGATTATTCCAGGGATTTGTCCAGGAACTCCTTGTCATGCTCCTGTGACCTATTTTCGGTATCTCATGAAATTGGGAGATTTGTTTGAGTAGCCTACTGTAGCCTACCTTACATATTAGAATGGTACAGTTCAACATACAGCAAGTTAGGCTGAAATAGTGTTGGGATCCTACTGTAGTGATTATATCTACATCCCAATATTATGTAATGCAATTTAGCACATTTGGTATTGAAATGTAAAGCTGCACAGTTTTCCACCATAGGGACATGACCGATAACATTTAGCTGCAAATAAGCTTAAATCTGGAATTCGTAATGCCATAAGTAGGAGAAAGCAGTGTGATTTTTCGGGAATCGCCCAGTTTCATTGGAATGAAGTCATCAATTTAGAAGAGATTGGTAATGGGGCATTTGGCGTCGTTTACCGTGCAATTTACCGAAATGATGTAGTTGTAGTGAAGAAGGTAAAATGAGAAAGGTGCACAGTGGAGCACAATGTTCTTAAGGAATGTAGACTTCTGGATTCATTGGATCATAGAAATGTGACAAAATTTCACTGTGTCTGTGTGAAACCCTATGCACTGATAATGGATTATATAGGGACTTGAAAGGACAGACTGGGCTAAAAAACAAATAACTGTGTGATTCATGGAAAACCTAAGTAATACTTCCTTTTGCTTTATCTCTAGATTATTCCAGGGATTTGTCCAGGAACTCCTTGTCAGGCTCCTGTGACCAATTTTCTGTATCTCATGAAATTGGGAGATTTGTTTGAGTAGCCTACTGTAGCCTACCTTACATATTAGAATGGTACAATTCAACATACAGGGCCGTATGCACAGAGCTTCCTTGAGTGTGAGGTCGACCTTTAGCTATTGTTTGCAGGGCAGAATACAAAAGATTAAGGTCGACCTTACGCTTGAGGAAGCTCTGTGCATACGGCCCTCAGTGTAGTTAGGCTGAAATAGTGTTGGGATCCTACTGTAGTGATTATATCTACATCCCAATATTATGTAATGCAATTTAGCACATTTGGTATTGAAATGTAAAGCTGCACAGTTTTCCATCATAGGGACATGACCGATAACATTTAGCTTCAAATAAGCTTAAATTTGGAATTCGTAATGCCATAAGTAGGAGAAAGCAGTGTGATTTTTCGGGAATCGCCCAGTTTCATTGGAATGAAGTCATCAATTTAGAAGAGATTGGTAATGGGGCATTTGGCGTCGTTTACCGTGCAATTTACCGAAATGATGTAGTTGTAGTGAAGAAGGTAAAAGAGAAAGGTGCACAGTGGAGCACAATGTTCTAAAGGAATGTAGACTTCTGGATTCATTGGATCATAGAAATGTGACAAAATTTCACTGTGTCTGTGTGAAACCCTATGCACTGATAATGGATTATGAATGCTTTGATTTCTCCCCGCTTGGTTTAGATGTGCAAGTGAACAGTTTGCATCAGTGGATTCATACAGTTGAATCATTGGATAATGCCGATTATCGGTCGGACCTGTGTCCCTTAGTTGCCAATGATGTGATCTCAGGCTTAGCCTATTTGCACAAAAAAAGATATAGCCCACAGAGACATCAAACCGCAGAACGTGTTGGTTGCGAACAGGCACTTGCACAAGAGATCCATCCACACCCGAATTTGTAAGGGCATACCGATCCTCCAATGATTTGCAAACTTTTACTGACTTTGGATCAAGTCATTCATGCATTGTACAAACAAATACTCTGCTGCATGCAGAGACACAGAATTTACACAGAGGGTCTTTGCCGTACATGGCCCCAGAAATAATTGTAGATGAGCTACGTCTACAAAATGCATCAATTAGGGACCTCCAACGAAAGGATGTTTGGGCAATGGGGATGACACAATTCATGCTATTCTGCCTCCTAAATCCTGACCAACAGCATCCCTTTGACAATGAAACAAAGGGGAGCAACATGAGGACACAAGTGCTTTTTCAAAAACTCGTGGCTGAAAAGTTGAAGAGCGGGCAGGGTCCACAGCCTTCTGACCAGTACAAGAAGAGGCAACAGCACACAAAACTAGCCGGTATTTACAGAATATTTAATTGGACAGGCATAACAAGCAGAAAAAGTTGAATCAGACTCTTTTTGTCAGTTACCGGAAACTAGAGACCCTTGCTGCTCTTGATTTGGAGGAATACATGGAACAATTTGACCCGGTTGTGCGGTCATTCCTGGAAGGATTCAGTGGACAACCTATGACCACTGACCATGAAAGGTTTATTCGAGTGAAAGTGCTGGAACAAATCCACTATGAAGTGTCATCAAGAGGCCGTTGTGATGCCGCCAAGTTTCCTGCAGAATCTGCAGCTTTGGGCCCACAAAACTAGCAAAAAAGCTGTGGACGTTTTGGCAGCACTGGGCCACATGGGTGTTACGATACTGTGAAAGAATGGCTTCAGCAACAGGCCAAAGATCAGACTCCATATCCAACTGGGGACATTGTTGTCATATTTGATAACAACCAAGTGATTGAACGCTGCTGGTCTATCAAGGTTGGCAACAAGTCGAGTCAAATGTGATTACAACCGTGTGTTGCTTGTCATTTAATGGATATGACAAATAATCAGTGGGAATCTTCTCTGGCGAGTCTGATGCCCACGCAACGGGAGAAATCACCAGACAGCCATGTTGTGAATCAGGCGCGATGCTTTCCAAAGAAAGTTGAGGACCATCTGCATTTAAAGCTTCTGCACCACGCACTTGAGGAAAGTCCGCCAGAAAAGAGCTGTCTTCAAGAAATATATGGAAACTAACAAAGCAGAGGACTATGTTGAATATACACACCAGCGAAGACAGCTCGTAAGGAAATAGCTGCTCGAGAGCACGAATCGAATGGAGGATTTCTTTTGATGCCCGCCGAAGTCCCAAAAAGTTCTGTTTAGTCATGCAGTAGGAATTCAGCGCTCTCTCTCCTTCACCCATCGTCTATCAAGGTTCTTTGAAGAAAGCAACTTCTGACTGATATGCTGTTTCTTCATCAGACAACTCTCCTAAAATAGCATTGTTTTAACAGTCCAATCACCAGGCCTAATGAGGGGAAATATTGTTGAAATATTTTCAGAGAAAATATGATGATGTCGCTAAAAATCGGTATTTTGAAAAACTTACTTTGCTGGTGTCAAAAATTAATGAAGATCCTCTTGACAAGAAAAATGATCAATAAATAAATTGTTCGCAGCTTCACCAGAAGGATGGCCTGTGGTGGAAATGGGGCATATTTTTTCCTAATTTCATTGAATCACCTGGTATTTTCACTGGCACAACACTACTATGAAGGTGATGAGATGACTTGAAGCTGACAAGTTTGTACGAGATGTCCACAAGAAAGCAGCAACTAATACAAGCTTCATTTTATTTACAATATGTACATGTGCGATCGATTTCGATCCTCCCGGATCATCTTCAGCCTGAAGATGATCCGGGAGGATCGAAATCGATCGCACATGTACATATTGTAAATAAAATGAAGCTTGTATTAGTTGCTGCTTTCTTGTGGATGTTTGGACATTTTGACTATCTTCCGAAACTATATTTGTACGAGATGGTTTTGTGCAGACCTTTTACCACTGAAATCACCACCAAAAAGGCACATACTGAAGGCAAAGGTCATGCGAAGCCAGTCCACAACAATGGAACCACATCAGGCTTGGGTGGGAATAGGTGAGGATGGAACTATTTTGAATGCACACTGCACATGTGATATAGCCGACAGACAGACAGACGTGATATAACTACTGATGACAATGGTGCTTGGAAAAAAGTGGAGGCAAGCCGAGGCTGCGGTTAAATCGGCAAAACGCCTGATGCGATAGTGCAGAAAGAACAAGGAAGACCCCTATCTGGGTCTCCTCAATGCACGGAATACACCGACTCAGGGACTAGACACGAGCCCCTGTAAGAGACTATTCGGCAGAAGGACAAAGACGCAGATTCCTACAACTCTGACCTTACTGAAACCGCATGGGCAGAGGGATGATTCACAAAAGATAAAGAAGAACTCAGGAAAATGGATTCGCTGAACCTGGCACCAGGTGGTACAGCAGAGGACTACTCTTCGCACACTGAGGACAGTATTAATAGGAGTGATGTGAGTATTGCAGGTTTTACTCAACGGACTGCTCCGAAACGCAATCGGAAATCTTAAACAGCATTTCGAACACTATGACTGACAAGGCAGCAGTGAACCATGCAACCATTGAATCATTAGAACTTCCTCGGCACAAAAAACTGAATGAACTTAATTGCCACCTTCATCCTCTTGATACCATCGCTAGTTCAGTAAGGGCTGCCCTCAAACAGACTGAACCTGCTGATTTAGTGAAATGTGGGGCACAGAATGCATTGGGTATCAGATAGTGTTACTGTTAGCTGTAAACGAATTACGAGTCAAAATCATCGTTATAATGCAGAAGATGCTTTTAACTGGTGCACCCAAACCATAGTCAGACGATGAAATCCAACTGACAGGATCGACCTATAGCATGGATTTAATGACTCTAATTTAGATCATGACCGAGTAAGCCCAACCCAGGTATGTATATTGGTCGCAATTGTAATCAGTATATTGTTAGGGAACAATGGGAGAAACTGGAGGCCAACATAAAAAGTTTGCATCTCTTATCAGAGATAATGTGCTTGTTTGTAAATTGAAAGAGTGGAGCTCACTTTCCACACTGCTGTCTGAGGAAGTTACAGAATGTTTCATTGACACTTGCTGTACAAATATCATGGTTATAAGACCAAATACATGTAGAAAAAAATAGCTGTGGTTCTGATAACCCTACTGACAAAATACAGAAGTCCCAACACAATTTCATTGCTTCTCTTAAGAATCCACTTAAATCTTTATTTTTGAGCATGAAAAATCACAATACAAGCTAGAAAATATGTGTAAATAAAAAGAAACCCTACCAACCAAAGTACACTACTTAGAGGGAGTATGTTATTTGAACCGCACCTATATCACTATTTGGCCTAATGTGGATTTACACAACAAATAAAAGTTGTTCCTTTCCTCAGCGTAACTGTTGGAATGTGGTTCATGGAACTGTGGTTTCCAAGAAATTCAAGAATGAAAAATACTCAATTGCCAAGGATTTAAATAGTGTTGCAGGATTTGTCTGCAAATGATTATATTACCAAAAAGCCCAAAAGTTGAAAGAGAGAATTCTAATAAGAAGACGTCAGAGTATCAAGCATGGCTGTTATACCTTTCCCTTCCATGCTCTCAAGGTTTCCTCCCATCTGAATATCTTGAGCATTTTGCTCTGTTGGTAGACAGGCCCATCACTTAGGTTCTTCTCTCTGACTGCATAATAAAGGCAGCTCCTGCAGCAGGAGAGGTCAAATGGTGAGCATTATACAAAGCCATCTCGCAACTCTATGGTTTACAGATTTGTGGTAAAGGTACACAATGTTGGTGCACACCTTGCCTGGTATGTTCGCCAGTGTGGACCACTGTGGTCATGGAGCTGTTTTCCTTAGGCCCCTATTACATAGACGTATATGGTATACGAAAACGCCAGTTAACAATGGCTTCACGGCCTTGAATCCATTTGAAGCCTTAGTTAACCGGCGTTTTCGTATACCGTATACCTCTATGTAATAGGGGCCTTACGAAGACATGAATGGAAATATACTACCACGGGTACATGGCACAGGTAATGTTTGTATACAAGCATTGCGAATATCGCATGTGCAGGAAATTATTTCCTTGAAGGCATATGGCAATTTGATACTGTATTAATACGAGATTATTAAGAGTGCCAACCTCTAAGTTGTTCTGTTGTGGGCGGTCTTCACCGCTGGAACCAAGGAGAAGAAGTGGAAGGCTGTAGGCCTGAGGCTAGGCCGAATCATGTCAGACTGAAAGCCAAAAGGGACAATGGCCTGAAGATTGCCAGCCAAGGAAAATATCAAGGAGTGTTATACAAAGTGGACTGAAGTCAGCTGTGACCAAAGCAATCTCCAAGTACACTGGGCCGGGTGAAGTTTAAATGCCCAGTTGGATCGGCAAATGGGTACATACAGTTTGCTGAAAGAAACGTTCTTTCATCGTTATTGAAAAGTATGAAAAACCTCAGGCAGCTTGTGATATGTGAAGAAAAGTATAGCTTCACCAAGAAAGCCTACATTCAAGAATCTAAAAAGACAAATTAGGACAGGACCCGCCAAGCCCCTTTCGATCCACCTCTTGAAAGGAGGAGAAGACAGAGTCTGCCAATACAAGCTGAGCAAAGTGCAGTCACCAAAAATCAAGCTGGGAAATCAAGTAGGGAAAAAGATGAAAAGCACCTATCCTGCAAAATCAGCAGAATCTTTGAAAGTCCCACGACCCATCGAGGTCATCATTGATAGTGAATTTGTTATGTCAGAAGAGGGAGAACAACTTTACTCAGCCCCTTCAAAATCAGTTTTAGGGACATAAATCTCCAAGTCAGTCGGTCGCGTCTTGAATGTCCGGCAGTGAGAAGTTGAGGCAGTGATGTCTCAAGTCGATTGGCTGATGAACAGGGCTATGAATATCTGTTGAAGTGGCAGAATTTCCAGTCAAGTGGCAGAGTGGTGAAATCCAGCAAAACGTTTGGTGATTGAGTGACAGGCCTTTGGTCCCTGTGTAATCCTTCTCCTCACTGGAGAGTGGAAATTATTTAATTAGTTATCTGTTACTCAATGACTTTATATTACTTGCTTCAGGGCGTCGTCCAGCGGTGTTTGGATTTATGGTAGAAGATGTTCATGGTGTGGGGGTACCTTTTCCGCTGGAGAATTCCTCCGACACAGGAGATGGTGTGCTGGAAAGCCTGCAAAGAAGTTTTGCTGCCAGTGGTGCCCTGGGCCGTCCGCACAGAAAGTCCGATAATGCTTTCGGTGCCTATCGGCGGTTTACTTAATGGGAAAATGCGTTATAACTAACTGCCGATAGGCGCCGGTAGCACTATCGGACTTTCTGTGCGGTCTGCCCTGGTCGTTACTTAACGGGAAGTCAGCTGAGGCAACATTTAAGACGTCAACATGGTGGAACCATATTTTGTGATTCCCGCTTCCCTGCTGTGCCTGCCAATGGACAGTGACTTTATTGTACCAAACGAGGCTATCCTATAGACGTTCAGAGAGAAATAGAGAGCTAAGAGAAGGCCCTCTGGCGAGAGCCAGGCGGCGGGCAAAGAAGGAATATCGAGGGGCTCCAGACTGGATCGGGCAGTAGGAAATTTCATTTCAGTGGCAATTTTGACATCCTTTGTTTTGAGGAGTTAAAAAATGGTCAGAAAGAGATAAATGAAAACCTACAGACCAAAAAAGCCAAACAAGCTGCTGATGATGTGGAACATGTTGAACATATCAGGTCGTTTTTCCACTAAAAAGTTCCCATGCCATCACGCCACTAAAAATGTCAACTTTTCCAATTGAATTGTGTTTGAATTGAATTGATTTTATTGATCAACTAAACAGTGCAAACAGTCTGGCATAGCGGGGCCGAAGCCGGAGCATTAGTGGCCCCGTTATGCTGTGCAATACAGAAAGTACAGATCAAAAGAAACGGATTTAATAAGAATGGCAAAGTAAAAGGATAATTCAAATAAAATAAGGTACAAGGTGGTGGTGTTCAATGCCGGTGTCGAAAGGCCGCTCGCTAACATTAGCCAGATTGCTAACATTAGCCATTGGAGGAAAAAAAGTAGGAGGGAAAGTAGAAGGAACCAAAGTCACAGAAGAAACCTGATAATTTAAACATTCAGGAACCGCCAGCATGCACAATAATTATAAAAGATCTAATACCTCGTGTAACTCTGTAAGGAAAGCCGCTGTAAAATTGAGGATCGATATATTAACCTGCTTACAAAACTCTATACATCACCATATAATAATAAATTGACCCGCTGATCGGAAGGTAACATTTCAAAAAACCTTTGGTTGAAATTGTGAACAAAAAAAAGTTGTTGAAAAAACAATTCACGTCGGTTGTTAAATAACGGACAATGCAATAGTAGGTGTTTGGTGGATTTCCAATGCTGGACAAGTTGTTTCCTTGATTCGTGTTGTAAATAGCTTCGACACAATGAATGATGCAACCAAATTGTTTCTCCCCATGACAACGATTACAAAGATTCATGAACTTCTTCGTACATATCTCGCAACTGACCTCGCCACTATTTTGCCATTTCAGATTTTCTGAACTCAAACGTCCCCAAACGGCATCAAACGCAAAGAATTCATTCTCGACGATGACGATCGATGGCGTCAAAACTGTCCGGGTTAGCTGTGGAATGAGAAAATAGTACATGTAATACTGGATGAGGACCATCGCCGGAACAAACGCATAAAGCTACAGAACATGCAAGTTTCCAGGTAGAATGATATTACTGGTACGTCTTAAAGCGAATCAAAAGCGAAAAAATTTGATTTAGAAATAGAATTTGAAAGGGGACGAATTTTCGGGAAAAATGTAAACAAACTTCTCCAGAATGTCAACAAAAGAAATTTTCGTGCATTCTGATTGGCTGAATTTTCTGTTTACAAACACCATCCAAATGTAAACAAAATCCGCTTTCGATTCGCTTTAATGTAGTACATCGGAAACAGAAAGGCTAAGGGCCGTATGCACAGAGCTTCCTTGAGTGTGAGGTCGACCTTTAGCTATTGTTTGCAGGGCAGAATACAAAAGATTAAGGTCGACCTTACACTTGAGGAAGCTCTGTGCATACGGCCCTAAGAGTCCATTCACGCGATTTTCGAGCATTACAATGCCGCATCCTCTCACCTCTGTCCATGACCAGCGCTGCGGAAAAAAACAATGGTTGTCGCATCGCACAGCTAGAAATTCGCGTAAATGGATTCCTAGCCCGGTGTTGCATGACAAATGAATGCCTTGACACAATGTGAACCAGTTTCCAATAGAGGATATGCGCCTGACGCCGCCATGTTGGACGGAACGCCACGCATAAACTCACCGAACGGGAATCCACATCGCTTGCTCTCTATATGTCATTTGACTTCACCTGTGGAGGACCCATCATACCAGTGAAGCATTTTCTGTCAAAGAAACTTGCCATGAGGGAACTCGGTTGTGAAGATCCTATAGAACTGACTTTCTATGGGACAAACCTTGGAATCAAGGATCTGTGTGCCTGGTGTGCTGAAGGAAAAGCCAACAACATGCATGCAGAAGTGAAGGGACAATTCAAAACAGTGCTGCCTATTTGTGACGATTGTTTGAATGCAGGGGAAAAGCCTGTCACTCTTCAAAGGCCATATGGGAAGGAGAACATTGGGCATGTTGGGAAGAAAAGGAAAAACTGAACATGTTGAAAGTTATAGAATAATACTTCAGTTCCTGGGGGACTTGCGTTCCTTCCACGCTGATTTTTAACCTACATGTAGTTGATTAACACATTCTTTACTATGTTAACGACATTCGTTATTCTTTTTATTTTAGGTTTCCTTGGCATGCTTGAAGAGGACAGCTCAGGCAACCAAGACATTTCGTTAGGCTTCACGATAACTTCAGCGAATGACATAGCTGATTTCTTACGAAATCAAACTATCATCATTGACATGTTGTCGCGCAACCAGCAATGGGCGAACACACGAGCCAAGGAATTAGAATTTCTAATAAGGGCACAGAGCAACGAAATAGAACACTTGAGAGCTGCCCTCGACAAGAATTCCCACCACCATGTTCGACCAGCCCAGATGCCTCAAACCCCTACCCATATGCCCAACGTGCTGCCGCCGATCGTTAACAGTGACAGGATGCTCAAGGCGCCCCACCACTGACGAATACACTCATGATGCCCAAGGTACAAACACAGACTCCACCCAGAGTCGGCAATAGGGATGTTCGAGATGTCGTCGTCGTCGCCACCAACCAGAGTCATGACACAGGATGTAACCCTACGGACTCCTCCCAGAGTCGGGATGTGTGAATCTTCCACCATGATGACGCCACGGATGATACTGACAGAGGATACATTGGAGTACTAGTTCAGGAACGCCAAATCAGAATTTTGCAGCCAGACTCATTCGAAGGGTCATCCCAGACAAGAAGGTTAGACATACGTTCAACTGCACGGGTACGTTTAACAAAGAGAAGGTGCAAGCCATCGCTTATCCTGCTGTACATTTCTTGTGTATTTCGCCGGACTACAGTTGATTTAACCAAGTATCTGAACAGTGTATGAAGCCATGAACAAATTTACCTCCCATTTTCCTTCAAAAAGCTTCTAACGTAGCTTGGTGTGGCTTCGACTGGGCTGTAGTATTCCCTGATTGGAATCATCACATGTGGAGGCGGACACAGCACTTTCTTTCCAGCACTGACGAACAACCGGACAAGGACTTGTAGATCNACTCAAATTCCGACCTGGCTACAATACTTACCCCTGATGTCGCTTCTGAGATTTCTAACCATTGATCTTGTCCTTGCGTAGGTCGTACTGTAGTTTGATGGGAGTGGCGGGTGGTCGTTTTTCCAGGGGAGGCTAGCGATGTATTGACCCTTTTCGTCTCTTCTGAGGCTTGTTCGCTGATACTCTTCCAGAAAATCTGGTTCTGTGTCAGAGTCCGTAATGCCTATCTTTAAAGCGCGACTACCGGTATATGCGTTAGGTGATTCTTTATGCCTCCACACCTTGATAAGACTGGTGTCCTGTCCAATCTGTAGCCAGTGGTAACACCGATGTTGGGCTGATATTTTGTCGAAACCTGAGCTGTAAAGACGTGTCCCACTTGCTGGGCTAGTAATATTTGGAACAGGGTTACTGGTGTCCATATTCTCTTACAGTTGTGTCAAGCCAGGGGATGAATAGTATGAATGTGGGTTTGTTTTGCTGCAGTGTGTTAGTAAACCAAGGGATGGTGCCTTATTAAGCTGAATGGGTAAATGTCGTCCAGTCCTGATCTTACACACTAATTCCTAGCCCAAGCCCCTAACTCCTTCCCTGACCCTCAACCCTTGTCACTACCCCTACCCTGATCCTAAACCTAGTCCTGACCCTAACCGTCGACGCTAACCATCCTAACTCTGTAGGCCTAACCTGGGTAGGCCTACACTAGTTTGGACGACATTAACACTTTGTGCCTTAATTAATTGGCTGATGATGAGATTTGGTGTGGTTGTGAAA
This sequence comes from Notospermus geniculatus, assembly GCA_002633025.1. Classification (NCBI taxonomy): domain Eukaryota; kingdom Metazoa; phylum Nemertea; class Pilidiophora; order Heteronemertea; family Lineidae; genus Notospermus; species Notospermus geniculatus. Next base: position 146,033 of record NMRB01000842.1, read on the forward strand.
GAAATGGGTGTAACTGTCTGAATTGCTATTTGGTATTAGACAGCATGGTTGGGCGAGGCAGGGAATTCATTTCCATACTGCTAGTGAATGTTCCAAATGGTCATTTGACCTCCATGTATCACGAATAAAATTGTCTTCCTTGTTGCAGATCTGAGACATGGTCTGCAGTCACGTGGCCTCTTCTTTATTTTGTCAATTTCAAAGCAGCACCTTCAGTCCTTATTTAAACAAACCCCTTGTAATTTTACAAGAACATAAATCTTGTTTCGCTGAACGTGCAATGAATAGGCCCTTGCAAACAAAGTTTATGGACTTTGTAAAGTTACAATGCTTCTTCAATGAGGTCCCAGGTCCATATTCACAAAACTACTTTGGTCTAAGTGTGAGACTTTTGTTCAACACAAACAGATACCACAAGTATCATACTTAGGCCCTACCGGTACCGGTACCAGTACAGATTATGAATATGAACCCTGAATTTCAAGTTTGCTGCACATTCCTGACACTTCCCATCAGGGAAGCACGCATTTTAGACTGACCTACAATGTGCAAACTTCAAACATTACTTCAGGCCTACTGGAGTTGGCCCAGAAAGGGCAAAGGTGTTCACCATAAGTGTCTAGACACGAACACCCACACTTAAGCTGAAGGGGTTATTGTCGTCCTGGGTACACATAAAGTGTACCCAGGTTCGATGTCGTCAAGTGAAATTGTACCCTGGGTCCACTTTCTTTTTACAAACTGTACCCAGGTTCTGATTTAGAGACCTAGGGACGAGCTCATTCTTAAGATTTCGTGGGATACGTGAATTAGCGTATGTTGGTCCCAGGATCCTGTTGCTATGACCTTGGAGGAATTATACTGACAGGAGGAACAGCGAGCTAATTGCCCCTCTATAATCCCTTTTTCACACCTCCCCAAACAATGGAACACACACACTATGAAGTGAAAACCGTACTACTTTTTAAGCCATTTGGCCAAAACGTACTATTATTGCCAAGAACTAGACGAAAACCGTCGGGTGATTTATTATTCACCGACGCCGCCGCCAAACGGACGGGGCAAAAACAATCATTTCTAACCTTCTCACCCAAAAACGGGCACTCAATGACATGCACTTTAGTTTTACCTACAGAGTCCTTCCACACTAAATACCTCAAGATGTCCCCAGGATCCGACGTACGAATGGACGGCTTATTGGGAAGATGGCGGAAAAACTCCTCCAACGTTTGGCGCACGCTTCTCAACCTTTTAGACTTTTCCGAAGAATCCGACCAGTGCTGAAGATATTCCAGCCTCGAATCTATAGCGCTTACGTCAATCCTGGGCATCTTGAAACACTTAGGCTGAAAGCACGAATAAATGTGTCATTTACATATTAGCAACGAACAATCTGTGAGCCCACAAGGACTGCTTCAAACCAACTGCGTCCTGTATGAACCCCTGCCTAGAAGGTATCTTCACAACCCCTCTCTGACCCACAACTCCGAGCAAAACGGACTTCACAGAATACACCTTTAGTACTGGCCCCCAAATCGCCCCCCTCTGATAACCTGGTACCACCATTGTGCACCGCCTTACCTCCTTCTCAATCAGAAATTCAAGAACAGGCAAAACCATATCCAACGGTGGGAACACATACGGATTCTCCCCCTCGTCTATGCTCTGCGCAAACACATTTATACCAGACGACTTTGGGGAGGGGTATGGCGTAAAGTGCCTAAGCGGCACACCATCTTCCCCCCTCATGGCGTTGCTATCCAACGCCATGAGATCTAGCGTATGGGGGCCAAACTCATTCTGCACCCTACCCCACGCGGCCTCTGTCAAGGTTATGTCAGACATGCACACACTTCTAGAAGGGGCGTCCGCCAGATTCTGCGCTGAGGGAATGTGGGATATACTCAGGTACACGTTATTGGCGAAGGTCAAAGCAAATATATCCTTCATTATCACATTCAACTGCGGGTCCCTGCCCCCCTGGCTATTCCATACGTCCACCAATACCTTACTGTCGGTAAACACATCCGCTCTCGCATTCCTAACCTGCGGCAGTAGGGACCTCATTGCAGATAAGAGGGCGCTGGCCTCCTTCAAGTGAATTGGCCTGTCGTCGTTGCTGTCCCAGAAATCAGAAAATTTCACCCCCCTCATAGGGCCCGACAACACAACCGCCCCGTACTTATACAACGAAGCGTCAGTTGCCAAATGCAACTGTTGGTGCACCTCAGGACGCCACGGCAGGTGGCCGTCCCATGTATGCCGTCCCATCTATGAACCTCCAGTGGGATATCTCTGAAACTAACCTAGGGTATAGATCGATTGGCCTACCCGTCCTAACACCGAAGGATATAGCCTTGTTTATCTCCCTAGTATATAACCTAGCGGCGGGAACTGCTAGCGCCATTGAAATACACTTCCCCTGGAGCCTTTGAAGCGTCCTAACCTCTATGTGGGATGAAGCAAGGATTTCCTCCCTAAGTGCCCTAAACTTCTCCTTCTTATCCTGCGGGAGCAGGAATGCTTGTCTGATTGAGTCAATTATGAGACCTAGATGCCTCAAGGCACACGTGCCATACAGCACACTCTTGTGCAGGGCGAAAAAATACCCAAACCGAGTCAGCAACTCCAGTATGGAGTACCTTGTCACATCTATGTCCACAATCACCCTCCCCGTCAACTTGTTCATGGTCTCTACCCCTAGCCTATCATCTATATACTGCGTGGTAGAAACCCCCAACTTCCGCAGGTACGTGGTGGGTACCATTCCCACAGTTTGGTAAACGTACGCAGCAGCCTTCCACCCGAAAGGCAGAGTGTTATACACCATGACATACCCTGCGAAAACTATACCAAAGAACGTACGGGACTCCAGCGCTAGCTTCACGTGGTTGTAACCAGATTTTTCGTCGCACGCAATCATTCTGGCACCCTTTCCCACTATTCTATGAATGTCTCGAAGGTTCTCCAACTTAAATGGGCAATCTTTTATCCAGCAATTGAGGAACCCCTCATCGTGGCATAACCGTGGCTTTGACTCTTCTACCGTAAGTGGCATAACCAAGTGCGGCAGCTGACATTCCCCTAACCTACCAACCACCGATATCGAACCATTCCTAATCATATTCTCCAATTCGGAGGCTACAAAAGCTACATGAGCCCTACAACTTACAGAATTTGGGAAGAATTTCCTCGGCGGTTCGGGCGAATCAAAAACCTCACCCTTAAATTTACCCTTGAAGGGCTTGAAAAATCTACGCACATCAACACCCCCCGCAATCCAACGTCTAATTTCATCTATAGGCAGGTCTGTCTCACCTATGTTGTCCAAAACGGAATCCCAATGCTCTCTATGTCTATTAACCTCCATGAGCCCTACAACTTACAGAATTTGGGAAGAATTTCCTCGGCGGTTCGGGCGAATCAAAAACCTCACCCTTGAATTTACCCTTGAAGGGCTTGAAAAATGTACGCACATCAACACCCCGCGCAATCCAACGTCTAATTTCATCTATAGGCAGGTCTGTCTCACCTATGTTGTCCAAAACGGAATCCCAATGCTCTCTATCCCTATTAACCTCCCCAGCCACAAAGAAATTTGGATCACGCAGCGGAAGAGTATCTATATCAAAAGAACGGTTTCGAAGAATAACATCCTCAAAGGGAACAACTGTAGGTACGGGTCGAAGGGCCTCCACACTGGCACCTTTCAGGGTCGTCCACTTCACCGTCCGGTTTATCTCCCTGGAAGCAGCAATAGGGTTGAACTTGCTTTCCAATTCCCAACTAGGGACCTTCATACCACCCTGAAAGGAGAACCAGTGTGTAGGCCCCTCAACCCGCACCCATGTAGGAAATACATCCCACTAAGGGCACTAAGACCCCCGGACGCGGATCAAGGGTGAACTACACACGTACATGTTGTACTCGTCACCTACTTCAACTTTTCGGAAAGCATTCTGACTTTTGGACAGTCTTTCAGAAAATGGTCTGGCGCATTGCAAATAAAACAGCTGTAGCTGGCCGCCCCCCTGCCGTAACCGTACCCCCCAGATCTATAACTACCCCTTCCGTATCCCCTCCCCGAGGGAGGATAACCCCTGCCTGACGGATAAGCATACACATACTGTGTCCCTGGAGGTACAGGTTCCCCAGCAGCCTGCTGAGGGGGATACAAGTTGATGAGCGGCGACGCCAGTCTCTTAGCCTTAGGGGGAGAGGGAGACTCATCACTATGCCTTGTGCGCTTCTCCCTTTCCTTCTTCTTAGCGAACTTTGCCAAAGCCTTCGACACGACATCAGAGGCCCCCCCTCCCAGAACTGACAATGTAAAACCCGGCAAATCTATATGCNCCCCCCCCCCCCTCCCAGAACTGACAATGTAAAACCCGGCAAACCTATATGCCCCTGGTTATTGTGAGCCTGCCTGGACAACTCTTGGTACACCGGCGCCTGGTCATCCCCCATAGCGGCTGATACTCTCGATAACCTATCAAGGTACAACAGAAGGAGAGATTCGTTAGGGTGGAGCTGCGTCGCCACCGAACGCACCATTTCCTTGGCATCCTTGACCTCGTCCTTGTGCGTCGAAGTAAACCCTGGTGCAGCCACATCCGTCTCATCCACCTTTTGCTTCTTCCGGACCATTTCTGCGGCAGAAGTCGATGGAGCCCCAGCGGCAGCACTAACGGAAGGCGAAGGTTGCTGGAATAAAATCATCCAGTTAAAATCCAATGGCTGCACCCCATTGTCGACAGGAACAACACGACATAGGCAACTCACACCCACATACTTCTACCGCATAACTACTCACCCACAACTCTTGTCCCTTTGGCTGGCCCGATTCGTTGGCCAACAATATTCCAAAATGGAGGACCAATCTCACATTGGACGTGTTGACTTCTCTATCCACGAGATCAAGAAGCTCTGCCACGGAAGAACCCGAAAGGTCCCTAAAGGCAGATGCCAGGTCGTCCAACGACAAAGATTCCAGCGGTACTTCAGGGGACAATCGCGCGAACTCCTTCGGCATATTTCCGCAGTCGCAACTCTTTAGGTTCCTCAAAATCGGAAGGAGGTTCAATCCTCGTAGGCTATGCCTACGCTTTAAAACCGTTGGCAGCACCATCTGAAAGAAGAACGGAGGGTGAAAATATTGCCGGCCTATTCTGTATAATAAAACAAAACCAAAGTAGAAACAACACCCAAAAACAAAACTCCCTTCTCATACAACCCACAGTGCCTTAAGCGCAGTACACAATGCTATACACACCCGCAATAATCCCGCGCGACTCTACTCGCCGGTGAACATGATTCAACTTACTGGGGATAGGGCTTACACACAATACAAGGGCCACCAAAGGAACAAAGGAAGGTACACCAGACCATATTAGTACGTGCGAAACAGACCAACAGGGCCGAACATTGTATTGGATGTCAACACGACATGTACTGCGCCAAAAGTCGAGAACATTGCCTATTCCTCCTGCTACATCCCTAGGGCATGCACAACCATGGTGAAACGGTTATAATGTCCGGTCGTGAAACACCAGGCCTACCTAAGAATAACCCCCATGCCTCCCGCTACTCAATACGCCGCCCCGTCATTAGCGCTCGCCTCAGGAACCGGCGGAGCTGATAGGCCTGGCCTGCCCTAAAATTAACCTTCATATTGCCTTCTAATTTCCTTCATATTTCCTTCATAATTCCTTCAATATTTCCTTCTTATTTCCTTCATATAGCCTACCTCTAGGCTCCTTCATTTAATTCGGGAAATCGGAAAAAGAATTACCTTCCTAACTCGCGCAGACCCGACCAGGACGGCGTCTCCAAATCGAATGAGCGGAGGACTGGTCGGTCACGTGGTTGGTCACTCGTGATCAGTGTTCGTACACAGCTGATTTGGGGTCCTTTTGGTGCTCAGAGATTCTCATGGAGAGGGGTCTGCAAGTTTCACCAACATAACATTGTCCACAAGAGCATGTAACTTTATATACAACATCTTTTGGTTGTTGTTTTTGTGTTGGATCCAACTTTTTTCCATTGGCACCTAGGAGGGTTTTGAGGGTTTCCTGCTTGGAAAACACTACATCAATGTTGGCTAAGTTGGTTATGAGCCGTTTCACCTTATGAGATGTGCTTCCAACATATGGGATGGTGATCATGAGAGGGGCTCTGCTTTTTAGCCCGCTTGGCCCATAGGCCAAAAGGGCTTATGCTGTGCTTGGCGCCTTTAGTGGTGGTCTGTCGTGCGTGCGTTAGTGCGTGCGTGTGTGCGTGCGTGCGTGCGTGCGTCCGTAAACTTTTTCCTTGTCAGATGGATAGCGCCTTCAGTTTTTGACGGATCATTTTCATATTGCATATGGGTGTGTATGACCACAAAATCTAGGTCAAGTTCGAATGCGATTCCTACTTTGGCCAGTAGGGGGCGTTTTGTGAAAAAATTCAAAGGCCTGTATTTTGCGAATGGCTTGAGCTATCACGATGAAACTTCGTACGCATGTACCTCTAGTTTGTGGTGACTTGCACACGAAATTTCTGTGCAATCTGATTCTCCACTTTGCCACTAGGGGGCCAAAACGAAAATATCAAATTTTTCCTTGTCAGATGGATAGCGCCTTCAGTTTTTGAAGGATCATTTTCATATTTCATAAAGGTGTGTATGACCAAAAAATCTAGGTCAAGTTCGATTTTGGGTGCGATGTGATTCCTATTTTGGTAGGTAGGGGGCGTTTTGTGAAAAATTTAAAAGTGGCTATATTTTGATAATCATTTGAGCTATTGTATGTATTGAACCTTTGTATGTATTTACCTCTAGGTTGTAGTGACTTCCTGACGAAGTATTGGTGAAATCTAATTCTTGACTTTGCCGCCAGGAGGCCAAAACCAAACTCACAAAATCTGCTATGTACGTTTTGGTCACAGATATTGTCAAAGATGGCTTGTATGGGATTCTGATATGGCTTGCTTTCCACCACTGTGCTAAAAAAGCCAAGCGGGCACAGTGCCCTTGGCACTATTTTTATATTTTCATTCTGTCTTGCGTGGTTGTTTATAGTCCTATGAACTGTCTTTTCCACTATTTCCTTGGGGTAACCATTGTAGGTTATGAACACATATTTGATATGATCAAGTTCCGGTTGAAGGTATTGGGGGGAGCATATGTTGAGTGCACGGCGGGTAAGGGTTTGTATAATTCCCAGTTTCACTTGTTGCNATTAGGATACTGAGGATGCCCATTTTGATTATGCAATGGCCTTGATGATCAGAGGTCAAGGTCAAGGTCAAGGTCAAACCTGATGATTTGATTTGGGCACATCAAAATGGCTGCCAGCAGGCTGCCTGTCATGCCTGTAAGGTCCTCTTAACAAGCGGGAACCATCAGACATTTACAATGTCATCTTGTTGACATGTTGTCGCGCAACCAGCAATGGGTTAACACACGAGCCAAGGAATTAGAATTTCTAATAAGGGCACAGAGCAACGAAATAGAACACTTCAGAGATGCCCTCGACAAGAATTCCCACCACCATGTTCCGCCAGCCCAGATGCCTCCAACCCCTACCCAGATGCCCAACGTGCTGCCACCGATGGTAAACAGTGACAGGATGCTCAAGGTGACCCACCACTGACGAATACACTCACGATGCCCAAGGTACAAACACAGACTCCACCCAGAGTCGGCAATAGGGATGTTCGAGATGTCGTCGTCGCCACCAACCAGAGTCATGACACAGGATGTAAGCCTATGGACTACTCTCAGAGTCGGGATGCGTGAAACTTCCACCAGCATGACACCACGGATGATACTGACAGAGGATACACTGGAGTAATAGTTCAGGAACGCCATCTCAGAACGGAATTTCGCAGCCAGACTCATTCGAAGGGTCATCCCAGACAAGAAGGTTAGACTCGGGGAAAGGTACTACTGTGGGTTGCAGGCGTGAAATATTCCACGTTTAGCCAATCAGCATGTCGGCTTGGAAAGAAAACCGAAATGCATGCCGGGAGTTTCCCCAAGTGAGCGATTCGGCGAGTCGCTCACTTCGGCCAGGCTCGAGGAAGCCTTGGCAGCCTTCCAAATACCTTACCGAACGCTCTCCCGCTTCCCCGAGCTTCCCCGAGGAAGCTTTCCGAACACGCTACATAGGAAACATAAGCCATGATGTAATAGCAACGAAAAACCAGACGAGTAGGCTATGTTTGTGAGTGAAAACGCAGAACGGGATTGTGACATTTTGAGACGTCTTTCCTCATTAACATCCAGTTCTAAAGGAGCTCCTTTTTCACATTCCTCATGTATGACCATAGTCAAATATGGCGCTGTCCGACCCATTCCACATGGAATGGAAGTTGGGAAACCCATTCGACGCTAGGTTCACTAGTAAAATGCACTTATCAAAAGCTACCTGCAGTACTTCATACGTTAATCATGTACACCAAAAATCACTCTATCCATATACCTGAGCCTTTCAGCATTTCACCATCGAAAATGTGTACTTTGACACCATTTTTTCATGAAATCGGACCTACGAATTATACTCCGGCCACAAACACGGCGCTGACACCTATCGGAG
>NMRB01000842.1:155466-174183 GCA_002633025.1 Notospermus geniculatus
ACCATAGTCAAATATGGCGCTGTCCGGCCCATTCCACATGGAATGGAAGTTAGGAAACCCATTCGACGCTAGGTTCACGAGTAGAATGCACTTATCAAAAGCTACCTGCAGTACTTCATACGTTAATCATGTAGACCAAAAATAACTCTATCCATATACCTGAGCCTTTCAGCATTTCACCATCGAAAATGTGTACTTTGACACCATTTTTTCATGAAATCGGACCTACGAATTATACTCCGGCCACAAACACGGCGCTGACACCTATCGGAGAAAAATGTAACTACAGAAATATCATTAAATCCTCGATATACACGCTATTTATTCACGATTTTACCTGTATACATCATTTCATGTACAAATATGGTGTAAAAAAATATGTGGTGAACCAAATTTTGACATTTTGGCGTTATTTATTTCGATTACTATTCCACATGTGCCGACGGCATTCATTGGACAGGTAGTGCATCTGTTTTTACACACGGACGTAAATACAGCCACGTGGTTTGTGCAATCCTGCCCACCGTCCCGGGCAAACCCAACAAAACAAAACTGTGGCCTGCTTTGGCCAACTTAATTGCATTTACAGACATATTTCATATCACACCAGCACCAGGCAACACCATGAAAGCCACGTGCGTTTGGTTTGTATACACTGCTATAAATAACCGCCCAATCATGTCCTTTGAAACATCGTATTATAATTGGGGGCAGCACAGGATATATAACTATAACTATAACTATCATATCTATATTCATTTTCCAGGGGCCACTCTCATGAATTTGCACCATCAAAAGGTGAAGCATATTGAGGGTATGGTGCCACTTGTAGTGGCCGGAGGGTTTGCCACTGGCAAGACCCTTCTTGCCCGATGTGCCCTTGCGACGCTGGGACTGCATGAAACGACCTCATTCAGGCTGATGTCTACGGCGAAGGAAAAGCAGGTATATCTACATTGTATGTACAGTCTTGTTCGTATTAATATCAACACCGATTATCTCAAATATCTCATAAACCATCAAATCAATTTAAATGTGGTTTTCTGCATAAAGTCAGAAATCTTGTTGACTACAACTGGGCATCAATGTTTTTGCACAAGATTCACTTCTTCATTGCGTAATCTGTCGTTGAAAAAAGGTCCAAAAAAACACTTTTTTGTTTCTGGATTTTTCACCAAAATTCCTTTGCTAGAATGAAGTTATGCCAAAATAAAGGTGATTTAGCAAATTAATGTGTAAATCGGCCATTTAGTTTTTGAAAAATTGACGTTTTTGTAAAGCTATGTCAACACCACTTGTCTTCCACTGCCAACAACTTATGAGACGGTCCCTACATAATAAGGCAAACCATACTTCATGTCCCTTGTGTAGGCCGTCAGTGCATACAAAATCCATAGATCTATAGAACAGCGCTGAGTCCTATGTGGCAAAAAGTGTTACATAATGACTTTTCAAGTGTGTGGAGGCTTTAGTGACCAATTCATGCACTGGTTAACTTCAAACAAAGATGACAAAGGCTACTAAGTTCTTTCTCAATGCCTGTTACTTTATACAATACAATGTCATGAATAACCAGTACAGGTCACAGCATTTATCTATGCCTATACAGTGACCCATGCATGGTGTGTGGTTTGCATTATTATGTGGGGCCGTCTCATAAGTTGTTGGTAGTGGAACACAAGCGGTGTTGATGTAGCTTTACAAAAACGTCAATTTCTCTAAAACTAAACGACGTATTTTGACAGTAACTTGCTAAATCAACTTTATTTTGGCATAACTTCCTTCTAGCCAAGGAAGTTTGGTGAAAAATCCAGAAACAAAAAAGTTTTTTTTGGACCTTTTTCCAATGACAGATTACGCAATGAAGAAGTGAATCGTGTGCAAAAACATTGATGTCCAGTTGTAGTCAACATAATTTCTGACCTTATGCAGAAAACCGCATTTAAATTGGTTTGGTGGTTTACGAGATATTTGAGATATTCAGTGTTGATATTTATACGAACAAGACTGTACATGTATTAACATATTATATTTTAAACAGATTTTTTTTATTTTTGTTGATATGGACTCAGCAAGTAAGCATATACCCTTTTTGTGTATGTCGCGTGAATCATATTTTCAGGGAAATCAACTTTTATCAAATTATTGTGAAATGTTTTGTATTGTAGATCATCTCACGAACAACCCCTCCATACCAGCTGCATGATGTTGATGATCCCAAGGACATCATAGGTTGTGGAGCATTATCATACGAAACTGGCGTCGCTACTTCATCATGGTCTTATGTTGACAGCCAAAACGGTAAAGGAGAGGCTCTAAGTTCGAAAATGATGGTGACACTTGGACAATGTTGGCGATGTGTTTCAAACGGATGCTTGGACAGACAATCGACCAATCTAATTTGTTACGCCATTGCGTCGCCACAGTCGAAAGACTGTCATCATACATGCATACTCGATGTCCAGGGAGACCTGTCGATACGAATGTCAGAATGGAAGATTGCCACCCAGCAAGGATCACAGTGAAATTACTACGAACCTTTGCCGACCACAGAGATCCATTCAAACATCGACTGGGACAAATAAAGGTAATACAAGTTTGTAACTTTTTTATCGCGATTCCCAGATAAATATTTTAAAAAATCATGATTTTTTTCCCATTATTTTTGCTTCAAACACCACGAGTATACAGACCTAACGTGGTTAACTGCATATTCTGGAGCGCTGCCTTCAAATTGTCTTTATTTTACGAACAGAATAGTGATTTTTTTTTCAGCGGGCATGGATGATGCCTTGGTATGTTATGCCTGTTGAAGAAATCATTTGGAAAGAATGGCACCGTTTATTCAACATGTTCACACAGGTGAGCAAATTAAAGAACTTATGATAGAGACTGGTCTAGAATTATGAAGAGTACCATTTGCCAACAGTGGAGGAATGTGTTGAAGGGAACCCTGATCACAATGCTGCCCCTGTGTTTCCATCGATATCTACAACTCCCAGTCCTTCCCTTCCAAAATTTAGAAGTGATTGCAGTAAGCGCCCCAATCGTCGGGAAAGTGTCCGTATGTCTCATGTTCACTAAGCAACAAGGCTCTGCGTGCTCAGTTGAAATCGCCCCCTGAGAGGACACTCATTCTGAAGAGGAGGGGCCAGTTGATCGCCACCCCCGTCAAAGAGTGGTGATCGAGAATAAAATTTATAATTCCCACTTGTTTACTGTAGTTAGCTATTGTTTATTAGACAAAGAGTTCATTGTGATGCTTTGTTTTCCACCCATCAGCTTCAAAAAGAACATCTGATCAGCAACAATCTGAGTGTCGAGTATATGTCTCATCATCATGTATTAAAATTAAATGTGAAATGGGTCCAGGAATCAGGGGTTTACGTGCATTTACTACAATTTGGTCACGAACGAAGTTACATCTATGACACTGTCCACTCAATTTGAAGATTGCACACCAGTATTCTAATTGAGTAGATCAGTCAATTTCTGTTCGTATTGTGAATTCAGGACTGATTTTTTCACCATGGTCGTATGGTCCGTAGTGTAAATATTTCCTTTCGTTTACAGAGAACCACTTGCAAAGATTGTTCTCGCACATTTCTCGGAGAAAAACAACAAAACATCTATTATTTTACTGTGTCCGTTGTTTGATGCTGATAGGGCATTGTTCATTGATGCTGAAAGGGTAAATGTCGTCCTGGGTATATACAAAGATTACCCAGGATCTCAATCTTCACTAAAACAATACTCTGGGTGTAGTTTCGGTAGTCGAACATCACCCAGCTTCCGCAATCTGTGCCTAGGATGATTCCTATTTAGAAATCCCGTGGAATCTCGCAGTCTCGCACCACGGTACTAGCTGAGTGTAGCTGTTCATGACATTCTTCAGGCGGTGACGTGACCACGGGCGAGACAACCTCGAATCCAGGTGTCATACTACGATGCTGGGTGATGTTCAACTACCGAAAGTACACCCTGGGTATTGTTTTAGTGAAGATTGAGATCCTGGGTAATCTTTGTATATACCCAGGACGACATTTACCCTTTCAGCTTCATTGATAACCTGTCACGTATCGCCACCTTAAATCGTGATCAATTTCTCAACCTAAGCCTTGATGAAAAATATAAAAACTCTTCTCGACGGCCATCAGAATTATTGTTCTTCAGTTAATAGAGAGATTGTCGTGCTATCTGCTGGTTTCCTGTCTCTGATCAACAGTTTTCTCAATGGCTAGTTTTTCTTTTCTTTTTCTCGCTAACTCGTTCGTGTCTTTTTCCCTTTACCGTGCCCTCCCCTTCAATCTAAATATTTTTACCACGTCGCATTGGAGATCGGTGGGGGAGTTCAGAGCGCTACCACATCACAACCCGCATATTGCCTTTGTTTAAATTATATCTTTATTTTGTATAGGGCCAGTAATGCTTTGGCTTTGGCCCTTTAACTCATACTTGTTTTATTTTCTTTGAATAAAGTTATATTTCAATCAATCAATATCAAGAGTATACCTGCAGTGTGGCAATCATGAAGACACTGTTTGCTAAGAATCAGACGACTCCACAACAGAGGAAGAATTCCTGTGCAAAATCACTGAACGCCTACCGCTGATTGTCCTCTTTGAAACGCAGCAAAATTCAGAGCAAATCGTGAAATTCCTGACTTAACTGACCAGCAAATACCTGTGCATTTGACTCAACAGTTCACATATTGCCTCACATTCCAGACACTGTACCTCAGTGAAATGTACAATCATCATCAACATCATCAATAGTTTCTTAGACTCGGGACCCAATCGTTGTGTTGCTGCGGCCGCCGCGCTACACTCCACAAACGACTGGGAAAGCAAGCTGCAAAATCAGCGGCTAGCATACCGACAACAACAACGCCCAACTCGACGAATGAAATTGCCCGAAACCAATCTACTAGAGAAAATCTGGCACAATTTTGCAGCGAGCAGCCGACGGCCGTTCAAGACGCAGTTTCTGATTGGCTTAACTCATTCAAACCATGAAGTTCATGCAATTTCATGGTTTGCAAATCATGAAAATCATTTACAAAACTGATCTTCCAAGGAAACATTTGTCGCAAACGAGTCAACAAAAACTAAAAAAACTGAAAATATGTTTAGTCGCTTCTGTGGTCAAGGTTCAGCAATGTTGATATGTTCAGGTAGCAATTATACATCCAAGGACCTCAAGGTAAAAGATGGTCCACATCTTCGGAAATTTCTTGCTGGGCTGCTGGAGGCTTATGAGCACCTTGATGAAATTGAGTATGGGGCCCAAACTTACCAGCTTTCATCAAAACAGGTAGATACTTTCAAGAAAGTCAAGTTCCAGTTTTTGGACAATAGTATGATCAGGAATCTTGAGTCAAGGTTCAGCAATGATGATACCCTACCAGGGATTCCGAGGACCCGAGCTCCCGGGTAAGCACGAAATCTCTGCTTCACGCATGTGGATAACGTTCTTCAAGAAGTTCACTACGACAGCCACTCTCGGCTTAACCAACCCAAAACACATGGGCCCGTATTCAATAAGGGTGATCATCGCACGTTTAAGGGTGTTTTGGCCTAATCAGCGTACAAATTCTGCATTACACAGGTTAAAGGCCTAGAAAACTATTGTCTGATGTCTGTACGGTGGTTCACCAGAGGCGTTTACCCGCAGGATAATCACACGCGTCTAACTATCCTGCGTCTAAGTCAAAGAGCATGAAGGAAATGTTGAACGATCAGGAAGGCTTGTCTAGAATTTTTCCAACACTTTCTATTGTCCTCCCACACTAAGACGCAGGAATGTTAGACGCGTGTAATCATCGCGTGGGTAAAATGCCAGGGATCAGGCAGCTTACAGAACGTAGAACAATAGTTTCTAGGCCTATAACCTGTGTAATGCAGAATTTGTACGCTGATTTAGCTAAACGCCCTTATTGAATACGGGCCATGGACTGCCACACAATCCACTTGTGAGTACTGTCGGGGTTTTTATCGGTAGTTTTAAATTTACAATCATAGCTTCAATTATTTACAGATTTTTGAAACAAAGAACTTTCCTGTAGACCAAATGGCGGAACGAGAATTTCTGGTCGCGCCACAGTCTATAAAACAGATCGTGCGGGCGACATGCAACCATGAGCGTATTTCTTTAATTGGAATGTAAGTATATAGCAAGGAGTTTTTCCTCATTTCTCGCATTATCTGGCTGCATACCACATATGGAATCGATGTTCATTCATTTGGAGTTGTCCATTCATTTGGAGTTATTCATATAACTCTGGTTTCATAATTTCCTGTGTAAAACCATTTATTTTCTCATTCCACGAATACCCGTATCAAATAACTAAGTTTTCATTTTTATAGGTTTCTGACCTCTTTGCTAATCCGACGAGCAAAAGGACGCTGGTCGAGATGTGCGATGGAGATGATTCAATAACTATAAAATGAATCCTATAAGAACAAGAGAATCAAGATAGAAAACCTGGAACTCTCCAAATACCAAGGTTTCACGAACCTACAAACAACCTATGACACTGTAGTGGACGTAAGTAAATTGATGAATCCTATAAGAACAAGAGAATCAAGATAGAAAACCTATAAGAACAAGAGAATCAAGACAGAAAACCTGGAAGTCTCCAAGTACCAAGGTTTCACGAACCTACAAACCACCTATGACACAGTAGTGGACGTAGTCAATTGATGAATCCTAAAAGAACAAGAGAATCAAGATAGAAAACCTTAAGGTCTCAAAGTACCAAGGTTTCACGAACCTACAAACCACCTATGACACAGTAGTGGACGTAAGTTTATTGATGACTCCTATAAGAACAAGAGAATCAAGATAGAAAACCTGGAAGTCTCCAAATACCAAGGTTTTACGAACCTGCAAACAACCTATGACACTGTAGTGGACGTCAGTCAATTGATGAATCCTATAAGAACAAAATAATCAAAGATAGAAAACCTTGAGGTCTCAAAGTACCAAGGTTTCACGAACCTGTAAACCACCTATGACACTGCAGTGGACGTAAGTTAATTGATGACTGCTATAAGAACAAGAGAATCAAGATAGAAAACCTGGAAGTCTCCAATCAGTGTGCCAATCCATGTTATAAGTCATCATTGGCCTAGACCAGCATGTGTCATCAGATCGTTGTCCTTACTGCCCCCTGCCTCGGATATGGCCTAGCATTGTCATACATGTGACACCAGCACAATACGCTTCCCTGAAGGATGGAACATTTCCTGAATGGTACTGTTAACTGACTTCAGGCCTGCAACATGTTATATAAGCCTTTACTGCTGTCTGGTGTTATGACTTGTATTACATAATGATTACACCACCACTTCATGCGACTGTCCGAGGTGGCCAACTGTTGTGAACATGGTGAATAGGTAACAACTCTATTATGTGCAAATCTCAGTGGAATTTTACTGTTCGTCTTCTGAAATTGATGATTGCGGACCCAGTGCGACGCCGGGGAATGAACTGCTGAGGAATTGGGAAAGAGAAGATTCCAGAGGAGATTCTAAGATTTGCCAGTGAGACTACATTCAGGAAGTACGGTGTACCGGAGTCCGAACATCACAACCTGATTCGTATCCAGAGGGCAGCCATTGATGAAGTGTGCCGCAAAAGCTAACATGCAGTCAAGTGGATTATTTCTGTCACGTGGAAAGGCACGCTTTGAACAATCACAACAAGGAAGGCCTAATTTTAATTGAAGAGAATATATTTTAAACCAAACAGATGATAACTGATAACTATAACAACAGGATATTTACAGGAGACCATTAAATAGGAGATGAAAGTCTTTGTTCCAGGAGTCTGTTCTATATGGAGGTAGGTCGTTATCATGAACTGGAGCCAAACCGATCTGGACCCATTGTAATTAGGAGGATTCACCAGTTTCTGGGATGGTGGCGATCTATTTCATCTAAGTGTAGTTCTTAATAGACGTCAAACCATGCAATGCTGACTATTTTCACTTCACTGATATAAAACCAACATTGTAATAGGGACTTGAAAGGACAGACTGGGCTAAAAAACAAATAACTGTGTGATTCATGGAAAACCTAAGTAATACTTCCTTTTGCTTTATCTCTAGATTATTCCAGGGATTTGTCCAGGAACTCCTTGTCAGGCTCCTGTGACCTATTTTCTGTATCTCATGAAATTGGGAGATTTGTTTGAGTAGCCTACTGTAGCCTACCTTACATATTAGAATGGTACAATTCAACATACAGGGCCGTATGCACAGAGCTTCCTTGAGTGTGAGGTCGACCTTTAGCTATTGTTTGCAGGGCAGAATACAAAAGATTAAGGTCGACCTTACGCTTGAGGAAGCTCTGTGCATACGGCCCTCAGTGTAGTTAGGCTGAAATAGTGTTGGGATCCTACTGTAGTGATTATATCTACATCCCAATATTATGTAATGCAATTTAGCACATTTGGTATTGAAATGTAAAGCTGCACAGTTTTCCATCATAGGGACATGACCGATAACATTTAGCTTCAAATAAGCTTAAATTTGGAATTCGTAATGCCATAAGTAGGAGAAAGCAGTGTGATTTTTCGGGAATCGCCCAGTTTCATTGGAATGAAGTCATCAATTTAGAAGAGATTGGTAATGGGGCATTTGGCGTCGTTTACCGTGCAATTTACCGAAATGATGTAGTTGTAGTGAAGAAGGTAAAATGAGAAAGGTGCACAGTGGAGCACAATGTTCTAAAGGAATGTAGACTTCTGGATTCATTGGATCATAGAAATGTGACAAAATTTCACTGTGTCTGTGTGAAACCCTATGCACTGATAATGGATTATGAATGCTTTGATTTCTCCCCGCTTGGTTTAGATGTGCAAGTGAACAGTTTGCATCAGTGGATTCATACAGTTGAATCATTGGATAATGCCGATTATCTGTCGGACCTGTGTCCCTTAGTTGCCAATGATGTGATCTCAGGCTTAGCCTATTTGCACAAAAAAAGATATAGCCCACAGAGACATCAAACCGCAGAACGTGTTGGTTGCGAACAGGCACTTGCACAAGAGATCCATCCACACCCGAATTTGTAAGGGCATACCGATCCTCCAATGATTTGCAAACTTTTACTGACTTTGGATCAAGTCATTCATACAAACAAATACTCTGTACAAACAAATACTCTCCTGCATGCAGAGACACAAAATTTACACAGAGGGCCTTGGCCGTACATGGCCCCAGAAATAATTGTAGATGAGCTACGTCTACAAAATGCATCAATTAGGGACTTCCAACGAAAGGATGTGTGGGCAACGGGGATGACACTATTCATGCTATTCTCCCTAAATTCCTAAATCCTGAACAACAGCATCCCTTTGACAATGAAACAAAGGGGGCCAACATGAGGACACAAGTGCTTTTTCAAAAAATTGTGGCTGAAAAGTGTAAGAGTGGGCAGGGTCCACAGCCTTCTGACCAGTACAAGAAGAGGCAACAGCACACAAAACTAGCCGGTATTTACAGAATATTTAATTGGACAGGCAAAACAAGCAGAAAAAGTTGAATCATACTCTTTTTGCCAGTTGCCGGAAACTAGGGACCCTTGCTGCTCTTGATTTGGAGGAATACATGGAATAATTTGACCCAGTTCTACGGTCATTCCTGGATGGATTCAGTGGACAACCTATGACCACTGACCATGAAAGGTTTATTCGAGTGAAAGTGCTGGAACAAATCCATTATGAAGTGTCATAAGAGACCGTTGTGATGCCGCCAAGTTTCCTGCAGAATCTGCAGCTTTGGGCCCACAAAACTAGCAAAAAAGCTGTGGACGTTTTGGCAGCACTGGGTCATATGGGTGTTACGATACTGTGAAAGAATGGCTTCAGCAACAGGCCAAAGGTCAGACTCCATATCCAACTGGGGACATTGTTGTCATATTTTATAACAACCAAGTGATTGAACGCTGCTGGTCTATCAAGGTTGGCAAGAAAGTCGAGTCAAATGTGATTACAACCGTGTGTTGCTTGTCATTTAATGGATATGACACTCAGTGGGAATCTTCTCTGGCGAGTCCGATGCCCACGCAACGGGAAAAATCACCAGACGGCCTACTGGAATTAGCGCAAAATCAAAATGCGCAATGGGAAAATGCGCAAAGGGGAGATATCATTATTCAAAAACACACTATTAAAAGAATAATAGACTTCCGTTCGAATCTCGCCAATCGCATTTCATGAGACATCATCACTCTTTAATGCTCCATACGGCTACGCATTGTCAGTCCCATTGCTTTTGGTAATGCCAACTGTAGAGGTAAACAAATTTTTCATCCAATTTTCTGAATATGCTCAATAAAGGCCTACAGGCAGATTGATTCACCGAAGCGTAATAGGCCCGGAATTTCGAAAATATGGATGAAAAATTTGATCATGTGCAGCGGGCATGGTTCAAACTTAGGGAATATTATGCAAATATCAGTGTGAATGAACTCAATCACTCTCGGGGAACCCCAAGCCCCCTTGTTGGGATCACAGTCCTTTCTGTCTGCTTTTGTTTTTGGTATGGGATTTTTCATATTTTTCATTCATTCACACCACAAGTAGGCCTATAGGCCTACTGACGTCGTACATGTCGTAGGCCTAACCATTTACTCGCTCAATAAGCCGCTTCGCGGTACGAGTTTATCGATCCGACACATCAGAGCGCGTCACAACATAGGCTTAATGCATGTGCCCTTCTGGGAATCCCAAAACTCGCGGCCACACAATGCTATTCGACGCGCAAGAAAGCCTGGATTGAGGTCAATTCTGTTGCGCATTTTCCCATTGCGCATTTTGATTTTGCGCGAATTCCAGTAAGCCTCACCAGACAGCCATGTTGTGAATCAGGTGCGATGCTTTCCAAAAAAAGTTGAGGATCATCATTTAAAGTTTCTGCACCACGCACCTGACGAAAGTCCGCCAGAAAAGAGCTGCCTTCAAGAGATATATGGAAACTAAGGAAGGAGAGGACTGAGTTGAACAGGCTCGTAAGGAAATACGTGCAGCTGCTCGAGAGCACGAATCGAATGGAGGATTTCTTTTGATGCCCGCCGAAGTCCCAAAAAGTTATGTTTAGTCATGCAGTAGGAATTCAGCGCTCTCTCCTTCACCCATTGTCTATCAAGGTTCTTTAAAGAAAGCAACTTCTGACTGATGCTGTTTCTTCATCAGACAACTCTCCTAAAATAGCATTGTTTTAACTGTCCAATCACCAGGCCTAATGAGGGGAAATTTTGTTGAAATATTTTCAGAGAAAATATGATGATGTCGCTAAAAATCGGTATTTTGAAAAACTTACTTTGCTGGTGGCAAAAATTAATGAAGATCCTCTTGACAAGAAAAATGATCAATAAATAAATTGTTCGCAGCTTCACCAGAAGGATGGACTGTGGTGGAAATGGGGCATATTTTTTTCCTAATTTCATTGAATCACCTGGTATTTTCACTGGCACAACACAACTATGAAGGTGATGAGATGACTTGAAGCTGACAAGTTTGTAGGAGATGGTTTTGTGCAGACCTTTTACCACTGAAATCACCACCAAAAAGGCACATACTGAAGGCAAAGGTCATGCGAAGCCAGTCCACAACAATGGAACCACATCAGGCTTGGGTGGGAATAGATGAGGATGGAACTATTTTGAATGCACACTGCACATGTGATATAACAGACAGACGTGATATAACTACTGATGACAATGGTGCTTGGAAAAAAGTGGAGGCAAGCCGAGGCTGCGGTTAAATCGGCAAAACGCCTGATGCGATAGTGCAGAAAGAACAAGGAAGACCCCTATCTGGGTCTCCTCAATGCACGGAATACACCGACTCAGGGACTAGACACGAGCCCCTGTGAGAGACTATTCGGCAGAAGGACAAAGACGCAGATTCCTACAACTCTGACCTTACTGAAACCGCATGGGCAGAGGGATGATTCACAAAAGATAAAGAAGAACTCAGGAAAATGGATTCGGTGAACCTGGCATCAGGTGGTACAGCAGAGGACTACTCTTCGCACACTGAGGACAGTATTAATCCTGGAGTGATGTGGGTATTGCAGGTTTTACTCAACGGACTGCTCCGAAACGCAATCGGAAATCTTAAACAGCATTTCGAACACTATGACTGACAAGGCAGCAGTGAACCATGCAACCATTGAATCATTAGAACTTTCTCGGCACAAAAAACTGAATGAACTTAATTGCCACCTTCATCCTCTTGATACCATCGCTAGTTCAGTAAGGGCTGCCCTCAAAGAGACTGAACCTGCTGATTTAGTGAAATGTGGGGCACAGAATGCATTGGATATCAGATAGTGTTACTGTTACTGTAAACCAATTACGAGTCAAAATCATCGTTATAATGCAGAAGATGCTTTTAACTGGTGCACCCAAACCATAGTCAGACGAAGAAATACAACTGACAGGATCGACCTATAGCATGGATTTAATGATCCTAATTTAGATCATGACCGAGTAAGCCCAACCCAGGTAAGTATATTGGTCGCAATTGTAATCACTATATTGTTAGGGAACAATGGGAGAAACTGGAGGCCAACATAAAAAAGTTTGCATCTCTTATCAGAGATAATGTGCTTGTTTGTAAATTGAAAGAGGCTGGTGTGGATTGCTCTGTGTACAGCTAAAATGGGCAAGAATCAATCAATGCAATTTTGAAAAGGTTCATGAATTTTTCTGATAATGACCTGGACAGGTTTGTTCGTGAAGTGGAGATGTGTGTTAATGAACAGAAGTCTGCTAGAAGAAGCATTCATGGGAAGAGGCAGGCGGAGGGTCAAACAGGAGGATGCCCACCTGAAAATAAATCCAGTCGATTTTTTTCAAATCAAACCCATTCAATGGGCAGTCTCTGTTATTGAATGCACACAGTGAAGCAATGGTGACAGTGACCACAACAACAGATCAACAGGCTTATGCTGGTCATGTTGTTGATGCTGATTTGGGCCCACAGAGGAATTATTGAACTCCACTGTGTCATACAAAGCTAAGTGCCTGATCAATGAGAACCTAATATAACATGTATAAGCTGTTGCCGCCGAACGAAACAAGAATGTCTGTGTGGAGAATGCCTAGAGGTGCTGGGTGTCAGGGAAACCATCACACAGGGCTAGAAACTTCAAAATGCAGCCACTCACTTCCAAAAGAAGTGGAAGATACAACTACAGAAAAGCTCGCCAACGTACAGGTAATTCAGCAAAAGAATGGCATTTAGAGGACAATTCGTCCACGGAAAATTCGTCCCCATGGATAATTCGTCCCCAGACAATTCGTGAATGGCAACAATTCAGCTGCAACAAAAATTCAAAGTACATGTCGGTCACTGGCAAGCAGTTTTCTAAGGAATTAGCCTACCTCCAGGGCACTCCACCTCAAGTCCTTGTTCATGACACGACCATATCCAGTAACACCGGTGAAAGATACCTCATCTAAAAGTATCGTGCTGACCTTGCCCAAAACTCCAACCCACCACCAGCCAAACCTGCACTATGGAGCACTATGAAAGAATTCATGCCATCCTGGGTCATATTCCGAGCTTTAACATTGGATTTGAAGCCACCACACATCAGCCGCTTGAATGATGTTTACTGTCAGTTTTACACAACCAATTTTGCTGAGACTAGAGAAAAAATACTTCGGAATATATCTAATACAATGACAGATAGCGTTGCTGTTCACGCCACGATTCAACAGTTGGCAAATTCTTGGAGGAAATATTCAAGTGGGGGGGGGGGGGGCAGGCATTCCAGGGGCAGATCCAGGATTTGGGGAAAGAATCTACGCTTTGAAAATTTTCTAGGTTGAGTTGAAGGCTAGCTCCGTCCCCACGTTTTCATCCACGTGACTTGAATAATAAATGAGTTCTGATCATTGGAATTGCAAGTCCGGATTTTTTGCCGATTTAGTCGCTAAATAACCAACAGACAAACCACAAAGGTATTTATCAAAATACTTGAAACCTTCCTGAAATCATGTACACATACTATTCGTAAAACACATTCATAAGTCTTATAGAGAAGAATTTGAGTGACACTGCCCGGTTCGAAGGTACCGCGAACCGCATGAGCGACCATTTTGACCAATTTGGAGAGAAAGTGAGCAGTTTTTCTGGACAAATAATTCATGTTTCCTGTTGATGTTTTCTGTAAATATGATCATATATTCATAGAATCAGATGTTTTAAACAATATTTTGAGTTGTGACGGAAGTGCAGTGAGAAAGCAAGGCAGGATGGTGGTGGACTGTGCTGGGCTTATGCTTCGATGGTTGCATGATGTTCGGCAAACATGTGATAGTCTGGGCGAATTTCTTGGGAGGCCTCATTGTGACTTTAAATATTCAGTGGAACGTGTACTCAATTTGACGCTGAGGAAACTACATAAACCTACAGACGGTACTGAACTCTTCAAGAAAATATGTGCAGAGGACTTCGAAGTGAAGTCTTCAACTCCAAGAGAACCCAAAATCCATCCTCAACCTGTTGCGCTGGCTGGCACCAGTCGAACTGTGGTTTCAGATTCTCCAGTGAAAACTAAGCAAAAAATCCTACGGGAATACACTAGTGCGGTACGCTGTGTATTTCCGTAGGATGTTTTTTGCTCAAGTTGATTTTTTTGCTGTTTTGGCTTCAATAGCGACCAGTCTGTCAGAATATAACTGGGTGCAAATTTTTAGATCCCTGCTCCCCTTTGTGGGGGTCACTTCATTCTTGGCCTCTATAGGTCTGGATAGCGTGGCATCTTTGGAAAAGGATGAATTGCAAAAAGAAACGTGTCAGTATTGTGGTCTGGCGATGCCAGTTGGAGACATACGTGAACACAGAGATGAGTGTGTGGTAAGTATGCCAGTTTCCAGGCCCACATTTCCCTTTCAGCCTAGCCCCATTCACTATAAAGCGAAAGTTATTTTACTGTTTCATTCTGCAGGCTCTTAACGAGGATGCTCATACGGGTATGATCGAAAATGATGGAAGCCTCCCAGAGGAGGAGGAAGATGAAAGAAGAAGAAAGGAGGACGAAGAAATCGACACTATTATTGAAAGCATGTAGGTTCATTGACAGGAACCATTGTTTAGTATTGGTTTATTGGGCACAATTAACGCCCTCCTCTGGGACGTAATACGAAAAGGCCTAATAAACCCTGCTGTGCCCCCTGATGATACCACAGCTATCGTCAGGCGGAAGGTGAGCCTGAAACTGGAGAAATGGAGACAGGAACTCCTTCCCCCTGCTAGAAATCTGTTGTCTAAAGAAATTCTCGAAGTTCTAAAGAGCATTCATTGATCGTAGTTTGAAGGTTCCCAAGATGCCAACAAACGCACTGGACACAGAGTTCACAAACGTCATGCGGAGAAAAAGTATGCAACAATTAAGGACATGAGCGCGATCCGATTCGGCTGCACTCGGTTCCATGATTACATATTCGGTGCCAAAATTGTCGTCCAAACTGACCACAAACCACTAGCTGGCCACAAGCTTAGCCCAAGGCTAAAGCAGGAACGGCGGGACTGTTTGCGGAGCCTTTATGAAAAGAAATATGTCCTTGCTGTGTTGCTAACTGGTTTTGGGAAGAGTTTGATATCCCAGTTGGCACCATTTGTAAATCAAGCTAGCCAGGGGAGAGTGGATGTCGAAAACGCCTTATTGTTTTGCTTGGTGATTACCCCTTTGAACAGCATTGTGGTTGACCAATATTCTGCGGCCTAATACAGAATAAAGGGGTGTGCGTTGGATTATTCTGGCACAAAAGCACGTATATTTTAGTGAACGCCACATTCTCGTGTTCTCGACCGCCAAATGCCCGGCCGATTGTTGCCAAGTTTGAAAAATTCAAAGATAGGGAATTCGTTCGCTTTTCTGCGAAAAATCTTGCTGGAAAGAAGTATGGTCTGTCCGAACAAGTCCCACAGGAATGGAATGAAAGAAGAAAGGCACAGATGCAGAAGTTCAGGGAGGCAAAGGGCAAAGGTCAGAGGGTAAAGTTTGTCAAAGACAAATTGGTGATAGGTGGTGACAGGCCACAGGCTCAAATGGAAGTTGGACAATGTGACGGCGAGGAGGGAATTGTAACAAATAAGTCATAGACAGAGATGCCAGTGTCGAGAATACTAGTAGTGAAGAAGTCAATACAGGTGATAACAACAACAACATCAGGTCCCAGGCCTTTCCGTTTGAGGGGAGCTAAAATGTGCATGCGCCTCGCAAACAATAGAAAGTCTATTGTTTGCGAGGCGCATGCACATTTTAGCTCCCCTCAAACGGGAATGCCTGTCAGGTTGACACTATCGAAACTGATGCACCCCACGAGGTCATCCCAGTCCAAGGTACAAGTGCTAGCACTGTAGAAGATCACCAGGAGAACAATTCCAGTTTCAGTAGTAGTATCAGTGATGAAGATGAGCAGCTTTAGGGACATCAACACCAACATCACCATCAATCAGGGAGTATTTCTATAAGAAACCCTCCCCCTGTTGGAGAAGCTAGACCTACAAAATGCAAAGGAAAAGGGAATGGACAAGCCGGTTAAGCGTGCATATGGTGAAAGTCTTACAAGTGACGAGTGCTTCGCCAGGCTTGTCGAAGCAGAAGAGGAAAGAAGGAAGAAAAAATCCAAGAAATAGAAAAACATCATCAACTGACAAATCAACGCAACAAGGGCGATATGATCGGGAAGTTGTTGAGGCTTCTCATCGGTCTGTCACTGCCCGATCACTGTCACTATACACCATGCTGAAAACCCGATACACAGCACTGGCCTGAAGGTACAGAACAATATTGGTCAGCATTTTAAAGAAGAACTAAGCAAGCAAGTAAAAGATGGTTTGAGGTTCCGTCTGGTTGGAGACAGTGTGAACTAGAGTGTTGGAGTTCACGACCAAAGGGAGGACCACAGGCAGGGTCATATGGAGCATGCATTTGGCTGTGCGGCCATCATTCTACATACTGGTTTCCCAGAGAAGCCTTGTGAAGCACCACAAAAGGACTACGCCACTTGTCCTGTTACCGACTTCATTCCAAGTGACAGAGACATTTTAGAGGCTAAGATCTGACTACACAGTTCTGATTGTTCGTGTTACATCAAGGCTGATGCCCTCTTTTCAGTACCTGCAGGATCTCATCCCAGCTTTCATGACTGGAGAATTTAGTTATCCCGCTACCTGTCATTTTCAAAAATGAGCAATACTACAAAGATGTGGTTGATATTTAAGAATTCTATGAAGAGACAATTGAAGGTGCATTCCAAAGTGCTGGGAAACGTGTTGAAAGTGGCACTCATATTCACACAGGGGGAGATCAGCTGACAAGGGAAAACGGCCCGGGCTGACCATGAAACCGAGAAAGATAGGTTTCAACGCATTTCTCCCATTACGTTTGAAATGTTCCATATACTGATGAACGTTGTGGCCATAGCATATAAACAACTGTGTGGGCGAGGACAATGAAATCCCTTCGAGACAGAATCCATCGCACAAATGTCAAGGCTGATGCAAAAGCCAACTACGACCATGACAAGGACTTCTTCATGTCGGTTGTGGATGCTTTAATTACATCTGTGAAGCTGCAATGGATTTCTTTGACATGGAGACCATTAACGACGCACCAAAAAGCATCAGCCACCACAGGACTGCAGCCAAGATGAGCTGAAGGCACGGCAGAGACGCTGGGACTTATATGGTTGATGAATATGTTCTGTGCAAATTGGAGGACAAGCTTCTGAATCATGATGTGGAAAGTAAGTAACAATTAGGGATCGTAGCAAAATTAAAGTGAAGCAAAAAGAAAAGAAAAATTCTCTTGGGGGGGGGGTATAATTTTCCTTTCTTTTGGCTTCACTTAATTTTGCAACAGCCCTTATGAAAATGTACATTCTTGTTTCTATAAAGAGGCTACTTTCTTAGACTCCTGGGCCCATATACATAAAAGTACCAGTACTTAGGTCTAAGTGTGATACTTACATGTATCTTTTGTGCTGAACAAAGGATAAGTGTCACACTTAGACTTGGGTAGTTTTATGAATATGGGTCCTGAAGCCTTCCATCCAAATAATCAGAACTAAACACCTACCAAGATGACAAACAAGTAGCCCATGGGCGTTGCGCTCAGCTGACAATAACGATTTCACAAACTTTTTTGATGGATTTTCTTAAAATGTAAGTTATCAAATTGTCCTACAATCACTTTTCCAGAATGTTCCAGTGGATGAAACTTTGCCTTTTATTGCCGTAGATCATGATCGTGTGTACAGTGTGTGTCTTGTATGTGTCCGCTTCTCTCTCCGCAGGGTCTGATTTTAAAAACGACCATTTTCTAAAAAATTGGAAAAGTGGTTGTTAATGCTTTCAGCCCTTTTTGACAGTGTTTTTAAGGTTATAGATGAATCATGTGCCGTTATGCCTATAGTTTTATGATTAAAGCCATGGAGGTATAAAATAAGATGCAGAGCACCTTAAGTTAAAAGTAAGCATTTTGGTTTTTTATTCCATTTTCAATTTCTTTCAGACCATGGATATCCATTAGTTGAAGCTGAGGTACTTTCGTCGTGTATGTGGAAAAACAGAAAAAGTGCACCAAAAAGATTGTAATCCGTACCACGCTATTCGACTTGCAAAGGAATTGAAGAAGGCCTTCCAGTTGGATGTACAAGCTGAAAAAGATTCATGTGTCTTTCCACACAC